>VXAB01011186.1:15070-67125 GCA_013399175.1 Odontophorus gujanensis
TATAAATAATTTTAAATTTTAAATTTAAATTTATATAAATAATTTATATTCTCAGCCTTGGAAACCTCCAGGGTGGGGTCATTCACCATCTTGCTGGGCAACCTGTTCCAGTGTTTCACCACCCTTGCAGTAAATAATTTCAGCCTAATATTTTGTCTAAATCAACTCTCCCCCAGTTTAAAGCTAACTCCCTTCATCCTGTCAAACGTTATTTCAAATAAATCAGATTTCATAATATTTTCTTTTTTTAAAAAGAAGTATTTTAACAGCTGTCAATCACAAAAATAAGGTAACAGGAAATTTTGCTCCTTTAAATTTTTTAATTTCTAAAATGGGAATTTGGATGGCTGTGATTGCCGTGCGTATCAATAGATTTCTTAGCAGTGGACAAATAATTTTGCATAAAACAAAAAATACTTCAAGCAGTCAGTGCAGGTAGGTATATACTGATGAGAAGTTATCCTTTGTAACACTTTGAGAGTAAGGCAAATTTCATACTGAATGTGTTTGAATCTACATTATTGATTGTAAAGTGAACACTTGCTTTTATTCTCATAAAAATAAATATAACATTCAAATATCATGGAGGCTGTCCTTAAAAAATCAAATTTCTCGCACATTTTAAATGTAAGAATTATTTTGACATAAGTAGGTAATAAAAAAAGAGGAGGAAAAGGAAAAGAGAAAAGAACAGAAGATATTTTCTTTTTTTGAAAAAAAAAAAAAAATCCGGTTAAAAACAAAATGTGGCATGCCAAGATATTAGAGATAAAAAAAGAATTCTTGTCCAATGTAACATCTCAGATTCTTATCCTTAGTGAAAGAAACAAATTGTAAAAATTGATAGAATGTACTTTCATAAATGGCTAGTTTACTATCTTTTTTGCTTCTTATGTCTTACTCTTTAATTTCTATCTTGACTTACTAACAAAGATTTTAAACAGAAAATATTAAAACAATGAATGTGCAGTATTATGAGTATTTAAAAGCAATACAAACATGTATATAAGCTCTCTTAAAGAACTTATCAAAACTAAGTACTAAAACACTAATGTACTTACGTTTGAAAAGATTTTAAATCTGAATTTAACTGCCTAAACTCAAGTTTTTATCCAAATATGGATCTGAACAAAATAGATAAAGTATGTTCTATGACTTACAGAACGCCTTAAATATGTAGAGTGTCATGTGGTACAAAAAATGTGTGCTGCTGCTGAGAGGAGGACAAGGTCAATATTTGAAGAGAGGAGAAAGTAGATGGGGTGTAATAGGTGACTACAAACTCATTTTACTAACGCATACAAGAGGGCTAATTCCTAGAGATAAGTCAGACAAGTCATCTACAGATTGCATGGGACTACCTCTCTTACATTCTTTTCATAATTCCTTCAAACAGTGAGGAATAAAATATGCTACTGAAGGAAAAGTACATCATTATGAATAGTGATCAAGCACAGTGTTACATCAATTCTACTAATGTGAAAAGGAATGTTTAAACCTGACTTTGTTGTTTTGAAAATCAAGAACAGTTTCTCCTTCGCCTAAGAATCATGTAATTTGACTTTAAAAAAACAACTGGATCAAATGTAATACGAACTTCACTACAAAATAAATGCAAATGTCGGTGATATTTTACTCACATGAAAAGGCTGATAACAATGATGAGCAACATCTAGAAAAAAATGTAATTTATATTCTATAAAGTCATAAACAAATGAAAAACCATTTAGGTGCTGATGCCATTCCTACACAGGTTTAGAAACCATAGATGTACTGATCAGTAGAAACCTTCTTTTTCTTTCTTCCTTTACACTCCATATCTCTATTGGCTAAAATTTATTTCTAACACAAGGTGTCCCTGAAATATCTATATTATTTTGAAGAGTCATCAATCCTAGGTGTCTCTCCTTGTACTGGAATAATCTGTTTTCACTAGAATTGAAGGTATTTCATTATGCTCTGCCAAATAATACTCTAACTGCACTCAGGCAACCTGATATCCAATATCTAGTTGTATTCTCAAGTCACAGTTCTCAATGAGAGTATCTGTTTTTATTTTTCCAGCACAAGGCTTAAAAGAAAGAGAGAAAAACATTAGTGCTAGCTTTACCTAGTGCTTTCATTATTGAAACAGGCGGGAGGGAAAAAGTCATTTTATGCAAAATAATCCTGAAGGGAAAGCAGAAAATATTCACAAAACTGGAGAAAAGACAGAGGAAAATCAAAGTGCAACAGCTGTAAAGTTATACAAATGACTGTATGGAGACAGAATTAACAAGCTGTCCTGATACAGACTGGAAATAGTTCAAACTTCTTCTTGAGTTTATTTAAATCCTTCCAATATTATCTTGTTGACTACTTTAAGAAGATGATTTCTTGCTGCCAAAATAAAAGTAAAGAGACTACATCACAATGCCATAATGCTTTATGAACATTAAGATTTACTACAGCAACTTCACCTTTTAAGCTACTAACTCTAGCTGCCTCATTCAGATGATAAACCTAGAAACTATAGAGATTCCTACCCACAATAATATCAGCTGGAGTGTTTGTATCAACTGGAATTTAAGAGAGGCAACACAAGGGTTATTTTGAGAGAGAAAAGGGGAAGAAATATCTCAGGAAATGTCAGGCAAAAACACTTCCTACTGCCTTCTACTGAGAAACTTTTTCCACTATGTCAGTTATTTCTCCTAAGGCTCATTTAGATGAGTTTTGCATACAAACTATACAATGTATATTAGCTGGGATTACTTATGCAAATAATGTACATATGAAATGTACATCCAGTCTAAAATGGTCAAGCTACCAAATACATTTAGAGTGAAGAATATATTCAGAGTGAAGAATAACTCCAAAACAACATAAAAATTCTTACAGCAAAGCAAAATAAACAAAAATAAATAAATAAATAAAAGTAAATTGCAATTAAAGGCAAACTATTTTATCTTTGTTTAGTTGTGATTCATTTTCTTTGCCCAATTTTATTGTTTTGTTACATCCACAAGCTGAACTCGTTTAGTTAAATATTTTCTAGTTTTTATCACTGTTGTTTGTTTGTTTAGTTTTGTTTTGTCTTTTAATGAAAAAGTGCACAATCAGCAGTGATAGAGGATTCAGTAGATTGTCTTCACGTATCTGTTTTTTTGAATTTTACCTAGGATGTCCATAAAAAGGAAGGCAGCACAGATTTAGTCTTAATTACGGCAACTGCTGATTAGGAAAACTCTGGAGGCTAATTTTTCTCCAAATTCTAGTTTAACTAAAACTGTAAGGAAATAGTTTCATATGATACAGTGGATGACAGACACAGAAGAAATACTTGGGAAAAAAAGAAAAAGAGAAAAAGAGTAGGCGCAAATAACTGCTCAGGAGATCTGAGAGAAAATATCAATATCACTGTCTGAAGAAGAAAGAAGAAATGGATGAAAGGAAAACAAATCAAAACAGAGCTTCGATATTAACTAGAAAAAATAAATAAATAGAAGAGAAAAACGGTGAAGGAGAAAGAGAAAAAAGAAGAAAAAATTGAATGGAATCGAAATAATATATCAGTGAAGGAAAGCTCAAGAGTTACACAGAAAAAACTCAAATAAACTGATCAGTATATAAGCATACCAGATAAAGGTTGTAAAGATGTCTAGAGTGACTGGGAAAATAATTACCTTATGACCACACTGAACGTATTTTTAGTATTAATAGAGACAAAATAATTTATATAATAGTATCTTATGTTTATGTAACTGTTTCAAATATTTTTAACTTTAAATATCTTACATACTGTATCACAATAGGCAATCATATGTTTAAGGACTTAAGAACAGATTAAGCAAACAATTTTTTCTTTAAATATCTTACGTCCTTTCCACAGTAGTTGAAAGTGTAACCTTTGAGTTACACAGTGAAAAAAACATTCAGAAGAGAGGAGAGATACATGGCTTTTTTTTTATTTTTTTAATTTAAGGTGTATTTTGTCCCAGGGGTTTTGACCTGGAAATGGCTGGTATTCTGAGCCAAGCACCTAATTTTTGCTAAATGATTACAACCAAGGTTTTGTCATTATTGTCCCAAATGATTGTTACAAGAGATGAGGATAGCAGATGTCAGAGATTTGACATATTCACAATCTGTATTGGAGTAAGCCAAAAAAAAACCCAACAAATTAGAACTATTTTATGTTGTCTACAGAATCTCTTAAACCATTAGTAGGGGAGTCACTCAAACTGTGCTAATTAAAAAACTCTTAGCAGACATTCTGATAAGTGTAGCTGACTGAATGCTGGATAGGAAAGACAGGAACTGATGAAAAAAATTAATCAGAGCAAATGCAAGAATCAGATCCAAAGTTTTAGAAGTTCAATTCTACAGTTTTGAACACAGGTTCACAAACACTCTGCTTACTGAGTCTGAGAAACATCATACTGGTCAAAACTCAATGTCTGAGGCAGACAGGTTTTGCATTTTATTTTGAGTTCTCACAGTAATGAGGAATTACATGGACATTTGGCATAGATGATCATTTTCCATACATATACCACGAGAGTTAAGGATGGCAGGCAAGGAGTGTAGCAGCAGTACGCAGGACCTTATGTGAGATGCTCAGGAGGCATTTTAGCCAAAGCTACTATGGAAGTAAAAATGATCAGTTCATCAAATTTGATTTCAGCTTAGGCATGGAAAGTTTAAAAATTTGAAAGGTTCGTATTAGAAATAATATTTTGTAATGATCATATCATGGCATGATACTGAGTCTTACTAAATGAGTACCGTAACTGCAGAGTATAAATGCACTAAAACAGATATAGGACAAAGTAGCTATAAATTTCCATTTAGAACTGTGAATGTGATTGTATTCCAAGCAAAGGAAACTGTAAGCAGAGGACCAAGCGTGTTTGTGATGGAAGTGTACTTGACATATAACAGAAATCTTGTCTAGCTATCCCAAAACTCGTTTGCTAAAGCAATTATCACCTCCTCTTATTTCTGTATCTAAGCTTTCTGCCATTCCCTCTTAAACCTGAAGCATGTGCTTTAATCCAGCATATTCCTTTCTCTTTCAAATCCCTCGAATTCAGATTGTAACTGGATTGTAAATACTTAACAGATTAAAAAAAATGGAAAATTAAACTTTTAATATGTGATAATCACATACTTTTTTGCATTGATACCTCCAGTAAGTTGCTTTTATTACTATAATACAATACCCACAGTACTAACAGTGTAACCTTGAATGCATTGATTTTATTTAAGAGTGAAAGCAACAGAGTTGGAAAAAAAAAGAAAAAGTAATAAAATATTTTCTCCAAATGTCTCTGCTCCTGTACTTCCTGTACAAGTTTTGCACATATTTTTGTATGGATGAAAATAATTTGCTGTTTCCTAACCTGATTTTTTTTTTCCCAATAAAAAGCCTTTTTTTTTTTTAAATAATGAATGCCTTAATATTAAAAAAAAAAAAAAAAAAAGAAAAAAAAAGTTGTTGAAGCTACAGAAAAGTATTCCTTCACATTCCTTCACAATTAAATCCCATTCAGGCAGCACATTGAAAAGAAAATCTTGTGGAAGCAGGAAGTTACACAGCTTGGTGGCGGTTCACACACAATCAGGTACACGTAAATTGTTCCTGTAGTTCTGTGTCACCACACAGGTGAGCATCAGCCAGAGTACTACATATTCAGCTCCCCCATCATGAAGCAAAACATTTCTGAAAACTGGTTGAAATCTGAAATCTCCAAGTGGGAGAAAGCTTTTCAGAAAATTTCTTAATGTTCTCCCTCTAAGACTGCCAATGGCAAGTACTTAATTGGGAGCAGTAGTAGTACCTTGTTTCATAACAGCTCGTTTGTTCCTAAAAGCCATTTTTGCTGTAAATACTAAGTTGACTGGCAATTCATTTTCTTGAAAAAAGGTCCAAACAGCTTTCATACTGAAGGATATGCAAACAGATTTCTCCACAACCCTCAAATGCAACATGGCTTCTGACTTTTTAGTTACAATAATATAATCTTATTTTTTGCCTTGTTTTGCCACAAAATCTGAAGTGCCATGTTTTCAAAAGATTAATGACCTCAATGTTAAAAGAATAAAAAAGCAACAACTCCTCAATTAATTATAGTGTTTGAAAGAAAAGCCAGAGGAAATCCACAGAAAATTTACAACAAAGAACAATAAATAGATCTGTTCAGGAGGATTTAAGAACAAAATTGTACAATGTTGCCTGATCTCCTCTCTAAAATTATATAAATACAGATTAATAAATATTAAATTAAATAACAGAACTTACCTTCTGTCCTCAGAAGTTCTTTCTGCAAATGCCTTTTGTGCAGTGTTTCCAGCAAGCATGATCCTGAAAGGAGAAAAAAAAAAATCTAAAATAATGTAATACCTGTTTTGATTTTCCAATTTACATTATCAGTGGCAAGAAGCTGCACAAACATTTCTAAATCAAAACAAAAGATACAGCTAACAGTTCTCTGAGAAACACAAACAGTGACTCAGAAACATTTTTCTTGTTCTGTTGAGGGTGCAGGCTGCTGAATCTTAAATAAAAACCTAGGTTTTCTATAGGTAGAAGAAAATATTGGCATTGGATTGGATCAATGTGGTACGAAGTTTTCTTAATTTCAGTTCAGTGACACTGAAGTGTCAGATGTCTCTTGGCTAAAACAAGCTTTCCATGTGACTTTTTTCCCTAAATTATTACTAAATATTTAGATGGCTTTATAAATGCTAAAACTGTTTTAAAGATAAAAAGCAATATATTTATTGAAATACTAAAAATATTTTTACAGAGAAAATGTATATTTATTGCATATGATCTTTCATATGTTATTAAGCAACCTTAAAATTGAAGTAGTGTGATAAATGCTGTTCAGTGCGTAAATACAAATACTAAATGCTGTTCAATATGTAAATACCAATACAGTAACTTCTACATGAAGCTAAATTCTGAATAACACAAGTTATCAATGAGAAAAGAAATTATAGCAGCCACATCTCTGCTTAAAATTCTTTAAATTAAAACAAATTCTCATTTCTCACATCTTATAATCTGTTTTATATTAATATATTTTTGTGTATTTCTTTTGACTAAGAAAATACTTTCACTATGGTTTTACTTAATTCTCAATGAAAACAATTTCTGATTACGTATTTTTCAAATATTGAAAATAGGTATAACTCTTGTGCAGATGTTGAATACAAACATTTAATTTAAAAAGTAGCTTGCCAATTAGCAAAGTGTATCTGTAACACTTTTAGATGCACATGCTTTTAATCAACTATTATTCAGAGAAAAGAAACAGTCAAGCATATTTAAATATATATGTTCTTATAATGTTGGCAATTGATAATCCTGAGTTTTAGTTGAGTAAACCAGAGAGAGCCATAATAAATATAATGGCAGTGGTTGTGAATTATGAAATTGTCTGGCCTAAGTAAATGATCTATTGACTTGAAATCAAATGTCTTCAGACTTTACATGACATTAGACTGGATAAGCAAAAAACTAAAATTACTACAAGTTCATTTTAGGTAAAATGATTGAGAACTTGAATTAAAGGAGTTAAGGAGAGTTCTACCAGATTATGTTATTCTTGGTTCAAATTGCTTGCATTTTTTGTGTGCCTATTTCTGATTGTGATTTTTTTTTTCTTCAGAATCAGCCTGTTAGCAAGATGCTAGGCCATCAGTGTACTCTCAATCAGATCAATGGAGCTTAGCATACCTAAAAATTCTATCATCAATATGTCAATATTTACATTTGGTTAAAAATAAATAAATAATCATGGGGGAGGGGGAGGAGTGGGGGGGGATCAAGGATGTACATTTTCAAATATGGCAAATATCACAGATTATAACTTATTTTATGTGAGTATTGTCCTTGAAAGTATAATACACAGACCCAAGAATAGACAATAACACTTAAAGGCTACATATTTCATGCTTTATGTTTATTACCTAGTTTCCAAACATCAAATAGCTCAGAGTTCTTGAACTCATTTCCTTCAATCAACAGTGAAGGTATATCAACCTTTTACATGCACCAATAATCCATCTACCTAATCATCTGAATATCCACAATATGTCAAAATATATGTTACATATTTCATTCTAAATGAAGTTTATGGTCAGAGGTGCTGGCTGTTCAATTGCCCACTGCCTTCTCTCACAGTTACATGGCTGCAGGGTAAGTTACCTCCACTTTCCAATCTAGTAGAAAATATAATTCCCTAACAACTAAAATTACTAGCTTGTCATTAGACCGGAAATTCAACTGATTTAGCCTATGGAAGTACTGCTATCAGATTCAACACAGGAGAGACAATATAAAGAAAATGAAGAGGTGTGAAAAAGCACACAAACTCCTTGTGATGATAGCTGGGTAGCTTTTGGCATTACCTTCTGAATTCTGTCTCGGAAGAGAGAGAATCTGGTCATAATGAGAGAAAAAAGGCAAACGGAGGAGACAAAAAAATGTAGCTTGAAAGGCTAATCAGCACACAGCCAAGTCAAGACATTTACCTAACAAATTATTGTTCTAGACTTTCAGTGCATATTTCTACGTAACAAGAACACTGATAAAATCAGCAATGGCAGGAAAGACTTTGAAAGAATTCCTATCACTGCCATATCAAGTTGTCAAAATGACTCTTCTGGCAGTACATTAGTGGCAGAGCTTGAAACAGCCTATTACCCCACTAACTTCACTTTCTTTACATAATAAAGTAATATTTAGTTAGAAATGCTATTTAATTCGCGTTTTTACCATTACATTTAAACCCATGACTCAAAAATATCCTATACTTATAGTTTACACAGACTTGAAGAGCTTCAAAGAACTACTGAATTGCCACTGAAAGTGTGGAAAAAAGCTATAGATCAACTCTAATCACTGGAGTGCTCACAGTGGCCTTTCAGCTGCAGCAGGAAATTTTTTTCCACTCTAAAAGGCTACACTTTGCAGCAGAAGCACTTAAGCCATAGTGGATCTATTGAGTTCCACAGAGTATACTTTCTATGTCTGATTATGGCATGTTTTAGAAGATGCTGTAATGGGTATTGAGGTTACTTTGGGCATTGCTGTCAAGTTATACCACAGAGTGAATATCACAGGCAGTAAACAAAAAATGGCAAAGGGAAACAGTGCAGGTGCTGTGGCTGTAATACTTTGTTATGCTCACTTACGGGGCTAGGAAGGACTGAGTAACATTAAGAAGGGAATTTAGCTTTATTTTCTTTCAACAATAGTTGGAAGGTGGGAACTTCACTTTTCATGGAAAATACCAGACATAAAGTGTACAGTAACACTGTTAGATAGAGAGAATTCTCAGCTACAGAACACTAGTTTATCAACATCACCATATAAGCCGTGCATTTTTGCCAAGGATGACCAACAGCTTTCATGCCCTGCTCATAAAAATCTGCACCAGTAGAGGTTACCCAGTTTCACAGATGCTATGACAGCATGTTTGATAAAACATATGACCCACTACTTCACTGTACTGACAGACACTGTTTGGTCTCCAAAAACATGCCGCAACCATCAATGTCTGTCAATTAGCTGCCACTTATTCCCATTGGAGGATTTCAACTGCACACTTTTGTTTCATACACAAATGTCAGATGACAATTTGTCAGTCTGTCTCTCTACTGTCATCTGTGCCACAGCATCAGATTGCAAAAGAATACTGGTGGGAAGGTTCAACCTCTACTGCCATAACACCAAGATCTGCTTCTGATCTCATGGACCAAATAGTAAAATAGGAGGCATTACTTTTGGAGCAGTCCTCATACTATTTTTTTACTCATATTCTCTCCTGCCTTACACTCCTAAAATGTAAAATTATGTCCCAACACAGTCATCCTTCTATCATCTTCTCAATAAACATGACCATCATGTTTGAAGCCACAATCAAGCATTAATTCTGTACCACTTTCTTGCTATACCATAATTTTTTCAGTAACAGACCATTTTTCACAGAAGATATCAAGATTTTTATACGTTACTGAAAGAGATGGAATTTGAGATCAAGAACCATGGAATAGTTTACAGTCAATTTGTACGGATGTAGCTTCTGAATTTGTTGCAATTGTTGCCAACAAATAAGATTGCAACATTACACCCATTAATGTGTCAAGCCAATGACCTTTGATGAGCTCAAGTCTGTCAACACAGAAAATAGAGCAGTATCTTAGATGATTTTTCAGTAATTCATCATTTTCTTCTATATAATGCTGGGATTTTTAATAAAACATGTTAATCTTGCTTAAACTGCAATAAATAGATTAGCCTGTTTGGTTGAGCTTTTGCAAACAGTATGAGTTCCTGGACATCAAGCATGTGATCAACTTCAGTGCAGAGAGCCAATGTAACCAGTAATAATTCAGTTGGTGCAGCAGCATTATGAAGTACGTATAGCTGTAATAAATCATACACATTATCATTACCCCCTCAGGTCATCTGAAGCAAATGCTAATACCTAATCAATTACACCAGACATTAGTCTCCCCCTTCAAGTCACTGAAAAAGGAACAAGCAATACTAAGGAACTCAAAGCAACTCAATATGAATCGTGACTATTTGAGCCCAGGAAATGTATTGATGTTCCTATATTTTGGTGTGGTTTTGCACTTACTTCAGAGTGTTTATTGCAGGCATTTCCTAATCAATGCCTATAAACTCAGAATTTCACAGCTAAATTTCTTCTTTGTTTTGTTTTCCAGTTGACTTAATGGTACTGCTTATTCTATACAACAACATAGTCAGTCTGAGATAAGATGCATTAAAGTTTATGGATTTTAAAAGCATTAAGAGTGAACACAGTCAAATAACAGCCAAGCAATTTACTGTTGAGTGGATACTTAATTTCACTGCAAAGTGAGGAGTGCTCTGCTGAATGCCTCTGTGAGATTTCACTGTCAAAACGACATGAATGGGCAACATCAATATGACTTAATCAGTAATTTTCCATGGAGAGGAACTCTGCATATTTCAAATTATTCTGGTAACATTATTCTTAATCCATTGCTATTTGAACTACAGATACAGTTCATAAGAAGTTATCATTATATATGCAACATTTTTATATTAAGTTTTCAGAGTATTTGTAACAAGTTATGTATTTTTAAGACTCTAAGTACATAATGAACGACAACTGCAAAACAGTATGGACACTTTACACAGCTACAAACAATTTGAACAGTAAAAGTTTCAAATTGCTTTGCATAAGGGCTGCTCCAAAAGTACTTCCTCCTATTTTGCCATGTTGGCCCATGATGTCAGAGGTGGATGTTGCTGGTATGGTAGCAGAAGTTGAATTTTCTTGCCAATACTCCATTACATTTTGTTGCTGTACGACAGATGGCAGGAGAGGCAATCTGACAAACTGGCATCTGACATGGAAATGCACATTAAGGAGATCTATGTATGTAGGTTGCTCAGAAAGTAATGCCTCCAAATTATTTACATGGAAAATGCAAGAAAGACCGCAATAACACCATTTGATAGAAAAAATACTCAGCTACAAAATTCTTCTTATCAACTTAGTCACCACTATTTGTTATGCATTCTCACCAGTGATGAACAATAGTCTGTATGACATGCTCATAAAAATCTGCATAAGTGGATATGACCCACTGTTTCATAGCTGTTAAGATGGTGTTGCTGCTGAAATGTACCACCCACCACCTCACTATGCTCACATCCTCTGTTTGGTCACCATAAGCATTCAGCAAATGTTGATGACTGTCAGTGGGTACCATTTTTTCTGCATGGAGGAATTCAATTACATACTTGTAGAAGCGTTCATATATGTCCATTGTCTCCAGAATTAGTAAATAGGAGTTTTCCCTAGTAGGCATGATTGTTCCATGTCAATGGTACGTATTGTACAAGCAGGATGACAACATCCAATGTGGGAAAAAAATGAATTTGAACTAAAATTGCTATGGAAGAAAAGAAAAGAAAGGAAATAAACCAGTGTCAATTTTTTTTTTATGTTTGTTGGTTTGTTTTCAACAAATACAGAGTTTACCATGAAGAAATATCAACAGCTTTCACAATCCCACTATATTCCATACTGTTTATAACAATACCATGCTGAACAAATTTTAGGAGGTTAGCCAGGGAGATTTTAAAGCTTGCAGGTTTCTTCCTTTTTCTGTTTTTACACTCATTTTTAAAATGTCTTGTATTTTGGAAAAAAACAAGTCCAGAGAAATCCTGCTTGAAATAGTTTTATGTTTCTACTGATTAAATAATACTAATGCTAGTGGCAACAAAAATAGTAAAATGAATACTAATTGTATGCAGCTCAACATAAAAAACACTTGATTTATTACACACTCATTCATCACCTCTGCACCTCAGAACCCTGCTGTATTCTCTAAGTGGAAAGAAGAGTTACCGACTGATGGAGCAGTTTATTTGTGTAAAAAGACTGAGACATTCAGACAAGGGACTAATAAAACTTAACAGGAAAAGAGCTCTCAGAGAACAAGTTAAATTGAATAAGAGGAGTTTAACATTAGCTAGTACTTTAATAATTTGGTTTAGGGTGTAGATATCATTTTTTAATGAATATCAATATCTTACACATCTTAATAAATTAGTTACTTTTTAATGAAAGTTTCATTCTTAATAAATAGAGGCTGATAAAACACTTCAGTTAGCATAGGTTACTCTTTCTTATCTCTACTTCTAACAGATCCAATAAAGGACATCTAAAGTATAACGATATCAAAGAAAAGAGTACACATCAAAGCTGAAGTTCATTCATTCCCCACCTGAACAGGACTGGGAATTGCTGAATGGGAACATTTTACTGCATTACTTGAACATACATTTTTCAAGACAAATTTGTCACTGTGCTAAATTTTTGATTTATGAAAATACCATTATTACTTCCTACACTGCTAAGCATAAGCAAAGATTCTTGTGAAGCTGCATAGTACAGAAAAGTTTCAGAAGATTTCAGGAAGAAGTTTAAATGTAATGCAGGAAGAATTAAGATTCTATCATCCCAGACTTCAGCTTTCTCTATCTAACACAAAACATTTGCATTTATGTAAGTGTACCACTGACTGGCTCTTTCTTTCAATAACTTGAAAAAAATTTCCTAAAGAAAAAATCCCTATGTATATGAAACTGCTTTCGTAGCACTTTTTTGTGATAAGTTTCCTAGAGTCATCTTTTTTTTTTACCTTAACTTTCAGTCTTTTCACTGAGCATCTGTTGCTAAAGTGAAGCCTATAATAAACATTTATGTTCCTCTTTATGCTGATTGTTGTTTACACCTATGTGTCAGGGCTGCAGGAATATACCGAATATTTATGTAACAATAAATTGTACCTTCCAGCCTATTAAACACTGAGTGGAGCAGCTGGGATTCTCTAAATGCATTCAGGCCACTAGATGCATCCATTATTTATCTACATTACTGGTTGCATTTGCAAACACTGTTCATTCTTCCTCCTCTAATATCTAACAAGGACCAAATGGCACTTTTTTAACCCTCTCAACATTTTAATTCCTTTTAAATTGTGCTCTGGTTTGCATTCCTGTTATCATGAAGTAGCAATCCAAGAAAGTCAAAAGTCGCTACGTGTTTTCTAAATGAACAATGCTATTATGGAGCTACTGGCTACTTATAATAATTATCTATGTTAAGAAAACACAACTCAGGAATTCTCCTGTTATATACAGCTCTAGATATTGTATGATGTAGGATCTGTCTCCCAAAAAAACATAATATAATACAGACATTGAAAGCATGGCACTGGTGAAAAGGAGGAAAAGAGAGAAATGTAAAATCTGTTGGAGACATCAATTCACAGAGAAATGACCCATGACTTGTTTTTCTGGTTGTACTATCAAAATAATGGAAATAAAGAATGCAATTTTTATTTCTTTACAACTTCTTATCATTGCAAAATTATTAAGTTTCTCCCTGCAACTATATACAATTCTGTTAGAGCTATTCCAAAAACAGAGTGAAAGTATTCAGTATGGAAAAAGGGAGAAGAGTTGATTTTTTTGCCAGTCATATAAGACTAGTAGTGAAATGAACAGCAAAGTTCAAAGTCAGCTGCAGCCCCTTGTTTCTGACATTTTTCAGAGGCATTGTAGGGAACAGAAAATCTGAAATACAGTTTATACTTCCTACGGAGAAATAAGAACAGGAAATATTACAGACTTATTGTTGCAAGATGAGTCATTGTAGGACATCAAGATGACTGAAGATGTAAGTCAAGAAGAGTAGAAATTTCTAGTAGTGAACACAGACTGTATGCAAGTCCAGCAAAAGATTACAACTACAACATGCCCATATATATAATTTCACATGCAAGCAATCTTCTTTGAAGTAGTTTCTCTCAGCTATTACAGAATGGTTTCCTCAGCTTGACAGACGAGGTGAAGAACTCATGTTTAAAATCTCATCTCCGTGCTTGCAACTTTGTGCTCACAAATACAGACCTAACAACATCAAACTGCCAACAGCCATATGCCCCACGTTTTTTCCAGTGGCATTCTTAAAGCTTTCTACTTCATTTCAGAAAAGTTGGATGAGAATGGAGAGGCAGCGTGGTCAGAAAAGGGACACATTCATGAAACGCACACTGAAGTGGAACCTCAGCACAGCTAGGAAACCTGATGAATATTTCTCTTAATCTGATTAAAATGTAAAGCTTCATACCTCAATATAGATTTTCTTCAAAGCATCCTGGTTGTTTTTAGGCCTTATGGGACCGACTATGAATGTATTCACAACACCGAAGTGCTCACAAAATGCTTGTGGATTTTTGTATGACACTGTTGTTGCTGTGTTTTTTTGTTTTTTTGTTTTTATTTCTTTCTTATTTCCCAGCCACCCCAAACTGAGTTGAAGAGATGCTTTTTAATCTGTGAACTAAAAAGCCAATCTGAGGGAAACATCGTTTGACCAATTCAAGTACTTAACTTTAACTCTTAACTAAATGAGCTTTCTGCCACACATCTAGAAAAGTCAAAGACTTTCTATGACTGAGTCTGATCTTCCATACACTGGAGTTATTTTAAGGGGAACATCAAGTTCCTTTAAGGGGAACATCAAGTTCCCTCTGCTTCTCCCTGATTCTCTCCCTCTTCATGTTTCCATTGCCTGCTCAATTTCAGCTGACTTTCTTCATGAACCACAACACAGATTTTATGTATGAGAAGTTTTAAAGCTTATGATTGTTCCTGAAATCCTTACACATTTTCCTTCCCATTAAATTAAAATGTTGGCATAATAACTGACATAATACTTGCAATGCTCTGTCACCCTCACAGTAAAATGTTCTTCCTCACAATCATATGGATCTTCCACTGTTCCAGTTTGCACTTGCTGTCCCTTGTTCTGTCATGGCACTCTCATGAAAAGAGTCTGGCCCCATCCATTTAATTCCCACTCTTTAGGTATTAATGACCCATGCTGAGATCTGCTCTCAGCCATCTCTTCTTCAGGCTGAACAGTCCCATGTCTCTCACAGCTTTTCTTCACAGGGAAGATGCTCCAGTACACTCATCTTTGTGAGAATCTGCTGGACTCTCTCTATAGTTTCCTTGAATTTTTTGAACTGGAGAGTCAAGAACTGAACACAGTATTCCAGACGTGGCCTCATCAGGGTAGAGTAGATGGGAGAGGATCACCTCCCTCAGCATTCCAATCCTGCTCTTTCTAATGCACCCCAGGATACCACCGGACTTCTTGGCCACAAGAACACACTGCTGGCTCATGGCCAACTGGTTGTCTATCAGGACACGCTGCTCCACAGAGCTCATTTCCAGCGGGTCATATCCTAACCAGTATATGCGATTATTCACCTCACAGTATAGGATTCCACACTCACCCTCATAACGTTCCTCTCTGGCCAAACCTTCAGCCTGCCCAGGTCTCACTGAATGATGACTCAGAATAGAAAATTCTTAAAAAAAAAAAAAGTGCCAAGAACAGTGCATATCCTATGATATTTTGGAGTAAACTTCACAACATGAGATACTTGTATGCACCATGGATTATTTTTTTAAATAACAAAGCNTGCTTGCAACTTTGTGCTCACAAATACAGACCTAACAACATCAGACTGCCAACAGCCACATGCCCCACGTTTTTTCCAGTGGCATTCTTAAAGCTTTCTACTTCATTTCAGAAAAGTTGGATGAGAATGGAGAGGCAGCGTGGTCAGAAAAGGGACACATTCATGAAACGCACACTGAAGTGGAACCTCAGCACAGCTAGGAAACCTGATGAATATTTCTCTTAATCTGATTAAAATGTAAAGCTTCATACCTCAATATAGATTTTCTTCAAAGCATCCTGGTTGTTTTGAGGCCTTATGGGACCGACTATGAATGTATTCACAACACCGAAGTGCTCACAAAATGCTTGTGGATTTTTGTATGACACTCTGTTGTTGCTGTGTTTTTTTGGTTATTTTTTTGTTTCTTATTTACCAGCCACCCCAAACTGAGTTGAAGAGTTGCTTTTTAATCTGTGAACTAAAAAGCCAATCTGAGGGAAACATCTTTTGACCAATTCAAGTACTTAACTTTAACTCTTAACTAAATGAGCTTTCTGCCACACATCTAGAAAAGTCAAAGACTTTCTATGACTGAGTCTGATCTTCCATACACTGGAGTTATTTTAAGGGGAACATCAAGTTCCTTTAAGGGGAACATCAAGTTCCCTCTGCTTCTCCCTGATTCTCTCCCTCTTCATGTTTCCATTGCCTGCTCAATTTCAGCTGACTTTCTTCATGAACCACAACACAGATTTTATGTATGAGAAGTTTTAAAGCTTATGATTGTTCCTGAAATCCTTACACATTTTCCTTCCCATTAAATTAAAATGTTGGCATAATAACTGACATAATACTTGCAATGCTCTGTCACCCTCACAGTAAAGATGTTCTTCCTCACAATCATATGGATCTTCCACTGTTCCAGTTTGCACTTGCTGTCCCTTGTTCTGTCATGGCACTCTCATGAAAAGAGTCTGGCCCCATCCATTTAATTCCCACTCTTTAGGTATTAATGACCCATGCTGAGATCTGCTCTCAGCCATCTCTTCTTCAGGCTGAACAGTCCCATGTCTCTCACAGCTTTTCTTCACAGGGAAGATGCTCCAGTACACTCATCTTTGTGAGAATCTGCTGGACTCTCTCTATAGTTTCCTTGAATTTTTTGAACTGGAGAGTCAAGAACTGAACACAGTATTCCAGACGTGGCCTCATCAGGGTAGAGTAGATGGGAGAGGATCACCTCCCTCAGCATTCCAATCCTGCTCTTTCTAATGCACCCCAGGATACCACCGGACTTCTTGGCCACAAGAACACACTGCTGGCTCATGGCCAACTGGTTGTCTATCAGGACATGCTGCTCCACAGAGCTCATTTCCAGCGGGTCATATCCTAACCAGTATATGCGATTATTCACCTCACAGTATAGGATTCCACACTCACCCTCATAACGTTCCTCTCTGGCCAAACCTTCAGCCTGCCCAGGTCTCACTGAATGATGACTCAGAATAGAAAATTCTTAAAAAAAAAAAAAGTGCCAAGAACAGTGCATATCCTATGATATTTTGGAGTAAACTTCACAACATGAGATACTTGTATGCACCATGGATTATTTTTTTAAATAACAAAGCCATCTTTTTATTATCTCAGATTAGAAATGCGTAAACTTAAAGATAGTTCAAGTAGATATTTATTGGCTGGGTGTCCTATTCTACAGGAAAGAACATAAGACCATAAAATAGAGGGTTAAAAGATAAACACTTTGAAAAGGATATGAAAGAAAAAAAAAGAACCGTTGCATAAAATTTATGTAAGTAGCTGAATATGATCTGATAGATTTCTTCTGTAAAATGCAAAAAAATCATTAATTGCCCATTTTTGTGAGTTCTGAATTAATTTGAATCGATCTTGGAAAATATCTGCTGTGGTTTTTGAATTTCCAGTATTAAAAATTATAGACACTGATAAAACAAGCAGAACCATCTCCTTCAAGTTGATGCAATCCCAGCATCCTTCATCCCCCTTGGGACTCAAGTTAATGCATCTCCAGTTTTCATCTAAAAGTCTTACAAAGGGTGTGAGATCACTACATTCAAGTACAAAATAGTCCCCAGTACAGAATATCTGCTAAACTCTTTTCTAACAACATGGATTATGCCACAGATAAAATCTCTAAATTGTAAGATGCAGTACATTAAATAAAGATGTGGTTTTATAGCTACTTCGTGTTTTACTACTTATGCAAGAAGGCATTAAATAGACTTGTTTTTTTCTAGATGGTAATATATAAATCTACTCAAAGCAACAAGACACAAAGGTTCACAAAACAGTTATTCCATCTGTACTTATGCCAAATAGGAAAACATAATTAACTGATTTTTCCATCAGCTATTATCATAATTTAATAAGCACGAACTATGTCTAGCAGGTACATACTGCTGGAATCCCCAATGGAGAGAATAAGCATAGCAGGAACCCATGTATTTAAATGCCTGCATATTTTCCACATTAAAAGAGCATTCTCTCCTGAGTTTCAGTTACTTTTTGAGACATAACACAAGGAATTGCAGACTTTCAACAATCCTGTGTTTACATATATTTCCGAAGGACATTCAGTCTGTTACCCATTTGCAAATATATTTGTTGCTCATCAGAGCAGTCATGTGTTGTAAATTTTCACTGTGCCAAAAATCTTATTGGATGTAGTGGTATGGAAGTGATATGCCTGCTGTATACTATTTTACTTCATTGTGTGTTTTATTATTAATAATAACAAACACAGGCCTTGGACTCATCTGAGAGTGTAAGGTCATAGGGTTTGTCTGAACCTGCCTTGGCTCGAGCTGAGCTTACCTTTTCAGCTTTTTACAAATATATATAGTCTTTACATAACAAACTATAGTCCTTGAAGTCAAGTTGGGATGGTGACACCCTACCAGCTCTGTGCTTCAAAAATATCAGTGTCATCAGCCTAACAACACAGAAGGATTTTAGAAAGGATAGACGATACTGGTAACTTCTCTTTCACAACTGATTTTAATAAGTTTTTCAGCATTAATTTGGACTATAAATACTCTGTTATTGCAACTGGAATAGTAACAGCTGATTTACATGTTTTTATTAGATTTCTAGGATTTTGATTCAGATAAAAAAATATTGACTCTATGTTTAAGTTGGATTGCACTTTAACATTTTGTGTGTAACATGAGAAGCATATATACTAAGAGACTTGCTGTCTTATTATCATTATTTACATGAAGTTGAATTTGTGTGCATATAGACAGTCCTACAGTACATGGCAGTCTTTTGAGAAATAGTGGTGAAATGATAAGCTGTAAGGATGTTGAAAAGTTCCACTAAATTTTTAAACACCAGAATGTACTTCATGTGAAATTTGTGATTCCTCTATTCAAGCAAATTAATAAAGAGACCTGTTTCAAATATATATATGTGTATATATATGTATATAAAGCAGAGAGAGGTCACAATTATTTAGATAAATAATATAAAAAAATCAATCTTTTCTATCACATGAAGAGGTAAATTCTAGTATCATAAAGTATACTAGTTTCTTCTCAAGTAAACAGTGATTTACATAATGTTTCACAGTAATTACATCTCAACTTTTAATTGAAAAGATGAGCAGTGTGTGTTTCCATAAAATCTGATTTGCTGATATTATTTTGTTCCTTTAAAATTACATTATTACTTTTATGCTCTTCTCTACATACCTGGGGTTTAGAAAGTATTTAGTAATGAAACTAAGAACTTATGTTCTGCAATGACTTAGGCACAGAAATCTGCAAGTATATGAGTTAGCATCAAGCAGAGCCCAGCTTGATGGTTGCTGAAGCCAATGAGCCTAG
Source organism: Odontophorus gujanensis (assembly GCA_013399175.1). Classification (NCBI taxonomy): domain Eukaryota; kingdom Metazoa; phylum Chordata; class Aves; order Galliformes; family Odontophoridae; genus Odontophorus; species Odontophorus gujanensis. The sequence continues at coordinate 34,975 of VXAB01011186.1, forward strand.
ACTTGACAGCAACTTCATTCAGAGCTGCCCTAAACTTGCATACAGATACCTATGCAGTTTATGTAACTTAGAAATGTCTAAGTATCCTTAATATCTTCATACAGTGCAGAAATGTTCTTCGGTTTCAAAATTTAAAAGCAGGATTACAAATACTGGAAACAAATGTTTTTGACCACAATTCAACAGTGCCTGTTGAAGAGATTTGTCTTCAGAAATAATCTGAGACTTTCCTGTTGTGAGTAGCCAGAAAGAAAATTGGGATACAAGTCATATTATTATTTTTACTCTTTGTAAATGTTTTTCTATTGCCCAGAACTCAATTAAAATCAGGTCCTATTATACTGAGTACAATCAAAATTGTATATCAGAAGAAATTTTATGCTGCATGAATGAAAGTAATTAATTGTGGTTTTCAGTGTTGTATGTACAGTCTTGCAATCATTTCTGCCGAGACTATTTTTATTTATAAGGGGTCAAAGCCAGAAACACTTCAAAACGGAAGGTTTTGTTACAGACGAATAAATAACATTCTCTACTTAGAAAAAAAAGCGGCATAGAAAACCAGGTCAGGCAATGCTAGTTCTGAGAATTGTCATTTAACATGATTATTTTGATTATCTATAATCAGAAAACAGTTTCAATTATCTGTAATCAGAGCTGTTCAGAATGTTTGCAATAAAAGCTTAAGCTCCACTAGACCTGGGAGCATTCTACTACTTTCAAAATATCTGGCATGACCTCTGTGTTAGTGACTTTGTGGATGTGCTGATACAAATGATGCAGTCTCTAACTAGCATTGTGTAGAGCACGCACTACCTTATTGACATGATCATTTGCCATTTTTAATATTATCTGACATATGCCCCTCCTTCTTCTAGTTCTAAGTCACCCTGCTAAAACTCCTCCTGCAACCTTCACAATCACACTGGACTTTCCCTACAAATCTTTCATGCCATTCACTTTCTATCAGCCATCCTTCAGCTTCTAAACTCTGTCACTGTTCTTCACAAACAGCGTTCAAATGTCCTTATGCTTCACTTCATATTAATTTTTTTCTTCTTGATTTGTCTTCCCTTATTTCTATGGCTACTGAAGGTGTGATAAAACCCAGAGTGAAGTTCTTAGATGGTAAAAAAAAAAAACAATTAAAACAAAGGTCAGAGTACTCTGGATTTTTCTTCAAGATATCAGAACAAACTGTTTAAAAGCTAAAGTATACAAAAGTACAGTAGTTAACAAGGAACTGATACGGTCATTCTTTCACATGATGCCCATCTATGTACACAATAAACTTGAACTATGGAACCATGTGTTTGTCTGGAAGACATCTATTTCTTGTGGTAGAGTTTTATGGGGGAAAGAGGATTAGAAAGGCTCAAAATCAGAATCCACGGTTTATCCTGTATGACCAGGGATCCACTGAACATTTCCTCCCTTCTTCTGTCACCACCATACTTGCACCCAGTTCCACTTGATAGAATATTCAAGTTGAGTATTAGTGGAGATAAAATACAATATTCATGTCAGCTCAATGGAAGGCACAAAAATGGGAGTATCTTAGAACAACTCTTTCATTATTACTGTTGCAATGGAAAAGAAAAAAAAATCTTCCAAAAGGAAAAAAAAGAAGAGGAAAGCTAAGTGAAAAAGATCTTCCTTTTTCTAAAGGAATAACAATAAAATCAACTAACGGTAAATCTTTGGTATCTGTAAGAATTTTCTATTTTCTTTCAGCTTTCAACATAAGATTAGTATGGTACAGGAACAAATGCTTAAAAATAGACATTGATAAAGAGTTTTGTTATCCTTAAAATCATCAATTGGAAGTCCTGGTCCTTGCACCAGGTAGGACCATAAACTCCTCACATGCTCTTAGACACTCAAACATTTATGACATTGTTCATTCTTATTTTCATTCTTCTGATTATCAGTTTGAACTATCTGAAATTAATTATGCAGAAGATGATTTCTCAACTACCCATTAAGAATGTTTATTAATCTGTCCCTCAAACTTTGTTTAATAGAGATTTAAATCATTGGTCTCAACTGTCACCAAGGTGCCTATTTATTATCTATTTCACATGCAGTTTGTTTAACAGTCACAATTTTTCTCTATTAAATCAATTTGCATAAGGGCTGGGTGAGTGAGCAAGATGAAAAACTGAATCCAAATAATGTTATTGATTAGGAAGACCTGACCCTCAAACTAAGCTTCATTAGTTATCCTGGCTTCAGAATAAAGAAATATGAAAGTTTTCATAACTTCAATGCATGAAGCATCAATATAATTGATGTCTTTATCATTATAGACTCATTAACTACATGCAGTCTTTAATGTGACAGGTACTGTGTCACTGGTTTAGACAAGATTATACAATTTGGGAGTGAATACAATCTTGGAAGTGTCTAAATTGTCAAGTTGCTAAGACTGTACAGTGATTTCTTCAGTACCAATCAGAAGAAAACTGGTTAAGGACTATGCACCAGGACTGAAGTTTCTGTCTTTAGAATTTACAGACCTAAAGACCACATTGATGTCACCTGAGACACCTGGAGTATCATCACATCAGCATTCAATGGATTTTCTGTACCACATGTGTGCTAGAAGATGTTTAGTGCAACCTTTTAAATGTAATTTTAGATATCCACATGAAACATGAAGGATATCGACTGAATACATGAATTGTGCACACTCAAAAGTGAGAAATTTGAAGGCTAGAAAAAAAAGCTGTCTTATTTATACAGAATATATATTTCTTAATTTAAGACGTAAGGAACAAATGACTCATTGATTCTAAATTCTAAATTTAAAACCCAATTTGAAATTAAAAATCTAAATTCTATGGTTCTATGAAATTACTTTGAGTGTAACAGTACAATCAACTACAGGATTTCATATACTATTTTCCACTACAAAGTATATTCACAGTAAACTGCTTCTCAAGTAATATCACTTCTTAGAAATTTAAGATAGAAGTAGCTCTCAAGGTGCCTTTCACTGAAAAGTCTAATGGACCCCAAACATTTTTCTGGTTTCTAATACAAACTGTATTTATTATGTCTTTATTTATTGTGTATACTCTTTCAATTTCATTGTCTTTTATATGGGATAATAATCTTTCAGAAACATGCAATTGTGTATGGAAAACATAGCTGTGAGAATTTTTTTTTTGTAGGTGACAAATGAGAAGAAAAAAAAGAAAGATGCATGGCAATCCATACAAGTACATTAAACTTTCAGAAACAAATGTAAAATATTGATATCCTTCAAGAGAAATACAAGTGATTTTACTGAGAAGAGACAGAACAGATTACACTCTAGCAAGCCATGAACACATACAAGCAGCCTAACATTAGTCTCTCTGCTTCTACCTGAAATCTCATTTTCCTAGGGTGTATCATCTCAGTGATTTCATTATTTTTTTTTTAATCTANGAACACATACAAGCAGCCTAACATTAGTCTCTCTGCTTCTACCTGAAATCTCATTTTCCTAGGGTGTATCATCTCAGTGATTTCATTATTTTTTTTTTTAATCTAAGACTAAAGAGAGAAGTACCTATTTAGAGAGTTATAAACAAAACTCAGGAGAGTAGTACTTCTACATCTTCAAGCTTCAAGTATACTAGCAGTTAACAACATTTAAAAACTACTGTGTGAATCACCAGATCAACTAACAGTTCATATTTCATACTATTTAAAAATACATCAAGATCTCTAATCCTAAAATAGTCAATTTTATCAACCTCATTGTAGCATGCATCAAACACAAGATTAGGAGTCATTAGCAGTATTAAGATAACAAAATTAAGTTAGAAGCATGTGGAATATATCTTGTGAGCACTTGCAAATAAATATTTTCCAGTCTTGACTGATTATAAAGTCATTTGCTCAGCAGGTCAAATTATCATTTCATTTTTAAACCATTTTATATGAATATAAAATAACAATTGCTTTCATGAATAGAATTTTTGAACTCAAGGACTGCATTTGTAAAAAGGAAATTTTGTTCTGACATCTTATGAAGATATCAAGAAAAAAGTACCCCTTAACCCTCTACCTTTTTCCAGTGCTATGATATTGTCACATTAACAGAGATTCAGAAACTAAAGAATTTCTTTCATTTTCGGGAAATATTTTGATTCAAATATTTTTTTTTCTTTTTTTCCTTCAAACTTGGGCTAAAGTCTAGAATTTAAAAAAATCATAGAAAATTTCTTTTTTCCTCAGAATAATTCGAGCAAATTCACAGATGGTCCCACAGCAAAAAACATTCTTCAACAGGACTTATAAATCAGGAAACACAAAAACTAAGTGAATGCCTTAATCTTAGAAAGCTTGAAGGGAATGAAGTTTTCTACTATATTCAAGACAAAGAAGTCAGCTCTAACTAGTCTCATTTGTGAAATTTACAACACCTATAATTCTACATCGCAAACCTATTCGTGCGCAAATTGCACGTGTGAATGACTGGCAGCAATAATACAAGCAAGAAAGATTTGCAATACATGCTACAGAGTATAGGTATCTCTATAGTAAGATATGCATCTCTGTCATGCTTAAATTCAGTGAGATAGGTTGGAAACCTTCAGATGAGAAGTATTTAATAATGGCTTCCTCCCTGGAGAGAAGTAACTTGGCACATGCTGAAACTAAGATAGAGATTCAGAACAAACTCAGTTTAAATTTTTGCATTAACAGACATCGTCATGTCTAGTTACAAAGCAAGTCCCACTTGACACTGGCCCAGACAGAGGACAAGCCCATCTTCTCATATAGATCTGGATAACCCAGCTGAAGTGATATGTCAAGAGCAGAAAATATCAATTCACACTGAAACAATGCCAAGTGTTTTATATTTCTCTAATTTAGAACAGGTATATTCTAAGTTACTTAACTAGTAGAGCATGATTTTAAATTCAGGAGGGACTATTTGTGACTAATACTTAACACCTCAGCAAGCCATATACTTTGTGATTGGTCTTCATTGATAGCCAACAATCTTAAAATAGAATTCTATTTTATTCATGATACACACACATATAAATAGTTATCCCATTTATTTTGATTGCATTGATCTTCCCTCCTTTCTCATATTTCTCTCTCAAATAACAAGTGACTATATGATAAAAAGCTTAAGGTCAAACATGAAGAAAACTTGTCTGCAGAGGTAACCAAAGAAGTTAAACTTTAAACATCAGAATGATGTATGAGTACAGCCTAAGATAAAGAGGTTTTATTTTGTGTGTGTTTTTTGTTTTGAGAATAGGATCTTAAGAGTTTTTCGTATATGTTTTAGCTGCAAATTCAGATAGAAATTCTGGAAGGAGAGGAAATTACTGGAGCTGCAGCTGATTGTGTTGGCAAAGCTCTAGAAGGTTAAGGGGAACAGCCAGACATATTATACTGAGCACTGTCAGATATGCGTGGGGTCTGAAACACAGGAAAAGCAGACTGTATTGTAACTCAAAAGTGAGGTGAATTTGAGTAGTCCGTTGCTCACTAACATCCTCAATTAGATCCTTCAGAAGCAGCAGATTAATAAGTTTTGTAAAACAGAGGGGGAAATGCTTTAAACACATCCATTGAACTCAGTTTATGGTAAGGTTCACTCACAGGCTTGTGCCTCAGGAGAAGTTAGAGTTCTTTGAAAGCTGAGAGAGCATCTTTGTTTTCTTTATGCTTCCTCTGCCAAGAGTCAACAAAAGCTCAGCTAAAATGAAGCTGCCAAAATGCCATTCTGTGTGACTAAGAGAGGTGAGGAGATTTGCACTTTGAATAGTAATGAGGTACAGATTCTATTCCTAATTGAAGGCTTCAGTCCCTCCCAAGATGTTTTTATTGCTCATGAGCAACAAAAGGCCCTTCACATTTACACCAGAATTTTCAGAAGATACAAGTTAAGACAAAAGCTATATAAAATTTATATAAATTTCCACCCAATTTCTAAAGTCCTCCATTTTATTTCCTGTTTAGTCTGTCTCCTGATGAATCTAAGATCGTAAGAGTCCCTATGTGCTAACAGTGCTGTTGATTAAGGAAACAATATTACTCATAACATTTAACTACAGTAGAATTTACAGATTCTGAAATTCCAGTCAGACCAGCTTCCTAAGTCAATTAGATTTGCAGGGCCAAATTTCTATTGGATGTGTTCTGTACAGTTTCTCTCAGGTGGCATTTGCTTAGATGTTAGATAGAAGTGTCACATCCTGAATTTGGTCTGCGACAAATTAGTTCCAGTTTTCTTCCATCACTTAATCCTATCCCAGTCTTTTTACCCCACTAAAAAGTGGTGCAAAAGGTTAAGTCAGGTATAACTATTTCTTTCGATGGATGGATATCTGGGATGTACTTTGGCTCAGTCAGCTTTTGCACACCATTAGCTGTAATAAAATAAGTTCATACTATACGTAATCTTGTTGAAAAGTTTAAAGAAGGTCTGTTGCCTCTCTAATTAAGTCCAACAATTATTCAGATGAATGATTACAAAGAACAGCATGCTTAAAAAGACAGCCAAGCTTAAAAAGACAGCCAAAAGAGAAAATAAGTAAAATCCCTTCTATATATTGCCAATTTAAAAATGTTATTTTAGGCTCCTCTGTGCAAAGTATCCATTTAAGACACTTCCATGTCCTAGCCTTGAAATCTCTCCGTAAAGCCGATTACCCCATTAACTCATAGGAGATGACTACAGACCTCTCATTCATTGACTGAAATAAACTATAGGGATCTGATAAAACAAAGGATTGACCTGTCAGGAGGGGTCTGTCAGAAAGTCATCTTTCTCTTGTCATGTCAATAGAAAGGATATTCTGTCTGATACTTTACAAACTGATATGGTTACTCACAGACTGCATCCACTTGGTTTTGTCTTCATTGACAGAATTCAGACTGAAGCACAAAACCTAATATGTCTGAATGGAAGTTTTTACACTTGCTATATGCTACAGATCCCATTATTGGCAACAGATAACTACTCACCAATTGTACTGATGGTCAATTAATTACCACTTAAATCATCCTCAACATTATACATACACATCTTTGGATTTCTTAGTTTGGTCAGTACTCCTGGGTCTAATGTGAATATAAACGAATGGCACAGTGCTCCTGAGGTACATCTAGTAAGCATCATTGAGTTGGAGAATAAAATTATAAGTACAAAAATATTTTTAAGAGACATTAATTATCAAACTTCTATAGGTAGTGCTGCTACCTAATTTGCATGCCTATACACAGACAAAATACTGCCCGCATTCAGGTCAGGATTAAGTATTCTGGTCTTATCAGTCCTTTCATAAATCATTCCTTTCATAAAGCAAAGTTGCCACTGATTCTATGTGAAAGTTTCTAAAACAGCTTCAGAATTGTTTCTAAATTTAGTGCTTACATTACTAGTCTTTAACTATTCGATATATGAATGCAACTGACTACATAACAGTGTACATTCATAAAAATTCAAATAATTTCATAAATCATTATGATAAAATATGGCTTTATTTAGAAATACCATCACTATAAGAATTAAAAAAATAAGACCATTATAGAATTATTTACACAATTTTTTTTTTTATTATTTTTGCCTTTGGGCAGATTTCCTTGGGGAATCAGCTCAGTCATCGCATTTGCAAATAAGTAAATCTGAGCCTGTAAATTGCGTTGAGATGTAAGCTCCTGTACAGGCAATATGTTTATGCAGGCTCCCTGCAAAACTTTGGAGTATTTGTCAACATTGCTTTTTGCCATACACAGCTGTCAGCACAAAATCAGGAAACCATGCATTTCTAGCATTCAATAAACAAGTATTTGGGGATATATGGAGGACATTGTGTCTTGGGCACAAGAATCTTTAACAGAGATCAGTAATGAGCCTGCATCCAAGTTTAACATTAGCTTTGCTATAATGGGGCCAAATAAAATGATTCTTTTACCTACTTGAATATAAAATATAATTTATTAGAGTTTGGTGAGAATATATCAACAGAACCTGATTTTGTGCATGTATGCTGGACTGTAAATCATTGGCCTACAATGCTGAGAACTATGAACAAACTATGGGCTTATAAAATTCTTTCCACTTTAATCTACCACCTGGGACTGCTAAATCCTGCTTTGTGGATAACTGAACTACTAAGAATTAAGCTGCTATGCACATCAGACTGCATTTCGGATAATGCCATGCTAGAGTGAAGCAGAAAACCAGTGTCAGAAGTCTCACAAATGTCTGGTGAACCACTGGCTCTTTTAAGATCTCACTTAATCACATGCTTACAGTAACAAATAATACACATTCTGTTCTCAATATTGATCTTTTCATATATTTTTTAATATTATGTTGTTGCTGTGAAAGCAGCCCTCTAATCTATTGGATTTCTTCCCTGAACCCATAGGTGGGAACAGGGCAGAAATTTAAACATTATAGAGTTATTTAAAGCTCAAAGTTGAAGAATGTTCTCTGACAAAACAGTCTTCAATCGTAAACAAAATTAACGTTGCTAGAATGATTAAACTATGTACTATATGTTTTAACTGTGTCCAGACTCCCTGCTCTGACAAAGCACATCAAAACTTTTATTTTATTTACTCAAGGCTGCTGGAAACTATTTACATACTCCTGAACAAAATCAGTGAGATGTAAATGTCATGTGACTTGTTAAACCAGATCACAACATCCATTCTTCAGAAGAAAAAGGAGTCGTATACTTCTGACTGAAATAACTGTGAGTGTTGACTTCATGGAAGTGAAATGCCAATGCTGCATATACCAGACTCAGTAGTTGTTCTTGATATGCACTGAAACCATATAATTCTGTACTGCTCTCATTAGACTAAATAGCCTTACAGCTTATTCTGGATTCTCCGTTGGTATGAGGTTGATCCTTGTAACAACATCCATAACATGGAAAAAAAAATATTTTATCCTCCCGATAACAAGTAAGGTAGGCTAACAGCATTATTAAAAACTCCATGCGTCTGCTAGGACACATATGAAATGCTACTGACACTGGCTGGCAGCTTTAAGAAAACTCATTCTTATTTTGTCCATGTTGCACAATTGAAAACTGATTTTAATTTAGACATTCAGCACACAAGATTATGCTGGTTATGCCTGAGTGTATGCAAATACATCCACATGTAACAAGCTGTCCTGCCTTTCTAGGCTCCTTCAGTTTTCTTTGCACAGATAGACATGCTTTGCAGTGATCATTCCTGTGTTTATTATTCATAATCTGACCAACCACAAGTTTCACCTGTGTGTTATTTACAGGCTATTGAAACCTGTAAGAATGACTACAGGTGAAAATCCAAAGCAACAACTCTAATCACTGCAAGACTGAATGGTTGCTACTGCCACCCTCTCACATGCTGAGTGACTGCCAAAAAGTTAAGTAATTTAGCAAGACAGAAGGGAGCCATGTGAAGAAAGAGAAACATTGCAGTAGCTGACTTTGTACAGCACAAGCTTGGAGTTTTACTGCAAATGGTTGGCAATTGTAAATCAAAACATTTTCCACTAGTGGCAAACTGATGTAAGAATTATTTTATTCTCTCCCTGTGTCCTCTGAATGATGGGATTGAAATTTTAAGTATTACAAGCTTCTTACTGTTCACAGTACAGGAAGACAGTAGTATTCTAACACCACACACAGTTCTCTTTCAACTGGAAAGGCTCACACATTTTTCTGTAAATAACCACTGTACCTGATATGTTGTCCTACACATACAATGTCATCCTACTATTAACAGAAACTTGTCACATGATCTCTGCATTTCTCAAGTCATTAGTAGCTATTGAAATATCCTTTAATTTGAAAATGAAAGGAAGGACTCTACCATTATACCCAAAGACCATGTATGGATTTACTGTGGAGATGTCTAGACAGTTCTGATTATTTTAGAAAAAATATTTACCAGTTCTAGTAGAAGCAGAAGGAATTGTATAAGCTTTGGGTTCAGTTAAATCCCTTTAACATGAAAAATAATCATAGAATGGCTTGGAAGGGACTTGAAGAATCATCAAGTTCCAACTCCCCTGTCACAGGCAGGATTGTCAGCTGCTAGATCAAGGACTATATCAGATTGCCCAGGGTCTCATCCAGCCCAGACTTAAACACCCTCCAGGAACAGGGCATCCACTACCTCTCTGGGCAACCTGTTCCAGCATCTCACTGCTCTCTCACTGAAAACCTCCCCCTATATCTAATCTATATCTCCCTTCCTTGAGTTTAAAATCATTCCCCCTTGTCCTATCACAATATAACTGTAAAAAGTTGGTTTCCCTCATGTTAATGAACTCCCTTTAAATGTTGGAAGGCCACAATGAAATCTCCCCACAGCCTTCTCTTCACCAGACTGAACAACCCCAGATCCTTCAGCCAATCTGAGAGGTGTCCCAGCCCATGGATCATCTTTGTGGCCCTTCTCTGGAGCCTCTCCAAAACCTTCACATTTTTCCTGTGTTGGGGGCCCCAGACTTCAATGCAGTACTCCAGTTAGTGCCTCATGAGGGCAGAACACATCCTGAAGGAATGTTTAGACATTGTGTTGAGGGTGATAGGTGCACAGTGGGACTGGATGATCCTGTAGGTCTTTTCCAACCTTGGTGATTCTATGATTGGAACAATTAGCTCCCTTGCCCTGTTGGTCACCCCTCTTCTAATGGAACCAAGGATACCATTGGCCTTCCAGGTTCCAAGTACATGCTGCGGGCTCATGTTAAGTTTTTCATCAACCAGAACCCAAGTCCTTTTCAGTAGGGCTGCTCTCAAGGAGAACTTCTCCTAGTTTGTATACATACCTGGAATTACCTCAATCCAAGTACAAAACCTTTAACTTTTCTTCATTGAACTGCACTAAGATCATAAGAGCCCACCTTTTGAGTTTATCAAGGTCCCTATGGATAGCATCTCTTTCTTCTGTTCAGTATAATCACTCATCTTAGTACAGCTTAATAATTCAACTTAATTTCTAAAAAAGTGTTTCTAGGACTTGCCCTGAAGGTGCAGACTTTATCTGAACTCAAAACCACCACCAGTATACTCAGTGGCAAAAATTCCTTTAACAGCCCAAAATGTAACAAAGAAAAAACTTTTAGTTTTGTGGAGAGAAGCTGTGTTTTATGCTAAGATGATATCACTGGCCTTCCTTGTATCTGTTCATATCCTCCAAATACCTATCTCAGGGGTGACGGACCTAATTACGATTAAAAGTTAGTTTTCTCTCTCATAGCTTTCTAGTCTAGGACTGAAATTGGAGCCCACCAGTTCAAATCAAAACAATTGGCTCTATGTGATTGAAGTCAGTATCTCAATTCTGTAAAATACCCCAACAGCTCAGAATTTTTTCAGATTATGTAGAAGCCACAACATTTCATACTGAAAAAACTTAAATACAACATTAAATTATTCAAGGTCAGATGGAGCTCTTATTCCAAATATACAGTTCAAAACTATCTGTACTGATAACCCTTTGTAGAAGACCACATTCTCTGTTTTCCAGACTATTAAAACAGTAAGCCCATTTCCCTTTCAGGCAGGTGGTGAAATGAAGCGCTGAACATAAAGGAGGAAACTGGGTAAAGCATCAAGAAGAGGGGTAAAAAATTTTAAAAAAGTCATTTTTCACCTTGGTATAGTAATATCTTTCACTTCCAGATCCCATTTCAGAAGCACTATAATTAAGCCCTCCACTTCTCCATGCTGTACAAAAGACTTTCAATGCTGTCTGAACAACAGAAGAGAAAATAAAAGGTGCACAGGTAAATGTAAGAGGAGATAAGCTTGTGTTTGTTCATACAACTCATAATGAGAAGAAAATTATGTACAGCTAAAGTATTGGTTTTACTCATAAAGCTGTCTTAAAGGACAATCTTTCTCCTTCCTACTCTAACTATGGAGCAGATGCACACCAAAGTTGTAGAACTTAGTGTCACCCACAGTATGGCAGGTTAATTTCATGAATGTTTCCCTACCTACAGTTTTCAGCACCTGATATACGTTTCCATGTTTTCATCCTCTCATCTCCTGATTCAGTACTTCTATTTACCTTTCCTGACATATTTTCATTCTTAAACACATGTTAACAGTTTACGGGCAAGATCAGCCCGGTTTAATGATGGATGGGGCGGGGGAATCCACAGGCCCCTGTTTCAGGAAAGGGGGAAATGGAGAAGGGAAAAGGGAGATTTGCCTAAAAATAAAACAGTTTTCCTCCTCAGATTGTTACCGCTAATTTACTAAAATAAGATATCAGAATGCAAAATAATATAATACAAGATAATTGGAATTGAAGTTAATTAATCAAATGAGAGTGTCTAAAAATGGAAGGCCTTACACTAACACTGAAGAGGAAATGGCTAAGGAACACTCAGGGCACATGAACAGTTTTTACCTTTCCCTCTGAGAGGAGAACTGAGAAATGCAAAGCAATGCAGATTCCTCTGGGGTATGTAGCCCTTCTGAGACAGATATATCTAGAAGTATCAATTAGTCACGAAGCTGGAGCATTAACTCTTTAACTCCCAGTGCATTACATGATGTTATGATGTGGAATACCAATAACAAAAAATTATAAAACTATGACAGCACATGGATTACTTTTTTTTAATGATTATGTGAACTGATCTCAGCAGAGAGGAGGAAAAAAAGACAGGGCATATTGTGTGAAGAGAAAAAAAACATGAGACACTCTTTATGATAAGCAAAATGTAATCAGTGAGCTAGACAAAGGCAGTTGACAAATAACAGCACTTCACACACTTTTCCTCTATTGTCTCAATGGTCCTCTACAAATTCTCCTCAGCAGGGAAGATTTTAATACCAGAACACTGTAAATATTAGTTGATTCTTTAGCTAAGCAATGGACTGGACACCTACAGCCAGGATTCTTCAAATTAATACTAAGGAAAACAAAAATGACAGTGCCTATCTTTGTATTCCACAGGTTAAAAGACTGTCAGTAAGGTGAGGAAGTAGCAGGAGTTCAGTTGAAAAATACCCCACAGTTTTTCAAGAACAGGTTTTGGAAACCCTTTATTTTTCTGAAAAAACTTTTAAAATTTCCTGTCTTGTACAACTACTTCTGGGATTTTGAAGATGTCATTGAGTGTCCACGCACATTAATCATATAAGACACAACTCAGCCCAAGGAGATGAGCTATACCTGTGCTATGCGAGTTTAAAATAGTTGCACTGGGTCCAAAATGAAGTCCTTTCAGTGCTGCAGTGCAAAGAAACATCTTGAAATAGCAAGTGCAGCAACAATATAAAATTATCTGAATTAGTTTCAAAACTTTAAAACTGCCTCAGAAACATGACTCAGTTGTCACTGGCCTTCAGATGTAATACCAGTCTTTTTGTCCATTGCCAACATAAAAAGTCTCTAAGTACCTTAAAATGCCTCTCCTAGGCACATCACACTTCTTCAGCAATATATTACAATTGGCACTCCTACGGGAAAAAATGATGAAAACCAGAAAATCCAAAAGCCATCAGCATGCTGCATGTTCATTATATACTCAGAAAATATACTATTTCAAGAATACAGGTGCTTCTGAAAAGACAGAAACAAATAGCAACATTTCCTCATTGTGTTCAAACAAAAGATTGATGCTGGTTTTTCCTCAGAAAATATATCCCTCCCAGTATGCTGAATAAATCCAAAACCTGCTCTTCCTCTCACTGATTTCATGATAAGCCGCAATTCACTAGTGAAGTCCATTATGCTATTCCAAAAAGAGAATAGTACCCTAACCCCTTCTATTCTGACAGCTTTTATCCCTCTACATGCAACTGCTAAGTTCAATGGATTCCTTCCCCATTAAGAGTTCTGTAATAGAAATTCCCACCTTCCCCTTGGTTGGATGTATCAAAAGATAACTAAACCCCTTAGCTAACAAAGATATCCTTGTGACCAGTAAAAAAGAAGTTGTTATAAAGCCAAGCTATTTTATCTCCAAATCATTTTTTCTTAGGTTCACTCCTCATTTGTAATCCAGTCATCTCCTCAACACCCAGGCATTTTCTCCACAAATATAGACAAAAAGTAGTATGTCAGTAATAGAGAAGTTCTCATTTACATGATGAATGAGAACCTTATCAAGCTCTTAAAAGCCCTATCAGATCCATTCAAGTACAGTCACTGCATTTGAAGTAGCAGCCAGGTGCCTGGAGAAAGGAAGGACTGAATCTCCCAAACGACTTACTGCAGTAAAGATAAGTAAAGAAGAAAACTAAACACAGTTGCTTACTAAATTTAGCTAAGTCTGAATGCAGCTGGGTTGTAGACGAAGGGCAGAAGTGTCTAAGGGAATGGGAGCAATTTTCTTCACCTCCTACTGAGGATGCAGTAAATAGAGGAGCTCAACCTAAAAACACTCAACGATTTAACTAGTCTCTTGTGTAACACAAACAAATGAAAGCAACCAAACAGCATCTTCTATCTGGAATCTACACAACTTCCTATTCTATAAATAGGCTCATTTTCATGCTACACATAGTTATATAAGCAAGAAGATAATCCTGAAAGCTCAAAGTTGTTTAATTAGGAAGGTAGAGTGTGGAAAAACAAAATGAATAATACTGAATTGTATTTTCAGTCAAGATATTCAATGGATGGTTTAATTTATAAAGACTGTTTCTTTGCAATCTTGATAAATGATAATTAGGGAAACACTTACCCATCTCTGGAGAGTGAGACACCCAGGAAGAAACTCCACAAAACAACTCCAACAAGTGAACTTTCCTCAGTAGTGGTCAGCCCTTAAATGGAGTCTAGGAGTGGTAGAGTCAGACTCCACCCATTCCAGTCACGCAGGTGGTGAATTGTCTTCACCTGTGTTCCTGCAGCTGACTCGATGCTCACCTCAGGTGATCAATCAGTAGTTCAGGCCATGATTCAACAGTTCCCATACAGCAGATGAGTTTACTGTAAGTTGGACACCAGCAGATAGCTCTGTCTCTCACCTTCCTTCAAAATGCAAATACTGAAACACGCTCATGTTCTGTCTTTGCTATATTTATGAATAACCTGAATGCAGGCAATTCTTGATTTGACAGGTCAGTGTAGAATCTCACTTTCCTTAATGCTGAATTTACAAGATTTATAAGGCACTGTAAAACAAACATTCATGTTTCATAAAGTACAGAGAACAAACAGGATGTTAACAAAGTAGTTGCTGTCTTTTACTCTAGTTTGCTCTTAGCAACAGTAAATATAGTACTGCCTGTGTTCTAAGTCGGAATCCTCAGGTGGATTAATTTCACAAGGCTATCATATGTTCTGATTTCATTAAAAAATTGGGAAAAAGAATCACAGAGCATCTTTCATATTTTACAAAATTACTTTGTCAACTGAAATTCAGGAAGAAAACTCTCTAACTCCGATGTGGTTTTAGAAAGCAGCATTTCTTTATGCCTAATGTAACACATTGGGTGACTTGGCTAGCAAGCATAACCTCCTAGATTTCAGGTTCTACATTTGAGCAGTTAAGACGTGCATGAAATACATTGGCATTCCTTTTCAAGGACTCATAAATATATGCTAATGTCCCTTTGGACATTCTCAGTGGTATTGAGAGTGGTCAAGTGCCCACGTAATTCTTCCCCAGATTTTACCTTCAGCTTCATCAATGAAGCCTTTGACTCACTTTTATCCCCTCTGGAAAATGTCCATTGTTTATTAGGCCATAGTGTGAAACTTTTAAAAACATGTATGTGGAATCTGAGAAAAATGTTCTAATGCCTCTGGAGTCAAAAGATAAAAGTATTCCATCATGTGTTTCTTGTTAGTGTTTCCTGTGAGTTTCTCCAGTGCTTCTTGTGAGGCAAAATCAACTCACTGTGTTCATATCCACTGTCTCCATAAACATTCAGCAACTGTCAATGAATGTCAGTGGGTGCTATTTTCTCTGTATGGAGGAATTCATTGACATACATCTTTGTTTCATAGGCATTTCCATGTCAGATGGCATTCTATAAGGTTGCCCCCCTGCTGCCATCTGTCACACAGCAACAACGTGTAATGGAATATTGGTGAGAATGTTCAATCTTTGCCATACCACCAAAATATACCTCTGATGTTATGGGCCAACATAAAAAAAAAAAAACAGGTATCTCTTTCAAGCAGCCCTTGTACTATTACTGATACAAAGGAACTGTTATCTCTTGTGGGAGCTATCCATAGCATTGTCTGTGGATATCATTCAATCAACAAATACCTGAATAGTTACAACCATGTTACACTGATTCTCACTCTCTCATACTGCCTTAGCAGTCCACAATAGACTGAACTCTCACCTTTTCCAGCCTACACTGAAGTGATCTTCTACCTTCAGATTCCTTCCTCTCCCTCACACCTCCTCCAAGTCATTTAGATTTGGTTTCTCATGGAAGTCATTCATTGTATCAGCAAACCCCTTTTTTCAGAGCACTGTTTTCATTTGAACTAGCTGGTTAAATGACTGAGGATCCATTAAGTAAATTATTTCAAGCTCTCACCCCTTTCACCAATCTGCCCCTAAAGCAACACAGCAAGTAATAAATTTGAAATGTTTCTCAATATGGTGAAGGGAGCAGACTGCACTTTAAACTAGCAATTAGCCTTAGGGCTTAAGGTATTTTTCTTTTCACAGTATAACTGAACTTGCTTTATTCCTTTTCTTTTCATTCTTTTCATTTATTTATTTATTTGTTTGTTTGCTTGTTTGTTTATTTATTTTAAGAAAAAATACTAGCCTTGTCCAGAGGTCACTGCCTGACCCTGCTAGCTTATCTTCATATTCTCATATTCAGTCCCTTAGTTAACAGCAGCTTAACATGTGATGATAATTAGTAATATTTTCTACCACTTCAATGATGGAACATTCTGGGATATGGAACCATTGGATAGATCCATTGCCATCACCACATACCCGTTATCTCCATCAGGTTTTAGACCACTGTGGGAAATACAGACACATAAGACAGGGATTTATGATATATATTTTGAGAAACAAATTATCCTGTTATTTAAGATTACAGGATATCTGTGTTGTGGCTGTGCATTATACTGATGGCAGTTGGAACAACTAGAAGTAAATTCAGCTGTTTATCCCTATGACATGAGTGAACTTCTCAAAACAGGAAGATGCAGAAAGAATCACATACCAACTTCTTGTCTCTACAGTATAGCATACTGTGAGTGAAACTGGCTCCTTTATCAGCATTTCAATTTGTTACTTTCCCACCCCTTTCTTCTTTTTGCTAGAATTTACTTTGCACTCCTTATTATCCAGTTCACTATTCTACCAGCCTTCTCACTTCCACTTGCCCAAAATTATTTTTCTCTCCTAGGACTATGCAGGTGAGAAGAGTTGTTTCATCTGTGTCAGCTGCATCTTGTAATACTTTGTTCTCCTCTGTTTCTTTTTCCAGCTCAATTCATATGCTTTGTGATAATAGCTTTTATCAGCCTCACACTTACTGTTGCTATTGCTTGTTCTGATCAACTGTTAGTGTCATCAAGTACAGCATGTGCCCTTGGCAGAACATCTGCAATTACTAGATAGTTTCTCATCTAAAAATGCAGGGTGTTAACAACACTGATATAATTGAACTGAACTATATATATATAGACTTTTTTTCTGTTACAGATTGTAAAGAAACATGGCCCTCTACAGTACTCTGAAAGGACAGGTGAGGATTTTTTGCTAGGTTCAGCCAGATGCAGATCGGGTATAATATGCCAGAGACTTAATTTTGCTGTTTCTAGAGGAAAAGCTGTCCATTTAATAAGACAGAGATTCTTAATCTGAATGAGCATCATGATTAGCAGTTTGCTGAGTAAAAAAGGCAACTTTTCAAGAAAAGCAACTACTGACAGGTTGCATTCTCATTTGTCAGTTATATACTTCAAGAAATATTGTTCAGACTATTTTTAAAAACCAAATTGTTGCTAAGGCAACATACCAATGCTTTCCTCTACTCACACTAAAAGCTGGTAGAAATGGTCTCTTCCACCCATGAATTGGCCAATTATTTCTTGTCTGCTAGTGATCTTGCTGTTTTCCTTTACTACAGAATAGGCAGTAGGAACTAGTAACTGGTGAATGCATCTTAGCTGAGAGCTGAAGGTACCATATGTAAAATAAAGTCAGAAATATACACAAAGACAAATGTAGAAGTGCTAAGCATCAAAATAGTTTCAGAAGTAGCAGTCACAGAATCACAGAAATTGTAGGGGTTGGAAGGTGCCTCTAGAGGTCATCAAGTCCAACTCCCTGCCAAAGCAGCTCCCTAGACCAGGTTGCACAGGTAGGTGCCCAGGCAGGTCTTGAACATCTCTAGAGAAGGAGACTCCACCACCTCTCTGTGCCAGGGCTCCATCACCCTCACTGTGAAGAAGTTCCCACGCACATTTGTGCAGAACTTCCTATGTTTCAGTTTGTGGCCATGTCCCCTCATCCTATCGCCACACACTGCTGAGAAGAGTATGCCCTCGTCCCTTTGTCTCCTATACTTCAGATATTTATAGATCACCTATAAATGGTATTATGGATCAGATCACCTCTGAGTCTTCCTTTTTCAAGGCTGAACAGACCCAGGTCTCTCAGCCTCTCCTCATAAGAGAGGCGTTCCACACCCTTTATCATCTTTGTAGACCTCTGCTGGACTCTTCCCAGGAGATCCCAGTCTTTTTTGTACCGGGGAGTCCAGAACTGGACACAATACTCCAGGTGAGGCCTCACCAGTGCAGAGTAGAGGGGGAAGATCAACTCCTTTGACCTGCTGGCCATGCCCTTTTTAATTCACCCCAGGATGCCATTGGCTTTCTCGGCCACCAGGGTGCACTGCTGGCTCATGTCCAACCTGTCATCCACCAGGGCACCCAGGTCCCTCTCCTCAGAGCTCCTCTCCAGCAGGTCATCTCCCAACCTTTACTGGTGCATGCAGTTATTCCTCCCTACGTGCAAGACTCTACACTTGCTCTTGTTAAACCTAATCTGGCTCATCTCTCCCCAATTCTCCAGCCTGTCCAGGTCTTCCTGAATAGCAGCACAGCCTTCCAGCACGTCAGCCGTTCCTCCCAGCTTTGTATTGTCAGCAAACTTGCTGTGGGTGGACTCGATTCCCTCATCAAGGCCATTGATGAAGNGTTTGTGGCCATGTCCCCTCATCCTATCGCCACACACTGCTGAGAAGAGTATGCCCTCGTCCCTTTGTCTCCTATACTTCAGATATTTATAGATCACCTATAAATGGTATTATGGATCAGATCACCTCTGAGTCNCGCACCGACCCCTGATGAACTCCACTAAGTACAGGCCTTATTAAAAGATTTTATACACATCAGCCTTTGTAAAATCAAAAGAGATTATTATCCCAAAATGTGACCAAAATGTTAGGAAGTTTGAGGTGTTGTTGCCAACAACAGGGATGAATTCAAATAGATCAGGGCTGTCATCAAGAGTTACATGACATCCAGGAATAGGTCGTATTTATCTGTGTGTATATATACACACACCTGAAATGAGCAACTGCTTTGACTAACTAAAGTGACTATGCACAGTAATGAGACCCTGGCATTTGTTCAACTGTAAAAATCATGTACATTATGTAGTTTTATCTCTGGATCATTTGTTCTAAGGAATAGAAAGAATTTGTCAGACAAACATGGCAATCTGAGGTTGTCTCAGATGGAAACTGTGCATATCACTCATAAGAAAAATGCAGAAATATATTTATTTATAGAATACAGTTATTTAACAGATTCTAATCATAAATAAGACAGCAAATTAAAATTCTAGAGGAGGTACAAAAAAAAAATAGGAAGGTACAGTTGATTACTTGCTGTACAGAGGGTAGGTTTGATCCATTCAACATTTGAACACATCCAGGCCATGCTCCCATTGAGTCACAAGGTTCAGAGTGGATGCCCCTTACTTTCTAAATTCCTTCTCAGAGAAGTGTAGGTGCAGCAGAATACAGCCCTAGTCTCAGACTCAAGCAACAGTTTACACATAGGGAATTATACATGTACAATAAAAAACACAGTCTTAAATCTTATGCAATCTTTTACTGAGGATCAATATCAGGAAAGCATAATGGAAAGGCATCCCCACTAAAAAGTATATCCTGCCACACAGTCAACTGCAATATAGGAAAAATCAAGAGGCTAATGGGATGCTCACTGTTTATGATGTAGTATCGTTGACTTGTGTTGGTGATTCTGGGGCATGCTAAATTGGCCCTTAGCTGTTGAATTAGGTGTCTGCTATCAGAATTTTTAGTGCTAAGATTGAGACTACAGTGCTCTTTCAGACCTTGAAAGTTATTTCTCCTGAGGGAGGCTGTGAGCACCTCACTGTCTGCCTGGGTAGCGTCCTGTGTGTAATAGTAAGCCTGAAGGATAATGGGGATGGTGAGGAAGGGCAACAGTTCATAAAAGGCCTTATATTCTTTTTCATTACCTATCACTTAAAATATCACTGAAAGACCTTTCTCTGCCCTACAATAGTTCACTTAAATTAGGAGTATTCTTAGTGAAGACCTGCTCCATTGGTGACAATTATTAACATCATTCTAGATTACATCCTTCAAAAATACTAGACAATGCTAAACTATTACAGATATTTCATCACAGTGACAGAGGAAATATACATAGTGACAGAGGAAAAGAAGAAAATAAGTGCTCAAGAATACTCAAAAGAGGTGATTCACTTTGTTTTTTATTTGTTTTGTCATTGCTCTTAAAAGTATAGCTTTAGAAGCAGGGCACACAAGTGTTTGTTAGAGAGTACTATTAAGGTATGCAGAATTGCAGCAGACTTTTCCAAATTCTTCTCAGTATTTATGATTTAGTCTGATCCAGCTTATAGGTTAACAGCACATTTTCTTTTTCTCTGGTTAGAGGTTCCACTGATGCTTTCAGCTCCCAGATGACTTTAAAGCTTTTACATCTCTCTGTCATTAATTGCAATTGATTAGCTTTCTTCTTCTGATCCATTCCTGATCAGCTCCACTACATCTTTCTTTTCTCTTATGCAAATAGTTTTTTTCCCCCCTATATCTCTGTTAGAAACCACAAGTGGCAGGTGTGGGAATAAAGAATTTCCTCTATGAACTCTTAAGATTTTCCATTATTAATTGAAGCTCCTGGCCTTTTAGAAATCTTCCTTTCTACATCTTTCTTTCCACCTTCTTTTTCATCAGACTCCTCATCCTTAGGTACCCAGTAACCATTCCATTGCCTATACTAAAACTGGTAATATACAGTAATACTACTTACTATCATCTTCCCCATAGTACTTTTCACTAGCTCCCTTTGCTTCTTCCAGTCACACTGGTTGTGAGTTTTCCTTCCATCACATTTTATGTTCCCGTCTATATGTCTTAGTGTTTATAGATCTTATTGGATTCAAGAAATTTTGGACCACAGGAAATTTAGAATTCTGTTCATTACTACCTGTACAAACAAGGTGTATTTATATGTGTTATTGTGTATAGATATGCATATATATACTTGGATACTTCAGCATTAGCTACAATGTTTCAGGGCAATAGTTTGGTAGTACTCCAGTAACCCAAAATATCATCATGAAATTAGCTCCATAGTTTTCCCTTCATTATTAGAAGGACATCTCTGGTGTTACATGACTCATTATTCCATTTCTAAATATAATAGGGATAGAGGACCTAGCTTTCGTTCAAGTTGGAGTAAATACTTTTTGCTTACTTAAAATTATCCATGTGAATTCCCAGTGGATAAAGCAAATCCTCATCCCTTGCTCACACTGGACTTAATCTGTATAAAATACCTACTAACATAGTACTGAAATTCTGGAACATTTTACTGTTGCTGTACTTGCTTCAGAAATGGAAAAATCCAGGCCCAGCAGCGGCTGTTATTTCAGAGGAAAATGAACTGTTGCTCACATTCATCACACTGTAAACTAGTTACAGTGTAATTGTCACCCCTCTGCTGCTTCTACTCAGGAAGGAGTCCCCTGTGGGTCTGCTCATAATAGTATTCCTCAGATGTAGAATGGAGAGCAGAGTCAGGCCTTATGTTAGGCTATAGAGTAGATCTACTCAGTATAATTTCTCAAGATAGAAGCTATAGACAGATGTCAGTAATAACAGTAATAACTCTGATGACAATTTAGCAGCTTATGCTAGCAATATACTCAGCAGTGAATGCCGCTGAGGATATTTCTTTTCTTGGCTTCTTTTCATTTTAAATGCTATGCAAGAGATGTAGAAATGGCTTTGTTAGAGGAGAAAAGGTTTAAAGTGTACAAAGCAGGTACAAAGAGATTCTAGGCTTTTTCTTTCCTTGTTCCTTCACTCTAAACTTACCAAAATATCACAGTCGGAGTGTTCTGCCTTATGACTACAGACTGCTTTATGAGACTTAAGGATCTGAAGTTAACTTTGATCCTTAGCNCTTAGCAAAATATCACAGTCGGAGTGTTCTGCCTTATGACTACAGACTGCTTTATGAGACTTAAGGATCTGAAGTTAACTTTGATCCTTAGCCTACTGTACACATGAGGTTGCAGTCATTCTCTGAGAGTTCTCACTGTGTGCCACCTTGCTCCCCAGCAAGATTCTTCTACTTCGTGGATATCTCCTTATTATTTATTTTTTAAGTTAGAATCACTAAATGTATTCTTTTTAACTCCTGAAACCCATGTGAGCATTGTGAATCTGAGGACACCAGACACCAGTCAACCTGAAATTCCAGAACTTCCCCTTTTCTATTACTAGGAAAAGCTGCTAGGCCAATTATATTCAGGAAATACTAATATGTCCACAATGGATCATGCTTAAGGTGAATTTTACTCCTTATGAGTATTAAAAATAGTGAAGTTTAGCTACAAGAAAATTACTGCTTTCTTGATAGTTAAAGGACAGCAATGGAAGTCCCACCCACAAAAAAAAGACTGCTGTACAGGGAAAATCCCATCACACATCCTTCACTTGAGTGTTTCCGATTCATACCAAACCCTTGCTATCTAAACTCTAATAGAAACTAAAATCTTAATTTCTATCTAATGGCAACTAAAGTCCTAATTTCTATTGCTATTCTGCATATGCTTCCTCTCATTCAGTATATTTTTAATAAATCAATTTCCTTAATATTATCCCCTTTCAAAAATTTAGGAAAGAGAAACACACTTTGTCCACCCCACTCCCCTAAAGGAACTTTATCATTGTTAAAGCAACCTTACAATGTCCCCCTGAATAATGTAAGATTTGTTTTGTTGTGCCCTGCAGGGCCTCTGTGTCCCCAGAATCCTGGGGCAATGGCAGCACTGAGCTGGCACACTAGCAGAAATGTCATATTTTAATTATGTGGTTCTGAGGGGAATCTATTATCTACTGCTGAGATGTTGAAATCAGATGATTTATCTCTAAGGCAGCTCTGTCTACAATCTAGAATATATATCTTTTGTCACTGCAGGAAAGAGAATGAAAGGACGTTTTTATTTCTGGTGCCTTATGTTTATAAATTTATTCTTTTAAGCTTTGCAAGCAGATATCTGTGGGTGGAGAACAGAGCTGCAGGGTGCAAAAACAACACATTCTAATGCTTCTCCATATTCTCCTGATCTCCCTTAGAAAGCCATCCAACGTCAGAAGGGATCTAGCTTCCCTTCAGTCACATACATCCTCAAAAGCTCTTGTGCCAACAGTGACTAGCTTGGACATTAGCACTGTGCTGAAGACACAGAGCCTCTAAGTGCTAAGAGCACTGTGAAAGTGAATAGTATCAACAAATTCACCTGGCAACCTGTTTACCTTAATTACCATAAATACCTCTGCTTGACATTTCAGGCTAGATGTCTACAACAATTTGAAAGCATTTTTATTTCTCACACACTAGGTAGTTTCATTTCAATGTAAGGTAAGATATCTACCAGCTTATTCACAATGATTCAGAATTATCTCTCTTTTTCCCTAAGGTACTGAAGAAAATGAGAGTTTAATCCATGGTTTTTTTTTGTTTGTTTGTTTTTGTTTGTTTTTTTAACTGCAAAATTCATTTCACAAGCCACTCCATGAAAGAGAGTGAAAGCTGCCAGCAATTCAGATCTGTTAACAAGCAGGTACATTCAAAACATTTCTATAACAATCCTGCTCAGATATATTTTAATTTAATATATGTTTTCTATATCTTATAAAGTTTACCAAAACATCGCAGAGGAAGACAGAGAAAGACATCCTGGAATATCCCCTGCCAAAATTGTAATAGTAGCATTGCCCTCTAGTGCTTACATGAATACATGACACTTTTTTTGTGGGGGGAGGGGACAAATTCTTCACTCTGTAATTATCTTTAATGTCGTTTGATGGTTTGATGCATTTAATTTTGACAGAAATGTTATAGACAGTTTGTTAGCAATACATGACTAAATTCTTTCCTCTCCCACTCCCTTCTGGCAAATCTGAGAAACATCAGCTTTATTTGTGTTGCTGACAGAAAAGCAGGTCATACCTTTTCAAAACAAAATGAGTAACATTCAGAGTAATGCATTTGCAAAAACGTAATTCCTTCAAACCCACCTGAAGCATTTCATGCATAAATCAGATTGTGTCTAAATTCTTTACAGTATGAGGTGAAATAAAAATCTTGAAGACTAAAGTCACTAGTCTGCATGCACTTTTAAGTCAGGTGCCACCAGCAGACAGAGAAAGATCAACAGACAGAAAAACTGGATACATGCAGAATGGAATTACATTACGCACAACATTGGCATATAAAATGAAAGCTATTGTAAAACATACTAGAGATGAACATTTGATAGGCTATGGTTACAAGCAAAGCACTTAGTTTTTAACTGCTTACCTGTAAGAGGCCCTAAGTTTCTGTCCAATAATTTGTGGTTTTATAAATAAACTTAGGGACATACATATTTAGTACATATTTAATAAAATACATATTTAATAAAACTAAACTTAGTACCAGTTTCCTCTGGTAGCACATAAATTTTTATGGAGAAAATTCCTCTATTTGTTATAGAAGTAAAAGAAAACTCTTTGCAATAAAGTAAAAAAAATCTGCAGGTTACAGCAAGTAATGTTTTGTAATTCATTTGTACCTTCATACCTACCAAATATTTGTGTACTACAGTATGGACAATGTATTTTCATTTTAAAGGTCTGATGTTGTGACATTATCAATGGTTCTCCACAAAATGCCATTAAGAATCTTACAGCAGATCACACTGTCAGAATTTCACATTATTTTCTTTCAAAGACAAAACTACACAATAAATACTATCACATTTGCCATTATTTTTCAGATGAGGGATTGTAGCTGACACAGTTGGATAAGCAAGACAGTCATGAACTTAAGCTGTTATTCTAATCTCCCATGAAACTCTAAAACATAAAAGAATAGATGTAGAAGAATGATTGCATCTGTACAAATATGAACCTGCAGAACATGAAGAGCATGGAAAGATGAAGTTTAAATAGCAGAGGGAAAGAAATGGCAACCATGTTCACGGTGTTTGGGAAGAATAGCTGTTGAAGGAGCCTCTCTGCTGCCATATGTCACAAAGCAACAAAACATAATGTAATACTGATGGGAAGGTTCAGCCTTTCCGACCATACCACCACCATCTGCACCTGACATTGTGGGCCAACATAATAAAACAGAAGGCATTACTTTCATGGAAGGCCCTATATAGATAATTTCACATGTGAGCTATCTTCTTTGAAGTAGTTTATCTCAGCTATCACAGAATGACTTCCTCAGCTTGACAGATGAGGAGAACACATGTTTAAAATCTCAGCATCTCTGTGCTTGCAACTTTGTGCTCACAAATACAGACCTAATCACACCAGACTGACAACAGCCACATTCCCCACATTTTTTCATCAGCATTCTCAAGGCTTCCTCTTTCATTTCAGAAACACTGGATGAGAATGGAGAGGTAAAGTGGTCAGAAAAGGGACACATTCATGAAACACTCCTTGCATGAGGGGGATGCTTGGTTCCACATCCCATTCATGTGATTTCACCTCCTGTTTCTGCGTAGCATAATCAGAAGCAGAAAGACTGTCCCTGGTGCAAGATCTACCTACTGATCTCATTATCTTGGGCAGCAATTTTTCCTCTCTGCTTGCAACAGCAGTACTTTGCCACATCACAGGAAAAATCCAGTCTTGATCCTTTTTTCTGGGTAATTTCAGAATTTCTGTCTTCCAAATTCAGACCCTCCACATCTTCTAGCTTTGTCAAATTTCTTTAAAGCACTTAGAGGTTATATCACTAAAGCGGAACCTCAGCACAGCTAGGAAACCTGATGAATATTTCTCTTAATCTGATTAAAATGTAAAGCTTCATACCTCAATATAGATTTTCTTCAAAGCATCCTGGTTGTTTTGAGGCCTTATGGGACCGACTATGAATGTATTCACAACACCGAAGTGCTCACAAAATGCTTGTGGATTTTTGTATGACACTCTGTTGTTGCTGTGTTTTTTTGGTTATTTTTTTGTTTCTTATTTCCCAGCCACCCCAAACTGAGTTGAAGAGTTGCTTTTTAATCTGTGAACTAAAAAGCCAATCTGAGGGAAACATCTTTTGACCAATTCAAGTACTTAACTTTAACTCTTAACTAAATGAGCTTTCTGCCACACATCTAGAAAAGTCAAAGACTTTCTATGACTGAATCTGATCTTCCATACACTGGAGTTATTTTAAGGGGAGCATCAAGTTCCCTCTGCTGCTCCCTGATTCTTTCCCCATTCATGCTTAATTTTAGCTGAGTTTCGTCATAGACCACAACACAGATTTTATGTGTGAGAAGTTTTAAGGCCATAACTTATGACTGTTCCTGAAATCCTTACAATTTTTCCCTCCCATTATATTAAAATGTTGGCATAATAGTATGGTAATTATATTAATAATGGAAGAAGTTTCTGGCTTTCTCCATTCTCACTAAAACATTCAATTTATTTTATTGGTACAGTGATAATTTTTATTTATATTGCCCCAGAAATAAGCTCTTGGCAAACTCTATAATGCTATAGAGAATTTTGTTAGCCCTTTCAATAAGAGTTGTGCTAATCATCTGCACCTTGATAAATTTCACTGTAACTTCTAATTGTNAGGAAACCTGATGAATATTTCTCTTAATCTGATTAAAATGTAAAGCTTCATACCTCAATATAGATTTTCTTCAAAGCATCCTGGTTGTTTTGAGGCCTTATGGGACCGACTATGAATGTATTCACAACACCGAAGTGCTCACAAAATGCTTGTGGATTTTTGTATGACACTCTGTTGTTGCTGTGTTTTTTTGGTTATTTTTTTGTTTCTTTCTTATTTCCCAGCCACCCCAAACTGAGTTGAAGAGTTGCTTTTTAATCTGTGAACTAAAAAGCCAATCTGAGGGAAACATCTTTTGACCAATTCAAGTACTTAACTTTAACTCTTAACTAAATGAGCTTTCTGCCACACATCTAGAAAAGTCAAAGACTTTCTATGACTGAATCTGATCTTCCATACACTGGAGTTATTTTAAGGGGAGCATCAAGTTCCCTCTGCTGCTCCCTGATTCTTTCCCCATTCATGCTTAATTTTAGCTGAGTTTCGTCATAGACCACAACACAGATTTTATGTGTGAGAAGTTTTAAGGCCATAACTTATGACTGTTCCTGAAATCCTTACAATTTTTCCCTCCCATTATATTAAAATGTTGGCATAATAGTATGGTAATTATATTAATAATGGAAGAAGTTTCTGGCTTTCTCCACTCTCACTAAAACATTCAATTTATTTTATTGGTACAGTGATAATTTTTATTTATATTGCCCCAGAAATAAGCTCTTGGCAAACTCTATAATGCTATAGAGAATTTTGTTAGCCCTTTCAATAAGAGTTGTGCTAATCATCTGCACCTTGATAAATTTCACTGTAACTTCTAATTGTCTCTACTCAGAAATGATTTAGAGGATATGCATCCCTGTATATAAGAGAGAATATAAATCATATTTCCAATGCTAATGCAACGTGAGCACCTAAAAAAAAATAAAATAAAAGAAGAAAGAGAAACAAAACAAACATGATATACTTTGCCCATGGTTCTGTGCTCTTTCTCTTCTTCACTAAATGCTGCTTTGCAGCAAATGTGCAGTCAAGGCAGTAGGAAATGGAACAGTAGAGAGATGGAAAATGTAAATTAAAGGTTTTACTGCAGTGATTGATTCTAGCTTTCCTAACCAAAATCAAAAGGGTTTGATATGAGATTGACTTTAGTCTGTAATTTCCTTTTTATCCTGTTGAATACATACCAATCTTGGAATGGATTAAAGATTCTCGAAATGCTCAGTTGAACACATGATGCAAAATATGTTCCTGGTGAGATCATGTTTGACAAAAGCTAATGAGTATACAAAAAAAAGTAAGAAATGTAAATATAGTGCACAGCAGCTCATACAATATAAAAGATATGTTATTTAGACATTAGATTTTGTTTATATCTTCTGAGTGTTGGTACGTGATTCTATGACAATAAAAAGAAGGGCTAGCCACCAATGGATTAATTCACCTGAAGAAGGGCTGCTTTCTGGGTTTCCAGTGAGGTCTTTACGAACATCATGAGGAGCCATATTGCTATGCACTAGTTTATATTCTGAACCTAATCTGATTCTAGGTGTTCCTGTGTCGGGCTGCATAGTTATAAGTATGATGGAAAGGAANGGGCATTCAGTCTGTTTCTAGTTGCTTATGATTCACAATGGACCAGTCAACACAGTAAATTGTCACATAACTTTTAATTGCTATATGCTTTTTTCAGTGTGTAAAATTCTAGTTACAATTTTGCCCTTAGCCTTGGACAAACGCACCTTCTCAAGTGATATTTATTTTACCTTCTCAAGTGATATTTAATCTGTCAAACTCCTACACCCTGCAATTGACATCTAATTATTCCAATTTTGCAAGGATGATGGCAAAACAAAAAAGAGTGTGGGTCATGAAGAAAAGGTTTTAATTGAGTTTGAGATCTTCTTTTATTCTATTTCTGTCATTTTAAGCACCTGACAATTACATGCTTATTAGTACAGAGAGGTATCATACAATCCTGACGGAATGCCCCTGACAGGCCAAGTCTAACATTGTGTAATTTGCTTGACCTTAAAAGAGATGAACACTTTATTTTCATTCCTGATTAAACCTGCAAAGTAGGAGAAATATTTTATAAAAAAAAAAAAATATGAGAACTTCAGCTACCTAAGTTAATTCATATAACCTCTCTTTATGAGTTATTTCGTTATTTTTATGTATGTATTTATTTATTTTTAACTGTCTTATCCATTCTTGTCCACTTACAGTAATGCAGGAAGGCAGCCTATTTTTTGCTTTGATTTTGTTTTGTTTTTTTTTTTGTGGAAAGATCAGCAGATTTGTTTGTTTGTTTGTTTGGAGGATAGCTTGCTATGCAAATCTCTGTGAAGCAGAATGAAAATGAAGTGGACTTACGATTAGGATTCAAATCACCTGACTGAAAGGCTCTAAATTTAAAATCATTATATAATTCACTGATGTATCTTTATCATCACTTTGTCAAGCAGTTATAACATGTAATTGAGCAATCTGTACCACATAGAACAAAAACAGTATTTTAGACATTCCAAAATCTGATTTTCCTTGTTAGGTACATGAGGGCATTCACTCAGATTCGTATATTACTGTAATTTGCACAACTGGAGATCAATGAAGCATTAACAAATATCTTCTGGCATTCTAAACTGACCAAACATTCTGAGAATAAGCATAAATTATTCAAAGGGTGTTATCAGAAGAATTTATTAAGAATCTTTATTTTTTTATTTTTCTCCTTTGGGTAATTAAAAACAAAATAAAAAAGCTGAATTAGTGTTTAGAATGCATTTGGAGTTTTCACAACTTCAGACCACTATTTTTTTGAAGACTGATGAACTTATGGGATTAAAGTTAAGCAGATCTATTATGTATTTCTGAGTTGTTTGCATTTTTTTAAATTATATTCCTTATCTCATCTACAAAAACTATAAACTATGTTAATTTATAAATTCTTATGAGTGTTTAGAAATCTTACCATTAATGACACTACGTATTACGCAGCTTCTCCTCCTTATGTAATACATTCTGACTATTGTATCATGGCAATAAAGATTTGTATTTGATTTGACCTTTTAAATTACCATTTACTTTCAGCGCTGATCAGTAAGATCCCTTTGCAGAAACTTCTGTGCTTTTGAGATGTTACCAAACACATCTTATGTCGTACACAAACCAACAGTCCTAGTTATAAACCTATATAAATATGATATTATTTTAAGGCAATGACATAAATTAATAACGTCTCAGATTTTCAAAACTGAATTACAACTATGCACTTTTTAAAAGAATAAGGATGCTTATATTAATTACCCACTCCCTTAGAAGTTATTCAAAATTATACTGTATATTTGCACAATGTGTACAGAAATACTGCAGCTATAATTCAGGCAGTCAGCTAGGAAAACATTTATCTGTAATACTGTTACAGTCATATAGTTTCCTAAGAAAAAGTTAACTCCCACCCTCACCTGTCAATATCTCATGGTATTTATGATTGGTTTTCCAAATCATAACATCATGCAATGCAGTGGAAGTTTAAGAGTTAATGCTGCAAACTCATGGATTGTTGATAGTTCTGGTTACATGTCTCAGAAGAGAAGAGTGAACTACAACTTCTAGAAGACTAGATTTTTTTTTATACCATTTTCTGTTTTGAGGGAAAAATAAATTTTTGTAGCTAATTTATTTGCTTCAATTTCAATCCTTCGTACTATATTGTATTGATCACTACTGCTCTTTTCCATGTCTAGGCCCACCTCCCTACTTTATTCCCTTCCTCTCTTCCCCATTTCCTGGACTGCAGGGCCATGGGGATGATTGCCCATGGAACTAGGCCAAACCAGGCCAAACTGGGACATAATAATATTAAAATTTTTCTCTATTTTTTTATTTTAATAAATCCTCTTAAAACACAAAATATATAAAATTAAGAAGCAACATTTTTGTTTAGATTATATATGCAAAAAGACAAAACTGATAAATTAATATTCTTTCCCTCTCTTGCATCTTCTAATTTCACAGCCATGAAGTCTTCCAAATCTCAATCCAGATCTCTGAACATCATAAACAAGCACAGTAAGTGAAATAAGAGAAAGGGCACTTGCTAAATGCCCTTATTTGCTGAGCTAAAAGGGTGGTATAGGCATGAATCTTACAGTGAAAAGGTGAATTTCATGACAGAATTATATCTAGAACAATGTGCCCTACCAACTCATAGTCTAGATGGAACTGTTTATCAGCATGCTGTTATTCCACGTAAAGCCCCCACTTAAATCTGACCAATCTCTCTCAACTCCTTCTATTTCATTTTCACATCTACAATTGAGGTGTTTTTCATAAAATTAAGTATGCTACGTTAAAATTTAAAGAAATATTTTGCACACTGAGGTAGTTCAAACTAAAAGGCAAACTATCACTCAGTACACATAAAGCAAACTGACAGTCCATGTGACCTACGGCACTGTTGCTTGAGAATGCATGAAAAAAGTGATGATGAAATTTTTTTAGTTCATATTCTATTTTTACTTAAATATATATTTAATAAAGGTATCTAAAAAGCAAGGAAGTCAGTTGTACAATTACATACATTCAATTATGTCTCTCTTTGGGAATTTCTTTATGTCCTTGGAAGGTTAGCTCTGTATTACGTTTGCACGTAATTGTCCTTGTGATTAATTATTTGACATTCAGTACTGTTTCTCCCATTAAATCAAAATCTCTGCCAAGTTTCATAGCACTAATAATCTTTGAATTGTAATCCAGTCTACTTCAGTCAGTCTTTCTGGACAAATTTAAAACTAACTACATGCCACTTTCTATTTAAGAATGCACAATTCTACTGAGTTAAGGGTTTTTCTAAATCAGGATGTTCCTTTAGGAAACTACTGAAAAGAAACACTACTCCTTTCCTTGTGGCTAAGAAATAAAAAATGGTAACTATCAGAAATTAGCAGATGGTTAGATGGTGTCATGATTCCAGAAAGCATTAAACAGTACAAAGAACTGGAAGGAGTGGGATGGACAAAGACTGAAAAAAAAAAAAAAAAAAAA
>VXAB01011186.1:67170-138674 GCA_013399175.1 Odontophorus gujanensis
AAAAAGATAATGGTTGCAAGAAAATGATAAGCCTGTCTCTAAGAATGGAGCATAAGTAACCAGGTATATCTTCAAAGCACTGCTCTGGAACAAGGAGGCTAAATGATGAGAAAGATCTTGAAAAGTTAAAAATTGTGGGAAAATAAAAAGAAGAGATTGTGATAAGAGGTTGAGGAAATAAGTAAAGAAGCTGACATTAGAGTGAGACATAAGACTGTAAACAGTAGTTTTGAAAGTGGAAAGCTGACCAGAAAGGAAGGACATTCTGCACTCTTATAAATATTACCAACAAAGGAGTTTGTACCGAGTACCAGGAAGATGACCCCTCTGCTGTGTTAGAGCATCCTCTGTTTTTGTTGGGAAGCAGATTAAAAACTGAAGATGCAAAATCTGATAAATAAAAAAGAACTCTTGTTTTCCCTAGAATAAAAATAAATAAAATATTGTTTCAGATTGCCTCAAGAAAATCCTTTCTGATACAGTTTTGGAAGGAGCATTGCAAGGTCAGTGTAATAAGTATTCTCTCATGTGTACCATCAATGTTTATTTTTAGTTTGAGACTGGTGAATAAAGCTTTAATGGGATTTTAATGCCATGTTGGACACACTTCAATGTCCAGAG
The DNA here is from genome assembly GCA_013399175.1 of Odontophorus gujanensis. Taxonomy (NCBI): domain Eukaryota; kingdom Metazoa; phylum Chordata; class Aves; order Galliformes; family Odontophoridae; genus Odontophorus; species Odontophorus gujanensis. The sequence continues at coordinate 67,792 of VXAB01011186.1, forward strand.
ATGTGGCATCATATCCAGGGGTGTCATTATCTGGATTAATTATCAATAGTAGGCAGATATCATTAGGGAAATGTGAAAATGAGAGAGGTAGTAAATTAAATTTACTGTGCAGAGATGGTAAGAAATAAATAAATAACAACATCTGAGAAACCACCAATGGGTATTTCAAAAACATTTTCAGCTTGATAATTTTCATAATATTTGTTACTTCCTCTACTGCTACAGAATATGTCCTGACTAAAAGGATTCCCTTCAAGCTATTATAAACTAGATTCACTCTTCAGAGTTGTTAACATATATGTATACAACTTACAGTACCTAATTTGCTTATTTGGGTAATAGGTTCATTTGAAACCTTAAGAAGCCTCTGTATTATATTCACCAGCAAACATAAACACACAATAAATTCCTGTGATGAAGTTTTTAACAAGTGATAGCATTAGTGTTGCCTGATAAGACATGGCTGATAAAACAAGTATGACCTGCTATGAGTGATATAATCTATCATAAATATGACTAAAAAAAAGCTAGTTGCATCAAGGGTATAATATATGCATCTCAAAGGTATACATGCTTTAGCATACCATGTTTTAACTTCTTTTTTTTACGATCAGTGTAGTTAAAATGATTTTAAATTGGAGAAGAATTTTTATGTTCAAGGCTTAGATAATACTGCTTTTATGACAACATTGTTTAAACAGTCTGCATTTAACAGTATTTATTTTAATACAGGCAAGCATAGGCATAAGTGAAAAAAGGCAATAGCTTATCATTCCCCATAAAAGGGGGAGATATACCTTCAGAAACTAAGTTAGATCAGAAAGGGCCTGTGGTTCATTTGGCTACTTCTTTACACATGGGTTTTCAGTGCAAGGCTGTAATAATAACAAAAACAACACTGCATGAACTTACAAGCAAAGTTAGTGCAATCTAGAGATTTATTAAAGTGACCGTATTGAGTAGAAATAAAGAATTTAAATTCCTTTAAGATTCTTAAAAATACAATTCCTGTTCTCACAGTATTTTTTGTTCCATTCAGAATATTACATTTCTATTCAGAAATATAATATTTAATTGTAACACTTTGTCTCTACTTATTCTGCTGTCTGCCCAGGAAAGTATTGAAGAACTACCTGTAAACCAAACTCATATAAGTTTCATTATTGAATCTCTGTAAGCTGAAGCAACAATAATTCTCAGAGAGAAAATGTCCTCCTAAAATGTACATTCTACTCTGGAAAGAATATGATAAATATGTCTTTAAATACACTGTAGGTCACAGTAAGTATGAAGAAAACAATTAAATGTCTTCCCAACTAGCAGTATGCCTGGAGTTTGAGAAACCTTCCCAAGAACCCTTTAGTCAGCACTTCACTGTCAACATTCTACAACTTTTCAATTGTAGCTTTGTCTCTGTTAATACAAGGCTGTTGAAGATGTTTAAGGCTTGCACTAAATAGTCAAGCAGTATGGATGACACAGAGTTAATTACACTGTTCTTGCCTCTGTGTAGAAAAGGTAAATAGATATGCTTGAGAAGCTGGATGTGCCCCTGGCTTAAAATAAAGCAACTTATGTTTATATAGGACCCCTCATTTAAGCAGCTGAAAGTGATAATATTAATACCAAGTAAAAACCAAAGCAAAAAAATTATTTCCACATCCAGATTAGTTTCTCACATTTTGTACTATACACTTTAAACACCAAAAGCTCTCAGATACTAAAAAATGGACAAAAACACCAAAACCTCAGAACAGAACACAAAAGACAGGTTTAATCTTAGTATGAGTAGTTCCTATCTTTACAGAAATCTGAAACTGCACAGGAGATATACAGACTCTTAAAATGGTATGTGGTTGACATCTATTCTCCTTTTTTTATTACCAAATCCATTTAAGAACCTGGAACATTTACAGTCTAAGAGAANAAAAAAAAACAGGAGAAAATGGCTATAAATAAACTCTGTGACTTATTTCCCCTTTGTTGAGAGATGAAGATATTGACTTCCCAAGGATTCTATATAAATGCTGATTTTATCTATCAACAGGCCTTTGACCTTCGTGAGGCTGACAATTACACCAATCAAATGGATGAAAAAGACTCTCAGGTAGAAAGGAATTTCGTCCACCACAGATCAATAGGTCATCAAAAGTGAGATATCAAACCCAAAATGGACTATGTTAAGGAAGTTTTGAATTTAAATGGAAAGGAAGTATAGCACCAGAAAACAGCGACTTGGATTAGTAAGGTGAGGAACTCTTTACAGTTCTACTTGGCCAGTTATGTCTGAGAGTTTTGTATCCTGCCTCTCCAGCTTACTTCAGTTTTAATTATTGATAAAGTGATCTTATCAAGTAAAGATAATGTTAACAGTAATTGTACAGATCCATGAATGCCCAACCCAATTATTTTAACTTATAAAATTTGTTTAATTTACTTTGTAGAAAATCAGTGATTTTTTATATCTCTATCATCATGAGCTTTACATTTATATTTTTACATAGTCTTCTTCAACGTCCAATTCCTAGTTTTAGTGTAATTATTCAAAGTTTGTGCTGTCAACACCTAAGAAATATTTGTGATCTAAAAAAATCACCTTTAAAACATAGGGAAACAGTTCGGATATACTCTAATGAAGCTTTCCATTGAATTGCATTTGTATACAGTTTAAATACGTCACATCGGTCAATATGAAATGTCCTTTACTTAAAGCTGCTGAAGGATGATTAATAACAGAAGCAACACCAATTTGTATTGTGGCCAAACAGGATCACCAAAGTTACAACTACATCTACAACAGATGGGGTAGGAGACAGTACTGCAGCAGGACATGCAGGGTCATTTCATCCTCTCAAAATTCACGTTATTGTGTATTGCATTTGTCAAATAACATCTATGCTCAGAGCCCAAATAATAAGTCATTACACAATTTTACAAAAACTAAAAATAAAATAAGAGACTCTGAAGACATACATAGCTGGAGAACAGTTGGGTTTGTGAGCACACTGTGTTCATTGCTCCTCATGCAGACTCCCATCAAATGCGATTAGATACTTAGTCATAGGGTGCATTTTTTCTGACCAGATCTTTCAGCTTCCAGAAATTAATTTACAAGTACAGAAAACACTTCCATAGGCTGCACACTGCAAACAGAAGTGACAACAAGCTGCCCCCAAATGTGCATGGTTGTGGTGTTAAAATTAAAAAGGTTAAATTCTAGACATGCTAGAAAATATTAATATTAATCTCTGTGGTCATAAAAGCATTTGTCCTATTTTGCTAAATAAATGCACATTCTGTGATGACACAGCTGGCCCTGGTTATGTGTGCAAGAGAGAATTTGATGACATAGCTGACAGTTTTTGATGAGTGAGAGAGGAAAAATAAGTCTGAACTCAAAACACAAGTAGTAAAATAAAAATTGAGAATTTCTTTAATTTCTCATACTTCAGAATGAACACATAAGTTAAAAAAAAAAAAACTTGGAAATAGTAGCACAGGGATAAGACTATATCTTAAGAAATATAGTGGCTTGCATGTAAATGGCAAGGGATATGGAAACACAATGGAACAAATATATATATGTAACTACTGCACATAGCATCATTCGTGAATGTTTTTCTTGCTTTATCCAGATGTTCATGGACCTTTCACAAAGGATTACAGGGTTGAAGCATGAGTCGCTAATAGCAATTACACGTTTTCTGAATTCAGCATTCTTCGCTCATGAAGTCAATTGTAACTGTGATTTGCAAGTCTTGGCCTTTTGTTTGGGGTGTATGTCAGGTATTAATGGGTTTCATGGCTTAAATAAAGTCACACTCCAGTTGTATAAAGCCACAGTTCAAAACAACTCAATTCATGAACCTTCAATTTACAGTCTGAATTTTTTCCACTCTTCCTTAACAAAACTTTGGTAAACAAATGACAGAGGTCTTTAACTCCGAGAAACATCTCAGTATCCAAGATTCAATTGAGGTATTGTAAAATGCACACAAACTACCAAAATATTAATGCCCATGCATTACCCATGTCTTGAATGTATTCTTCCACATTTCTTTTTTTATTTTACCACATCATTTTAAAAGTACTGTTTACATCAAAACAGCACATTTAAATCATTCCTTCTTTGCTCCAAGAGCAAATTTATCATGTACATTAAGTAGTGTTTCAGGAACAGCGAAGAACTTTCATTAGCCATGGACAGACTGAAACAACCACTAATTCACCCCTAGCTCACATGCTTGATCTTGATCATGGTCAATGCAACTCCATCTATCATTGTTATGTACTGAGACTGTACAGCTATCTTCCCATCTTTATTTCTCTATGGGATTTTTCTTTTTTGATTTATAATGGTCTTACTCAACACATAGTGCAACTGGTTTTCATCTGCCTTTGTATTAGGCTGTTTAAAAGGCTATAAACTTAACTTATTGGAAAGTAATTAGCACCACTATTAATTTTTGCCATGCTTAGTGTCACCAGTTTAAATATCATAATTTCAGTGTAGAACTAACAAAACAACATTGTCAGAAATTAGCATTAATTTATTAATTAATTTATCCAGTCTTTTCTCCCATAGTAATTCATACTGTATTGTCCTGAATACTGAGTGAAAGCACAAGGAGTATTTTATGTGTGTGTGTGTGTGTGTGTGTGTGTGTGCGTGTATCCTTGATCTTACTCAGCTCATTTACTTTGCAAAGCCTCCCAGTTTCAAGGCCCAGAAGCTGAAGTCTGCTTAAACAGAGAATGAATGCAGTGGGTAACATGGTAATTCAGGCATACCTCCCCAGTTAATGTCTCAGAGCCTAACTGTAGGGATTGCTTTTTTAATTCTGATATTCCCTACTGACCTTCCAGAGCGTCTCTAACTATTTCTATTAGTCTGTGGAAGTTTCTTCCCATGGAAATGGTAAAAAAAGCTCCACCAGATGAAAATTCTAGACCAGCTGTAACATATATGCTTAGCTGATACATTACTATAACAATGAGATTTCCTGTTTGTCTGCAAAGTCTGCCTTACTCAACATTTTTATTTTCTCTCGTACCCAAAAGCCAACAGAAAAGCATTTTTTTTTAAAATTGTTCTGATGCTTCAAGGGAGGAATTAATTTGTTTTAACAAACAAATCTGTTTTATTTCAAGAATGTATTTCTTTCTGGAGTTTAAAAAATTGTCTTCATTTTACTTGGTGGATAAGGCACAGGGATGCTAGGATCCGGATCCCAAAAGATGTGTTAATACATAATTGCTGCTATAGAATTATAGCTGTTTTCTAAATATAGCGTATATACAGTGTTTAAAAAATCACTCTAGGATTCACAATGGAAAATGCAATATGTGAGGAGATACCAGTCTAATGGATGATGAGGAAACAATTCTAGTCGACAGAACCTGAAATAGCACCCTGATACCTCCACTGTTTCACTGCTTTAAATCACAGGAATATCTAACCTGCGTATTCTCCATCTAAGGCATAACTGAGGAGTCTGCAAATTCGGTATGACTATGCTATTAAGACTATCTCTGAGCATGTGTTTGTATTCAGGTCCTAAAACTTACCCTAGCTTTTCCCTCAACCAAGACATAAGAAATTTCTCAAGATCACGCAGATAAGCTAGATCACAAGCTTGGGAAAGAGATACATAGGAGGCAACCTTTTTTTTTTTTTTTTTAATTAAATTGAAGTTAAATTGTATATTTCAATTGTCATAGAACACCTGCCTTATCAGCAGAGATTTCAGTTAACCTATAATTTAATGACTATAAAATTTTGGAATACAAGAGTAAGGAGAGTCTTTGGTGTTATCAAAACATGGCTTTGAGACCGTCATTTTGAGTCAGCTAGCGTATTTGTTATGACAAGTTATGCTGTGGTTAGCAAGTCCATGCCTGTCAAAAAGTGACAAAATACCAGCTTCCATCAGACAGTTTATATACATAGTGTTTGTGAAGCTGAGAACGGATCATGTATAATAGCTTTCCAAACTGAAAAGGCCAACTGAAAGTTGCAAATTGAAAGGTCATTCCTGGTGGGACAAAAAGACTGGGAGAAGGTCAGCCACCTCCAATTAGAATATCTTCTTATTTCCAGATTACCTGAGATTTGTGTGCTTCAATCATACCCTGAGAGCTTCATTCTACTTTGTGCAAAAAAAAAAGGATAAGAAATATTTACATGAAGAACTGTATGAATGTGAGCTGTAATGTAAGCTTGGATAAAAATCCATGAGATATAAACCTAGACATAGATCCAGGCATAAAAATTGATCATATAGGCGAGAATGAAGAGAAGTTACATTCTAGTTTATTATTATAGATTTAGCTAGATTTTCTGAAACTCACTTCATTCTCTGAATATGTGGCACTAGCTACTGTTGGTGATAAGACATTGGTTTAAATAGCTTTTAGTTTTGCTGTGGTTTATACTGAAACATAACAAAACAACCAATACTCTTTAAAATCGTGATCAGCTTGCGAAAGACAAGGCCCTAGACTTGCGTTAATATATGATCACTGTCTTTCCATGAAAGTCACAGACTATAATTTTTCCATTCATTACAGTAGTACAGCTCCATTAACTATAGAAATTATTAATCAAACAGAAACACTGAACTCTGTGATGTTGGACAGGATATAAATTAAACAAGAATTTGCCCGCCCCCCCTGCCTCTTTCTCCTTTGATTTGCTGCGGGCAGGAAATCTCTTGTTTTCTTTTGCTTCTAAATATTACTTAAGTATGTTGATATTAACTGCACTGCACGACAAAGTTATATGATGGTATATGACTATAAGCACAAAGACAAATCAAAAAGTAAGTAAGTATTTAGAAGCTCATCTGTAAGCGATCAATTGATGTCTGGCAATCCCAGAAAATTCTCAATCCCTTTTCTTTCCACTCTCAATTTCTTGATCGAAATGGCAATAAATATTGAGATGAATTAGGCATCAGTATTAAAACTGTTTCACTGTAAAGCTTCTGATGTAATCAGATGTATATTTCCATTCCAAGTATATAGAATTTGTTGTTTGTTTTGTTTTATTTTGGATCTCTTACAAAATGAGGATATAGATAAGGATATGACTTCTTTCTTCCTGTTGCTATGAAGTAACCATATAAAAAATGAAGGTCACAAATTTTAGGAACACTAATTTGAAATTGAATAGAGCATGAGAAATAGCATAACATATGCTCACAAAAGGAAGTTTGATGTATTTTCCAATGTTCAAAACAACATTTCTCAGTTTCTTAATTATGTAATAGATTAAGCTAACTTATTTCAGTTCCCAAATACTTATGCAACTAGGGTACTTAACTATTACACTAGCAGGAGCACCTTCAGACTGCTTCATCCTATTTTTCTCTCCAGATCTCCAATATATAGGTGAAGAAAATTCTCCCTTTCTGTTAATGCTTCTTTCAAAATTTTGAGAGTCAGTTGCTCTTAATCTCTGTCTAAGCCCTGACTGAGAAGTAACTCTTACAACACCAGATTTCTACATAGCTGAGAGTGATTAAACTGAGGTGGTACTGCTGAAAGAATCCTACCACACCAGGAAACTGCTCTTGAATTGGAGTTTACATAAAGTCATCTTGTAATCACAGTGGTTATTATTTTTAAGTAATGTAAAGGTGAATGCTCCCAAATTCAAGCCACAAACATCTGACTGCTTTTTTAAATCCATTCTTCACTGGGAAGAAGAAGTACATAAAGATTGGCCATGAGACAGCTACTTGTCCTTATAGTAGCCAACAATTACTGTCCCTGTCAGCTTCAAACTCACTCGGTGGAAATCAAAAGAAGCAATAAGTCAATTATTGCTTCCTCTATTCAAGCAATAACACATGCCAGTTTCATACAATATTTCTAGCGTTAATCTTAATTTATGACCCCTGACAGTAGTGTTAACAGTACAGTACTTACCATTGCTAATAATTTGCCCATAATCTTAAGTAGAGACACAATCAATACACACAGTTAACTACGTTTGTAGTTACATAAGTAAACTTCAAACAAGTTAAATTTATCTGCATACATATTTTGATTCTAGCATTATTAGATTCTAACACAAAGTGATTTAAAAGTAATAGAAGAGTCAAGCCTTGTGATGTTCCTGGTGATTACATAGCTGGACAGGAGCATAGCCTCAAGAGAATTATTTGGTATAAGTTTATATCAAGTACATCCATGAATTTATGCAGAGATGCATTAACTACCATATACTGCTGAAGTACTAATAACAATTCCAGCTTATTTACCAAGGTTTAAGGACTATGTAATAATGGTGCCTGCATATTTCATATGCAGCTGTTGTTACACCACTTTAAATGGGCTGGTAAATGATCCGTTGCTATTTAATTAATATGCAATTACCGTGATATTAAATCCAACTTGTAAATTAAAACTCAGTTTAAATCACTTAAATCTGAATTGTCATGGAAAATGTCTTTGAAACTGGATGGCTTTATTTCAATTGGCTTCTTTCTGCTATTCAAATTATGTTCAGTAAACTCTAGAGAGACAAAAGGGAAAAAATGTATGAAAATAATATCCATACAGCAAATGAAAAGAAACTCCACTTCTGGCATTAAGTGATGGGCAGAAATTTGGCCAAATCCCAAACATCTTAATATTTCCGAGTGTTCACACTAATCATTCAAGCTCATCTCTAACTGAGAAAACACCAACAAGACAAACATTATCAGACATGATAAAAGTTTGGAAATAAACTATCCAAATGAATATATCCTGGTCATTATTTTTTTTCCCCCAGGTGACCCAAAATTTGTGCAAAAAATATTTAAATTAGAAGTTAGATAAGATTGAAAAAAAAAATAGTCTCAAGAGACTAGAGCTGTTCAAAGGGTGAAGAACGAGTGTTGAACCCACTATACTTAATGGCAATAACTTTCTAAAATTATAACAAAATCAGAAGTAGTAATATTAAGAGATATTATCATGATGACACAATTTTAATTAATGGAGGCAAGCTAACATAAATCACTAAGCTCACTCATCACGGTTAAATATACTGAAAACTAGGGAACTGAATAAGAGAATGCATAAAATTATTTTTAACCTTAACCTTGGATCTATTTAGGTTTTGAATACATCTCAAAGTACTTCTGCACTAAACCTCCTAAGTCAGATTCACAGGGGATTAATTTGTGGAGAGTCTGTGTGTGAGTGGAGAGATCTTACAACACTTTAATGCAGATTTCATCAGAGCACACAATTAAGTCCTTTAGTCTGCCCTGTGTAGCACATTCCTTTATCTCAAAAGTTTCTTCCATGGAAAGTCAGATCTACCTAACAAAGCCTGATAAGAGGATAGCAATTACACTGATAACACAAGATGAAGGTGCTAGTGTGGATCCTTTGTTAGAAGTATTAACAATCCATATTAATTTGATAAAACTCATCTGATGATCCTATGATTCCGAATTTCTATTCCTTTGTATTTTTTTTTTCCTTTGGAAAAATAAGCTAACAGATTTTATGCAGGTTTAACAGAAACTACTGAATGGTATAATATATTTTAAAAATAACAGGTATCAGAATAGAAGTCTCAGTTTGAATTCAAATACTCATGCTCTGAGTAGACTGTATGATGGCAAAAAGGCTAAAGCTATTACATGTATTTAGGGGAAATCTGTGATCATATTACAGAATGATAGTCAGAGAAAAGGAAATCAAAAGGTATTTATTTTATAATAGATCACCAGTTTTTCTAAAATTCATATTACTAAACAAACCTGACACATATTTTTAGAAGGAAGTGACTGCTTTCCAGATTAAAATAGAACCATTAAATTCTATTAACCTGTTAGGTTCTTTACAAGTTTCCTGTAAGCATCTTAATAAAAGTGACTACATTCTAGCTGCTTAGTCCAATTATTCTCCTGAATAACAGAAACTGTATAGATTCACAATCTACCTTTGTGTATTTCACAAGCAAGAAAGGAGATTGTATAAATAAATAAATAAATCTACCCTATTACATATGAAGAACAGTTAACCCAACTGTAATAATTTTCCAGCTTCTAGAATGCTACATTTTATCAATCAATATGTTAGGGACTGGAATGGACTGAAGTATGGAATTTCATTCTTAAGTCACCATGACATAGAAAAGTATAACAAGCAGCAGTACAAGAACAAGGAGACAGCAGTAGTAATCTCAACAATTCTTTCCAGAACTGTTATCATTATCCAACTTACAATCATAGTCATCACTCACCAGCTGACTTGTGGATGCAGTCAGGATCCAAAGGACCAGGAACATTTATTGTTTACACTTCTCAAGCCATAAATTAAAAATAAAAAATAGAATTCAAGAGTTTTAAATACTCATCTGCCTGAAAAGTACACACATTTAATTAACAGCAAAATCTGGAGGGATAAAAACAGCATACAGAAGACAGCAGACTTATATCTCTAAACTTCTTTTACATCCCCTTTTAATTTCCCAGTCCCCATTCAATCCTTGCACACATTAGAACTGTTTCTATGTGCACAAGTATGAACTGGCTCCAAAGGACCAGTAGAGGATTGTACAGCATATTCCATGCACACTCCTCAGTTTCCTCACATGTCCCAAGTATACTCTTTATGCAGACAGTCACAAGGAAATCTCCATTTGCTGTTTCACACTGCTGCTTTTCAAATGGGAGTGTCAAGAATCTGGAAAAAATGTCCTAGAAATAATATTCCCAAATCACATACTGCACACATCTTAGTTACTGTTATTTGTGACACCATTGAAAACACATTCAAGCTAAATTCTATTTATTTCAGTATAGCTAGATATTTCTAAATTAATGAAAAGCAGAGCCTATTGGTTTTGAATGGTTAATTATTCTCCTATCCCGAAGTATAAAGAAATACTGCCTCTCCCAGAAAAAAAAAAACTGATTACTTCTATTTCTTCTCCATTCTAAATTTCCCTTCTAATCTCTTCCTTCTTCTCCCTCCCTACACAGACCTCCCGATACTCATGTCAGACTCTACTGAAGTATTTTGAAATGCATTTAACAACAACAGAATTGTCTCTTAACTTTCATCCAGTATGAAAACAGAAAATGAAAAAAACAGTGCATAAGAGTTCTAACAAGTGATTCAGACGCAGCTTATAAAGTTGGTAACATTTTTTCAGAATGCAAAGTGAATTATAAAAAAAGAAGTGTTGAATTGTTTCATTACCGTTCACTAGCATCAGTCATTAATTACCTCTTAAAGATAGTGCAGAGCAGCCAAATCAGATTACAAGCATTTTTTTGGTATATTTAAAATTCACTTTCCACAATATAAGAGGTATTCAGTGAGAGTAGAAATTCAAATAAATACAATGCCTCAAAACATGCCATGTAAATGTCTTCTCAGGAACTCCAGTTTGGTTTACATTTCTGTCTTGCAAGACATCCACCTTTTTTTTTTTTGCTCTTCTCTTTAACAAAAATGCATTCTAGCTAAATTAGTGATTTTTTTTTTCCTTTTTTTTCCCTGTTCTGAGACCTTAAACACAGCACTGTGCAATACGCAAGTTATCAGTAAAAAATATATGGACTTTTTTCTGTGTTTGAGCCCCCCCAGTGATTTTCCTAAATTATATTATTATTTTGAAAATATAAAGGAGACTTCAGGACTTGAAACGTTTTTAATTAAGAAAAGATTCTGCCTAACTTCTAATACAACTCCTTTGCCTTCTTGCAATTTTATAGATGGACAAAATTTTATAGATGGACAATTCTAAAGGCAGTCAGCAAGTTTAACAGTATTTTACTTTGTTGTTCTTGTTGAGAGTGTAGTAATTATTACCAAGATCTTTGGCCAGAGAAGTAACTCACGTGTTTAAGAAATTGGAAAAAAAAATAATACTAAGTGATCCACCTACTCTTAAGCAAAGAAATGTATGCAATCTCTTATTTCAGGACTTTATTTTTCCATTAAACAAAATTTCAAAGCACTTATGAAAATACAATTCCATAAATTAATGAAAACACACTAACAAAGAACTGTATAAACTAATAATGGCCTGAGTCATAAAGAGACATTAAAGATTATAAATCCAAAGTATGAAACATAGTGTCAATTTCAAAAGGTAGCTTCATATGGAATGGGACATATATTTCAACTGATGACATCACCATAAAGTAAATGTTGCACGTGTCGGATACCAAATGTACTAAGTATCAGCAGTGGACTGGAAGAATACTACACACATAAAACAGATGTCCGAGCAGTAGTCATGTTTTCTACTATATACATATTCTTGTAATCAATTACTGTTCTACTTCACACATAGGCCTGAGAAAAGTGTTAACTCTTTTTCAAGCTCAAATATGAAAAAAATATTTAGTATTCGTGCTAACCATTACATTCCAAACCATTTGCATATATATGCATGCACAGTAATGTACATCTCATTTGATGGTTGCAGATATTGTTGACCATTTCGGAATTGTAAGTTCATTTACTAAGATGAGCTTCCAGTTTCATATGTGCAATTCAAAATGAATGAACTTCTGAGTTGTTCTGTTTTTATTGAAGAATAATATCATTGGCATCTAAAAGGTCTGTGATACTGACACCCTATAGAAATACTGACATATTTAGGAATAACTGATTCTCTCTGTGCACTAATATTTCCATCTGCAAAAGAAAGGTATGAGTATCATCTTTGCAAACTAATCTAAAAGCTATGGATGAGTGACTGTACAGAAGATCAGTAAGAACAAAAAATAACACTCTGAATTAGAACTGCCACAGAATGATAACATTTACATATAAGGTACATGAGAACAGTATATTTACATTGTTTTTTGCTAAATCAATAGAACTATCAAAACAATATGAAAGCTGAAGTGCATAGAGGACTCTTCCATTAGATTCACTAACAAAGAATGGTCTGTTCCGGAAATTAATGGTGGAATTTCTAACTGAAATACATTCCTCTAATTTTTTTTCAAGCTATAGTTGAATAGATAAATGGAACTGAAAATCACTGTTATTGCTGTAGAAACGTAAGATATCGTTGCACAGAGACTTGCTTCAAAACTATCCTGCCAAAGGCAAATGACCATTCTTAAAGAGGGGACTTCTGAATCTGTGTTTCTTAGTTAGTGAGGAGGAATCTCTTTCCTTTTCATTTTCGGAAAACCTGACAAATGCACAAATAAGGCTACAAAACATACAGTTTAAGGCACGAGTCACGAGTATTTGAATCCATTACTTTCACATTGTTTGAACTGGTTTCTCATGGACATGGTAAGACCTTCTAGAGTGCACAGACCAATGACATTCCAGTAATTCCAGCCTTTAGTAGCTTAGTGACAAACCTATGTAATGATTTCAGTGTCTGCTGTTACGTATTACACACTTAATGAAGAAAAAAAAAAGAAAAAAACAAACAAAAACATCAAAGAGTTTTATTTAGTAGTGAAGAGCAAAATAAACAAATTCCAGCTGAAAGAGGAGGCACGCTGCCTATGTTCAAAAAGTGGATAACAAGAATGTCAGTTCTTTCAAAATAAATAGGTACATTTCTGGCCACAGATACTGCTAATAATAATAAAACAATACCAAGCATTAAAAACGTGTTCCAAAAGAACTCTTTTACTGTTACTGTATGGCTTGGATTCCAAGATCCACCCCGTCGCAATAGCTTGACTCATCTTTCCTAGCACCACAGGAAAAACATGAAATCTCTTTGTAATATAAGTATTTACGGCATCATGAACTGCCACAAGAGAAACAGACAATATTGAATACGAATCCTGACGAGAAAATAATACACAAAGCAAAACCTGTTATCTCTGGGGTGCTGAAAGCTACAAAAAGGATTTAAATGAAGGGTTTATTTTTTACAAGATTTGGAGTACTTACCTTCTTTCTTAATGGTGCTTAAAAAGGATCAAACCCAACTCCAAAAGTTAGCCCAAGTACTGTACAGTTCACCCAGGAACTTTGACATTCGATGGTTTATCTTAGAACACTACAGCTCACAGTCTTGGATAGAACCAGTCTACAAGAGGACACCACCAGTGGTAAATCAGAAAACAGTCCAGATAACATGCAATAACAGCTAACTCGCTTCTTCTGTTCCCCATTTTGTCATAGTCTATTTCACTTACAGAGCCAGCAACCATACTTAGGGGCGAGACTGAAGAATGGTTCCTTTACCTATAAGCAGCCCAGTGCTTTTGACTGCTTCTACACAAATAAATCCCAAGAGAGAGGTTAAAAATTCCAGAACTGAATCATTTCATTTAGTTTAATATGATTATTATAAGGAAAAGCATTCGTTTCTCACTTTTTCCTTTTCTTTTTTTATTTTGTTTGTTTCTTTTTAGCCTACAAACAACAATGGCTAACAAAGAGTTACATGCTTTTCTTTTTCAAATGAGATAACACCAGTCTACATATAAACACATAATCATTCATCAGTACTAAGACAGAGAGAGTTGAATAAATCCCTTAATAAAAAGAAATATTAAAAAAAAAAACACCAAAAAAAAAAAAAAAAAAAAAAAAAAAAAAAAAAATTAACCAGGAGNAGAAATGTGACCTGGAGAGCTGAAGTAGAAGGAAGGTCACTGTACAGCTCCCTGTTGTTTAATAAGATGAATAACCTAATTTCCTGAGAAGGCATCCCTGTTGGAGAGAAAGAATCTTGAGCATCTGAGTTACTGAAGAGAATTGCTATGTGGGCTGGGTATTGCATGCATTAACAAAACATGCCATTTCCTTCAAAATACTTTCAAGTTTTAATACTGGAGCAGGTGTTTGGCTATGTAGACAATTCATGTCCTTTGAAAACACAGTCCCAGATTACTGTCATGTAAACACAACTAGATATCTTAAACAAGCTCATACCCTCAGACCACTGGCTTAACTACTCTGAGACAACCATCAGGACTCAACAGGCTCTATGTCTGCCCACACAAGCAAGCTACAACCCAAGCAGAGAAGCTGACAAATTTGTTGTTTTTCAGATCACAAGAGTTCAGTGATCTGGGAACCAGATTCTCATGTCTGAGTACAGTACACTGAGAGAGTGTTGCCCTGTACCCTAGTTAATGTACACTTAAGAAGCACTGAGTAAGGCTAAGAGACCATGGCCCTATTCAATAAAAAGCTTTTCTGTAATGCAGAACAATTTAAATTCATGAATGATGTATATTTTTCACTGTTAAAATCAAAAATGGAAAAGTTTCTTTCAAAACAATCATCAGAACTTGATGGGAATTGTAAAGATAGACATGAAGAGAAGGATACTGTCTGTGACTGAGTCTAGGGACTGTTAGTTGAGGTAAACACAATAAAAACCAAAGTTCATGTGTCAGTCGTGGACATCATTCTGGCAAGGCATAACTTCAACATGCTTATGCAGAAGAATAGTTTCTCCACAAGCACACAAAAAAGCCTGTAAAAAGTCTCTGCTATTGAATCCACTCACTTTCCCAACTGACCCAGCTTCCTTTAATTATATTGTGTGTTTTCCAGCTCATTGCCACCTTACATATCTCATTTCCACTGCAGAAGATGTGGCAGTTTTCCAGTAAATTGCAACAGGCTTCCTGTCCAAGTAATCCACTATTTATGTAGAGTCCCTTGCTAATTTAGATCCAGCGTGTTCAAGCACTAAGAAACAGTGCTTTGATATTATCTGGTCAATGAATGACAAATACAAATGTGTTGAACAATACCTTCACCACTGTGCAGGTATTAGAATTTATTTCCCCAGGGAGGGAGTACAGGCACTGGTATGTAGGCAGGAATTGATCTTATTCTTTATAAGAAGTGTCACTAGATTATTTTCGTGCAATCTCCCAGAGATGCATTTTGCTTTGATTTCCAACAACTTGAAATACATTAAAATAGAAATGATTCGAAAATGTTTGATAAGATGTTCTTTTTCTTCATATAAAAATGTCGATTCATTTAAACTGTATAGGTTTTTTTTCAAGTTTTTATAAAAAAAAAACATCAGAAAAGGACTTCAGATGTGACACTGAACTGTTTTTTCTGTTGTGAGAGGTGACCTACCTTGTGATCAATTCTATTACCACTACTGCTACCAACCAACACCATCACCACAAGCTTAGGTGTCTGTATAACCTGACTTGAATTGTAGACTAATAATTAGTTTCTTAGACCCTGAGGCAAAAGTCTTAAATACTTTACTGTAGAGTGAAAGTCAGTTTGAACCAGTGAATGATCTTGATAAGTAAAACTGTTTCTACAGAATACCTTAATTTAATATAGATGAAGAATATTGCTGGAGAAGTTAAAGACTAAATGTCTGCCTTGGACCTTGCAGAGCAGAAATAAGAATTTTGATATTTCTCTGGAAAATATCCTGTAGTGAGATGCATTCATCAGTCTTATTTTTTTTTTACTCTACGACTGCATTTTGTTTGTTTCACTGTGATGGGTTTTCAGATGCTGCTGCTTTGATTTAACCTTTCCTTCCTCTCAACTCCAACAACCACCTCCCTTTATTGAGGACATTAAAAAAATCACTTTTTCTGAGTGGAATGAAAATAGATGTCTTTACATTAAACAAATATTTATTTTTTTAATGATTATTCTTGAGTCTGCATCTGAGATGCTTCTGCCTGTTTTACACTTTTAAAACCTTTTTTTTTTTTTTTTTTGCTGTTTTGTTTTTTTATCCCAAAGCATAATCAACAAGAATACATTTATAAGCATTAGTGACAGAGATGGAGATGAAACTCTCATGTCTGTATTAAATTTACCATGTTTAATTCAAGCTTGTTTGAGCCTGTGATTTTCAAAAATGCATGCAGTTTAGACAGAACCAGCCTCACCACTTTAAGGCTAGAATGTGGTTTTGCTGAAATTTAAAGGAAAACTCCAAATCTGTTAGAATTGAATTTTGTTTTGTAAATGTGTATTTACAAAAAAAATGTACATTTTTCCTTTCTTCCCACTGTTCCCCATAAATAAAGGACAGACTAGTAATTCTGTTTCCTGATTGTTGGACTCATGTATAAAAGATGAGTATATCCAGTTTAGCATAATGATATTTCTGGGTCACATGAGAAATCCATAGTGACCTTTTTATAAGGATGATGTGTAAACACAAATGCAGTCTGGGAAGTAACTTCAAGAACATTCATTGTCTGCTCCAGACAGTCCACATTTCTGCACAAGGTATGGGTGATGTACATTGCACCTAGATAGAGCTGACCCATTGTGACCTGAAGTTGGTATTACTCCATGTGGACTAAAAAACTGACTTATTTCCCAGAAGGTAATCTCTTTCTAAATGGAGACTTCATGGTCACCACCTGAAAAAAAGAATGACTGGGGAGAGAAAAGAATACAGAACAACAGTAGACCACTGATGCCAAACTAAGGCAAGATGATTATGGAGCAGTGAAAAAAATCTAAGGTAAAATAGAGGCATATATGTTTAGGAAAAAAAAATCGACCTACACCTAACACCATAAATGTTAGAATTCATTGGCTAAGCAGAATCCCACGTGATGCACAAGAGGACATCTTGACAACATTGCAGATAAACAACCATCAAACAAGAGAGGAGGTTGATCTCATTGAGAAGAATATGAAAAAAAATCCACCCTCCTGACTTTTTTGTCTTATTGATAAAGCGTCATTGTCTATCCTTCACTTGTGTTAAAGAGACACAATGATTCTATGATTCTGTGATTCTGTGAAAGCCTATGCATTAGGCTCTTTGTTGAAGCAAATATCCAGTAGCCAAGCCAATGTTATAGTTCTCTTGATTTCAATAGCCCTTTAATTGTATTTAAGCTGCTTAAAATCATTTTATGAAAAGTTAAAAATTAGCAATGATTTATTTAAATTCCAGACACAGCTTTGCTTTTTTCTCTGGATATAGAATTTGTGAGGATCAGAGGTAGCTCTAGAGATTGTATAACTGAAGAAACTATGTTGCTTTTTGGTCTTTCATTTGAAAGACTCTAATCCAATGATTTTACTCAGTTATAATTTTCCATTAGTATGGAAGGCTCTCTAATAATGTATTCAAGGAAAAGGAGAACTATAAGGTATGTTATAAAAGATGATTTTTTTTTTTTTTCCTTCAATCACTATCTGACACTGTAAATGCAGCTAAATTTAATTAGTGCTACTGACATGGTAATTTGCAGCGCTAACCATCATGCTTTTCTGCTCATTACAAAGAATTTCCTTTAGAAATTACCATTACCTATGTATGTGTATCATTTTGTCCCTTTGGCTAGTATTTGGTTTAAGTAATAAATTCACTTCAGAACTCCTGCAATTACTTCATTCCTATCTGGCTGAATAGAGAAGCAATTGCAGTCTTTTTTTTAAACATGTTGCTCATTCTATTAGTTCTGATGATATCTCAAGGCTGCTTATCTATAAGGCCTTAAAAATTGACAACCTAAACTATCCCTCCTTTGTTCTGTGTTATGTACCATAAATGGCCAGCTAGCTCTGAAGAATGAAACCACAACAGTTAAAACAGAGGCACACAAAGAATGTAAGAGAACCAGGACAACACTGATTGTTCTTGAGGCTTGACCTAAGGAGAAAGTCTGATTTTCCATATGGATTAGCAAAGCAGCATGATTTAGAATTTGAGCTACTAGTAAAGGGGATCAAAATGCACCAGCAAAAATCTCCTGTTTTTTCCACCAGATTGATGAAGTCTACATTGCCTCACAAGGAATGTCTGTCTCCAAAGTATCAAAGTCAGTGTTACAGATACAAATGAGTTCTGCAGAAAGCTCTCATTCTGGGTATGAAAGCTTCATTATCTGTGCATTAAACATTTAGAAAGACTGAATTATTTGGAATTTACCAAAGTACCTTTCATGCGAGTTCATTGGCGCTACTTGATCCTGCAGATCTTAATTAAGTATTTTGCAATATATCCTGATCATTTTGCTTTGGTTAGATTTATTTTTCCCAATTTAAATGAATGCTCATAACTCTGTAGATTTGCATTGATTTACAAAGACAACAATAGTAACACAAATATCTAAAAGTATCTTGAAAACTAGCATGGAAAAAAAAATAACTTTCACATTCGAAAGAGATATCAGAGTGAAATTCATTAAAATTGCCATATTGGAATTATGGGGAATGTCTCAGGCTTTCAAACTTTCAGATTATTAGTGGAAATCTCTTAGAAATTTCCCCGTATTTTCACAAGTCACAGAATCATAAAACAGTTGAGGTTGGAAGTAAATTCGTTCATCTGTTCCAATGCTTCTGCTCAAGCAGTAACACCTGGCATAGGTTGCTCAGAACTGTACACAGACAGATTTTCATTATCTCCAGGAAGGGAGACTCTGTCAGGGCAGTTTATCCCTGGTCACACTCAATGTTCAAAGGTTCTTCCTCTTGTTCAGACAGAATCCTTGTTTCTTGTTCTGTGACTGGGCTCCACAGAAAGAGCCTGGCTCTGTCTTCCTTGCACTCTCCTTTCAGATATGTAGTATTCATACGTAAGATCCTCCCTAAATTAGAGGGAAACAGGCTGAACAGACTCAGCTCCCTTAGCCTTTCCTCATAGGAAAGTCCTTTAATTACCTTCATAGCCCTTTGCTGGATTCTCTATAGTCTCCATATCTGTCATACTGTGAAGTCCAGAACTGGACCCAGTTCTCCAGGTGAAGCCTTGTGCTGAATAAGGGGAAGAATCACCTTCCTTGATTCACTGGCAACACTCCTCCCAAAGTAGCCCACTTGCCACATTTTGTCCCAGTTCTTGTAACAGTCCAAAGAAAACAAAAAAGAGAACCTAAGTTCCAACAGTCCCCACAAATTGGTACTCTTTTGACAGTTTCTGTGGGAGAAAAGGGACTAAATGAGAAAACCATGAATCTCACATTGATAAAAATAATCTATGTTTTGTGGATTTTGTTCTGCCTAAGTACAGTTTTCTTACCCATAGATTGAGATTGCAGAGTACAGATATTCCAAGAAGCTGGACAGGTAAACAGACTACTTTTTTTTTTTTTTTATGTAACATTTAAATGAATTTGAGAAAAATATTGGCTGTCAAGGAGGCAAAAGTAAAATCACTTAGTCTGAACATAAATAATTTCTTTCAAAGAATGCTTACAACTTTAACAGAAACAGGCCTCTGGTAACTATTGAATTTGCTGAGAAAAGTAGAAAGAGGATAACTAGAGAGTGGTTTGTTCACTATAGAATTATACGTTTGTTATTTATTTCATTTCTGTTATGTGGAATGAGCAGCATATCTCCTCGTGTCCTCTTGTCTTAAGACTGTTCCCCTGTCATTTCCATAAAGAGAGGCTAATTTCAAATAATTTTAAAAGAACTGTTTTGAAAATCGGTAAGTGGCAGAATCAACTTGTACAACCTCTCTCAATCACTCTACACAGGTGATCTGCTTCCTAAACTTACAAATTGAAGGCTAGACTGTGGCGATGAGTAATAGCAAATCTCTGAGTTCTGGTAGATTCAACACAATTCATTCATAAGATAGAGTGCTGTACTGTTGCATCCATGGTAGTTAAATGTGTCCTACACTTACAGGTTGCTACACACGAATAGTAGAACTTTGTTTTCTGGACATCTGGAAATTTAAACTCCTGTACACACACATGCCTATTACTGGATCTTTGTCTGTAGCCAAATGGTAGTATTGGAAAAGTGTAATGAGATTGTACCTCCAATTTTTACTCCATCTCACTGAGAATGACAATCAGAGAATTTACTGCTTATGTCTCCAGAAGTCATTTCCACTGGTAGCTTTCTAGTTTTTTCAATCCCTTTCACTGAGACAGAGCTATTATATTTTGTATCTGGCACAGAAAGTTCAAAAAATTTTTGGCTTTTTCAAATTTTTGGAATGTGACTACACTAAGTGACAAAGTACTCTGAATAAGCACATTATTATTTCATCACTAGCTAAAGCCAGACTTTGCATATGGGTCAGCGTTTTCCTCATTTCAAAGGACCAGGGTTAAGATGTTCTATCATTATCAACTTTTTTAATCTCAGGAGACTTTACAGATTTGTTCATCACTAGGTATAATGAGCAGCAGTGGGGTTAATTAACGTGTGGAATCCTCACAGGGCTAATAGATATGGTTGAACTCTGGCTATGATTTAAAAATGTCTCAGAAAGTGACATATTCAAAATATCTAAGAGCAACTACGTATATGCACAAAGACTATATCCTTCAAATATAACATAAGGAATATTCTCATCATATTGCTTTTGCATTTATATTTAAAATTAATATTATATATTTTATACTTCTTGTCTGAAGTGCAGTAAGAATCAAGAACTCACTGTGTTTGACAAACAGAAATTGTAGTCACCCACTCTTCAGTCTCCCAAGGAGTTTATGGAATCTCAGTCTCTGGAGTTGACATTCCTGATCAAAACTCTTAACAAGACAAGGGTAGTCTTGATTATAGAAGGCAGTTGAATTACATGACCCCAAGTGTTACTACCATGCACTATCTTTTATAATTCTATGAAATCAAATTTGAACTCTGGTTCCCAAAAAAAATTACATAGAATAATTCTATATGTAACAGCAACGTGATACTGGTTGCATAGATAATTAAAATAATTATTGTAGATATGGACCCACTGTCAAAAGACAGAACATGCTGCTTCAAATTATCAAAATTAATATACCTAACATCTTAGAAAAATCGCATTTAGAATGTACCACATAGTTCTCTTGCACACATCTTCTCTCCTTCTTCCTTAGTATGCAGCATAATTCAATCTAGTTGCTTTGGACAGCAATCTTTAAGGTGGCGACTCTTTGGAGGAATTAACTTTGAGAAAATAATTTCATTCTTCAGACATCTTAGCTTCAAGCATTTGTCATTATTTAGTAAAGTAGATGAAATGTTACCAGAGGATGGGAATCATAAGAAGTTGAACGAATGCTAAATTTGCTCTGAGTTTGCACTTATGCCAGTATATAGAGAACTATAGATCTTTTTTAGTCTCCGTAGCTATATTCAACATTTATCCATTTATATACGAACAACTCAATTAGTGGCTCTGCAGGGATCAGAGCATAGCCCTGCTATCCACAATTTAATAGCTACCATACATCATCAAGATCTAATTCCCAGGTTGAGTAGGATGCGAATGGCAGTAGCCCACAGTTAAAATCTTGAAAATTTTGTGGCTTAATAGTCTTCCCCAAGCACACTTTATGTATAGTTTATCCTGAATTTTTTCCTATAATTCACACTTGGCATCCTGTAGATTAATGCTGCTGTTTCGTGGTTATATTGTTTGATTTCTTGATACATCATTAACATGCCATATAGAATTTGTTTGCATTATCAGAGATTCATTATGCCAGAAAAAATAATGGTTTAAGACTTGGAATGCTCTGTGCATTATGTTCTCAGTATTCCTCAACAGTACTGCTCTGTTGTCATATGCTCATTACGGAAAAAGTTGTTGGCAACTCACTCAAGATCATTCATATTCTTATTTAACCTCTTGGATCCAGGCCCACTCAGCTTTTTATTTTCATTTTTAATTCAGTTTAGGGGAAAATTTAGTGTATGTTACACTATGTAGGGAAAATATAATAATTTCTTTATTCATTCCAAAGTACAGTCCAGCAAAATCAATCCTGATTATTTGATTTAGGCTAGATGTCAATCATAATAATCAGCTCATATACAATGAAATGATTCAAAATGGGGATAATTATAGGCTGATCAGGAAGATAAGGGCAGTCTGAGAAAATGGCATCTGACACTGAAGCCCATATGAAGCAAAGGTGTATATGCAAAGCGTAAGAAGTAAGCAAAACATCTTAGTCCTACTGAAGTAAAGTGCAAAACTAGAATTAATTTCAGTATGGGACCAGGCTTGTACTTCTAGCACAGATGGAAAAAAAGGAGTGTCTTCCAGGTTCCCAAAGCCATTTGTGTAGATGATACTATTTGTTCACAGTGTCAACTAATTTTTCCTTATTAAAACTAATGATCCATAATTGCTTCTGGAGTGGCACACCATAATACTCATTTTAGTGAGCAAATCTGAAAATGACTAGTTCGGTTTTGTGTCCAAATTCTCACATGATTCTTATCTGGAATCCATGACGCTAGAAGTAACTCAAGTGCTAAAATGTGTTTGTTTTTCTAGTCATGCATAATGTTGTAGTTTATTTGGTACCTCAAGGAGTTGTTTCTGACTGCACTGATCCAACAGGATTTAAGAGCTCTTCCACCCTCCAGAAGCCAAGTATGTTCCCTCGATGTGACCAATTCCCTTTGAAAGTAACACCCCAACACTCATTACGCTCCCCATTTCATGATGGAAAGCAAATACATGAACCAGGGGTTCATCATTCACTCTGGGCACCTTCTGCCCAGAGTCCAGTTTGGGTCACTGAGGGACATTCTGAAATGGAAATATGACCAATAAAAATCCAATTTACATAGACATTTTCCTTCGTTACTTTTTTTTTTAAAGCACACACTTTCCAAGCCTGGTATCCCAGAGTTTTCATAGTATGTCTTAGAGATATATCAAAAGGTAGAGACAAATCAAAGAAAAGCAAAATACATCTAAAATATGAACGCTCCTGTTTTTTTTTTTTTAAATTAAAAACATAAAATAAAATAAAAACACACATATTTTAAGGCCAGTAGTACTATTCCCAAGAGAGAAGGCACTGTCTGGTTCAGTTTTAACCAGTCCTATCTTATTTAACCAACAAATAAACAAATAAGAGCACTAATAATAATTGTAATAGTATTGGTATCAATCCAAATCATATTGATGTCAATGCTAATCTTCCAATCTACTTAAATGAGTCTGACTGGAGGTTGTAGACAGTTTAGAAAGAGAAAATACACAACTTTTATCTACTTTAATTATACCACTTTTATACATGAAATACATATTTACTGTTGTGATTACTTATTCAAAATGTATAAATAAACTTTCCTATGAGAAAAAGCCCACAGAGCCTGCTCAAGTATTCTTAGTTTCACAATTGTTCTGAATTCAGGACACAGAAAACAAACATTCATTACATTTTAAGGGATAATTGCTACCAAATAATTTATAGCTACAAAATGCTACAGATAGTGCAGAGACTACAGATACTAATAACCTAGTAAATTAAAGCTAAACCTTCCATGTGCCAGGTATCTTACATAAGATAAATTGAATAATATCAGGTTGCTCCCAAGGAGAAAAGATACAAACCTTCTCTATGTATCAATGTATCCTCAACTCAGCAGTTGCTTATTATTTACTGGGCATGTAAACAGATGCACCTAATCCTGTTATGAGAGTTATTCAGAGAGACTTGAGTGGAAAAAAAAAAAAAAAAAGAAGAAGAAAAAAAAAAAGCCACTATGCATAGCAGAGAAAAAGATGAAAAGTGCATCTTATAAAATACTTTTTTACTTCAGTGACTACTCAGTACCAGGCAGGTAAGTATATGGGCACAAAATATTCTGTCAACTTCCCCACGCTTTTTCTATATGATGCATTGTACTGTAACAGCTTGGAACATGAAGAGGCATCAATGTCTTTAATTAGAATAAAATACAAAGTCCTTCCTATTATTTTAAGGCCAAATACTTAATGGAAGCCTTCTGGTAAATTCTGCATTCCAACATAGAGTGAAATCTCATCACTTGTATTATTGGTAATTAGTATTGAAATTTGCATTGTTGCAAAGAATATTTGTAGATGCTCAACTTGAATTTGTTTCTTTATTCCAACTCATTTATAATTTTCTGCATCATAACTCTAAACACACTTCAGTGCTTCAGCAGTCTCCTTTCAAAAAGAAAAAAGCAAATAAGACACTGACAGGAACAGCCTAATTCAACAGCAAAATTCTGCTGTGAATTACACTGTTGTATATCGCTATCCTGAACAAGAAGATAATCTACAGAAGACTAAGTCCAAACTTTTGAAATCTGATTCAAGCACTCAAAGCTGTTCTGTTGTCTTCAGGATTGACTGGTGTAGTCTCACATAGAGCACCTACGACACCATACTCTGCTGCTAAGGGACTTTTTATAAGGGTATGTAGTGACAGGATGAGGGGAAATAGCTTTAAACTGAAAGAGGTTAGATTTAGATGATAATAGGAAGAAATTCTTTAATGCGAAGACAGCGAGATACTGGAAAGGGTTACAAAGCAAGGTTGTGGATTCTCCCTTCTTGGAGGCATTCAAGGTCATGCTGGATGGGGTACTGTGCACTGACTTTGAGGAAATGACTTTGCTATGAATGTTGTAATTGGTCTCCCTACGATTCTTACTATATATTTCCTAAACAATAAACTTGGAGTAATTCCTCTAACAATTTAGTGTATCTATCCTAATTTATCTGAAGTCAAAATTTGCCTTCTGACCTTTGACGTCAGGGTTATACTGAATTACAGAAGGATAAAGAGTATAATGTTCCATTAAAGATATGTGAAAAATTAGCACAATGTGATTAATACACAAGAGTCTTTGGTAACTATTTTTGCGTAACAGTAATGTTCACAGTCTCCAAAATGCAGACATGCAGCATAGATGGGAGAATCAATTTGCTCAGCTAGAAGAGAAAGTATTTAAGGAATACAGTGCTTTTCAGAAATAATAAAGAAAAAGAAAATAATTTATGAAAAGTTAAGGGGAAAACATTCAACATGAAAATGTATTAAGAGTGACAAAAATGAGAATGTGTTTTCTTTCTGACACATGAGAATTTGTGATAGTTTGAAGTGTTTGAGTTCCAAATCAAAGACTTTTTAGCCATAAGTAAGTTATTTACTTGAGGGAGTACATTTCTTCCATTTTGACTACAAAGATTAAATGTTTGCTGTTGATATAGTTTATGTCTTCGTTAGCAAAATAAATAGATATATTTCTTACACCTATGGTCAGTTTAAGATTTTAACACACTAACTGAAGGGGTCTTGTAAAACCACCAAATCATGCGTTGCTAAGTTACCAGTCACTTATGAAAGAAATTACTTTAATTAACACATTAACAATCCAGTACATGCTCTTTAAAGTTCTATAATTACTTGGCATAATTTCCTTACTTTCTCCACAACTTTTAAAAAAGAGTTATTTTAATCTTTTTGAGAAGTTCTGTGTTGCCTCACTGGAAATGGTCTTCAAATCTCTTATCTCCGAATAAATAAGTGGGCCAGGTAGAGATATCATGGAAATATTATTCATTAATCCATCCTGGTTCACAATGGTACAAGGAAGTTTTCATATACATGCTATATATATATATTTGTGTGTGTGTGTGTGTGTGTGTGTGTGTGTGTTTTATGAAATTAAGTATTTGAGATACTTAGTATTGCATAAAAATCATTGAAGTATGCATTATACAGAATGTTCTTTTTAAGGAATTAGTCCTAGCAATGTAAAATTGGTAGTCTTGGAAACTCAGCACGTTGCTTTTCAGTGCCATGATAATTCATGGTTTCATTGGACTTTTCAAAGTGCTGCTTGAACTAAGGAAATTCTAATTAGATGTAATTGTATAGTGCTTTCAGATATGGCTGCATTTTATTTTTGAATTAGCACTGTATAGATGGAGTTGAAGGATGGGGGATATCTGTTGACAAAGAAGTCACCTTTGGAAAAGACACGAATTCTCCTATACAATTATAATATAACATATAGCAATTATTAAAATGGTAATAATGGTCAAAGAAGGAAAACCATAAAAGAGAGAGAGCTGGCTCTAGATATAAAATAAACTTGATTCTTGTCTCTCAGTCTTCAGGTCAGAATATATTTTTTCTCTATTAATATCTGCTCCCTGCACACTCATGATTAATATCATTTTTCACTCAATGTCTTAGAGCTAGCTAGAAAACTGGAACACCTTTTGTAGACAGTCTTTTTTTTCTGCAGAACTCTTAAGTGCAATTTTGCATGCGCTATCAAAGTGCATAAAGGATTAGAACCGGATGGAAACCACTGGGTTATTATTCCAAGTCAGTCTAGACAATCTAGTTTTTTGAGTGCTTCCAGGAATAGATTGAATTTAAAGTCATACAGATTCAGCCGGCTGCTGTTGAAGTTTACTGCCTCCAGAATGGAAGCAAGGTAAAATTCACTCCTGTAGTCTGGATGGTAGAATGACTGATTATATTTTACCTGTTCTATCATTCTCATAGATGCATTTATTTTTTCCTGAAGCAAGGCTTATGGAGTGAACAATTTCCTTGTATGGATCTGTACACATTGGCAAATTCTTCCCTATACTTTTAGGCTGTATTGATGTTTCTGAGCCCTCATCTACACACACTTAGAACTCCAAGAATACCAAAATTGCACCATTTATGAAAATAAACAAACATAAATGTCAAATCTATTTTACACTAATCACCACCTTTAGTGTAGTTCTTGCACAATTCACAGTAAACATTTGATGATCAAATTTGGACCTGAAAAAAGCTGATCTTTGAAACATAGTTTTTGTGATGTATTTAGTTCAGGAGTTTAAAAGTCAAATTAAAACAAATATACTAAGAAACATCATTAATAATTTCATTATAAAATTTGAGATAATTTATCTAAAGGAAAAAGCAATACAAATAAACTCATAAGAGTTGCTGGATTATTACTCTGCTCTCGCTGAGATCTACATAGGACATTTGGGTTTTGAAAGGCCAAACAGCTCAGCCCATCTTTAGCCGGTAACTGTAATAATTATAGTTGCCATCTCCTTTTGACCATCAGGCTTTTTCAATATACTAAGAAACATACTTTATTCTAGGGTGAAATAATCAATCTATTAGCATTTCTTTGATACACAGCTGCAGTAGCAATTCAGTCTTTTGAGAGACCTTAAAACACATCCCCTTCCATGGCAATACATTATTCTTTTACATGGTTATAAACCTGACAGAAACCCACTATCTGCCTTGGACTTGCTCAGAATTCATGGTGATGCACACTGGGTTAGAGTTTAGTTCCGGATATTTGTGGGTTTTTCTGTGGCTATATGACAGACAATTTCAACAGACGCACTTGGATCAATACAACAGACTTTAATGCCCCTTCCAACCAAAGGAACCCAAAACTGGGAAAAGAACTTTTAAGTCTCTCAGAACCCTCTCCAGCATATTTCAATGAGAGCACTGTACAGTCATCCCACACAGCTCTCTATACAGCAATGTCATGAGTTGGTGCAGAAAACAATCATTTTACTAAGGTATTCTATCTAGAAATCTTTAAGCATGAACTAGTTTGATCCAAGCACAAGGAGAGAAGTTCTGAGGTAAAAATGCTGACCTGAACCATATCTCAGCAGCAATGTCATCTGACATTAAGGGCAAATTGACAGCATTAATTCCATTTGTCCATATAGGATGCTCTTAAGAAAAATTCCTGTATCACTGAAAAGTAGAAGAATTCCCAGTGTTGGAGAGATTTGTTTTCTTCGAAAAAAAACAATTTCTTTCAAATATCAAAATTTGGAAATCTTAAGGTATATTTCAGTTGTGGCACGGTCTATGTATTCAAACAAAGTAGGATAACACATTTCACCTAACAACTTCTAAAGGAAATAGTACTTCCTTTTTTAGATTCAGATGTTCAAATTAACACTATTTAAAATGATTCATGCGCCCTAATTGAATATATTTTGCTTAGAGAAAAGTGATAAGTAGCATAGCAGAACTGACAAATTTGCAGAGAAGCTTATCACAAGGGCATGATGTTCACATAGAAATATCCTGTGTTTTCTTCCTCTTAAGGATTACTTTTCAACTTATCCTCTTATGATTTCTAAAAAGCATCAAGTACTCAACAATTCACACAGAGAGATAAAGCTGAATGTGCAGCACTTGTGTAAATCAGGCTATTCATATGGATCTCTAAAAATAAAGTGTTGTGTGGTAAAAAAGCTTTGCCTTTGTTTTTCTGGGAGAGGGAAGTTGTTTGACATTTTAGTCTCTCTAAAACTTCAGAGAAAAATGTCTTTGAGATACAAATAGCCCAAAAGCTTATGACAAATGTCATTCACAAGAAAAGGTTAACAGAAATATGTCAGTTTTGAACAATTTCCTGGGGTAATGGACACGTATGGTAGGTTGCAGAGACATCATACTAAAAATTATGCTGAAAAAAGAACTTTCCCACACCCATTAATGACAAGATTCTTTCAATTTATACAACACTTTTCTAAACATCAACATCAAATTTAATTAATTCTGCTCTACTGAAAAAAAAATTTTTAATTATCTGAATATTTAAATATTTCTATTTCAAAGGGAATATTGAAGTGTTTTCTTCTCAGTATTTGTTTTCTTTTCACTGCTCAAGACGAAAACAAGTGTGTTTCCATAGAAAGAGGAAATCTGCTTCCCTCCCTGTTCAGTTATGTCTATATAAATATTAAAATCAATCTTAAATACTGTCCATTCACAAGAATAATGTAGAAATTCTACAGAACCCTGTGCTTTGATGGCACTTTGCAAAAATGTAGGGGTTTTCTTTTTTATTACTCGGGGGGGAGAATCTAAGTACTCTTACTTATCTTTACTCATTCAGTTTTTCATTAACCCTCATTAGCATAGACATTCAGTGTTTATTAAATTGAAATCTTTTTATCTAATTAAACATGTTGGATTATTTGTATTGCAGAAATACCATTCAGAACAGTGAAATAAATGCAGCTTATGGGACTTTCTTTATATATATATATATATATACACACACATATAGTACATATACATGTGTATGTGCAAATACACACACACACACACGCACGCATATATATGAATCATTTCAGTTCTCAAGCACTTTTTGAATAGAATATTAGTAAACTTCATTTATTTTTAAGAGAATAAGCCTTCATTTATGCTCACCCTACTGGAACTACTCTTAGAGACTCATTTAAATATCTTAATCAAAAACTTAACACCAGTTCCAAAACACAATACAAGTCAGGCTCAACTAGAACTGAGGATGGATACATCAAAATTCATGTATGGAATATTTTTTTTATATAATTTAAATTAATAACCACACATTAATTTATTACAGGATAGATAGAGGTTACTGGTATATTTGGCAGTATAGGTCAACAAACAGGACTTATTCTTTAAATTACTGCCTAGAATGACCGCTTTTGGTTGCCATATTTTAATCTCATCTCTGGCAACCTACCACTCTCTTCTTCCATCTTGTGATCCAACAGTATAATGCTAATATCATTACGAAGAAGCCATTATTGAGTATCTTCATGGAAACCCTATCTTTTGGAGAGTCTACTATGAGCATATTTTTGGCTTAATCTCAGTGGCTAACAAGGGTTGATGCCTTTTGGACTGCTGGCCACATTTCACTTGATGTTGAGTTTTTCACCAGTCAAAATCCTTCTCCCCAAGAGTGCTATCAATCCATATTTGTATGGGAGACCAATCAATCACATTTTCAATAGGAACCAGCATTTATCTAAAATATATTATTATTTTAAAAATAAGTGCTTATGAAGAACAGTAGACTATATTTCAATTAGGGCTATATAGTACTGATACAACAAAAATGTTCACTTTGCTAAGGTTACACACAGAGCAGTTTCTATAGGATTCACATAGTACAGAATCAGGCCACTGATAAATACCACTTTCTCAACTATGGGACAAGAAGCTGCTAACAGTGAACTTCAACTATTGACATACTTAAAGCCAGAAAGGTGAAACAAAAATGCATCCATATGAAATACTGAAAGGAAAAAAATAATCGTAGATCCAAATATGCAGGTAATTCTTGCATCTAAAAGTTTTGCACAGGACAGTTCTCTAGGCTTCTGTCTTCTCAGACAGATGTCTGTAGGCCAAGAGTAAAGTTTGTCCTATCCTGAAACATTTTGCACATAAATACTAAAGGTAATCTTAAAAACTAAGTTAAACTGACACCTAGTCCCTCAATGGCTAATACTATCAGAAAGAAGTTCTAGCTGAAAGCTGATATAAAAAAGTCTTAAGTTTTTTCTAAGCAAGTGAGGAAAAAGCCCATTATTTACTTATGTGATTAACTGTGACCTCTCTATTCACTGAGAAATTTTGTGAAACATTCAAAAAAGTATGTTCCAAGTAATGTTAAGTGCTTGCAAAGGATTTACAATAATGTAAAATACGAAGCTTTTTCTTTCACGATTAATGCTAAATACAAAAAGTCACATCAATCCTCTCAGGAATTTTCTTCCTCATGGAATGAATGGTGCATTCCATTAGAAAGTCTACTCAGAATGTCAAAATGGACTTTTTAGATCTTTTCAAGCTGTTAAGATAAAGATGTCCTCATAAGTGTAGATAAATGTCTGGGAATCGCATTTGGCAAAAATGCGCTGTAATAGAAACACAAGCATAATTGAGACATTTAAGCTGCCCCTGTGCAAGAAATATTCTGTGTACATCTGTGCTTCCTGGAACCTTAAACACGAGAGGCTTCACTTTCATTTGCCTAATACCATGTGCCTGTTCATAATGATGTGTAGGAATTATACTGTTAATCTTTCCAATGTCAATTTCACAGAGAGTGGTCATCACAACTTCATTACATTTCTCCAGGTAAATCCAATTGGCAGGAAAATCCTACATCAAATAGACACTGTGAGCAGAAACTGCACTTAGCTAATAGACTCTTTAGAGGCAAACACCACAGCATCTCCCCTGCAGGCTTGTTTATCACAAAAACACACATGTCTAAGCCAAAGGACCTGAGTGAGGCTCTGTTTTGTTTATTCACAGAACAGCTGTGGTTGAATAGGAAGACTCAGGGTCATCTTGTTCATCTGCCTTTCTCAAGCACTTACACCTACATTCAGGTACTACATTCTGCCCATATCCAGATATCTTCTGAGTACCTCCAAGGAAGGAGATTCCACAGCCCCTGTAGTGGTTTAGTTGATTAAATGGTGGTCTAATTAAATCATAGACACTTCCATTATTTGAACTGAAATGGTATTTTGACAACAGTTAGAATTATCAGGAAAACTACTTATTCAAAAGCTTCAGTGACAGCATACTACATTGTCTGAAGAACTCTACATTTTTTTTTTTTGCATAGACAAAACATGCATTTTGCTTTCTACACAACTACTGGATTCCAACAAGTGAGATTCCTACATGACACACGTACTGCCATCAGCAGTGGAAGTGCTATTCTGCCTCAGTTAAGACTCAGTGATCTGAGTATGCCATCCTAATGGTGCAAATCTTTTGAGCACGTGCCGGATTTCAAATATGCTGAAGCAAAGAGAACCACTCATGACCTAAAATCCTTTAAGAAACAATGATAACCAGGTGATAATATTATTTTCTGTTTAAATATTAAAATTACTGGGATTTTTGGGGGCACAGGGGGTGTTTGTTTTTCTGGTCAAATTCCAAACTGTTATTCTAGTATTTCCCCTGAATTAGAGTATACTCCCACAAAACTACTGTTATCTTCTACCTGCAAAGGATATATTTTTGGTGCAGTGAGATTACACAAACAGGATTGCTTTGTCAGATGAAGTTCTTGTCTATAAGGTTTTGTTTATGTATATGTATATGTATATGTATATGTATATGCATCACCAGTTGTCATACTCATTTTAAAGCATTCAAGATTTTCTAAATTTAGTCTGTTTTTTTTAAAAAAAAAAAAGTGATTAAATGTATACATATGTCACATAAATGTGACTGAGACATCACACAGCATAAGTGTGCCAGTTTATTTTCTGTCCTCTGTTTCAGTGACATCTTAGAACAAAGCTCTCTTTGTTATACAAGAAAGCGTTTGAGAAATAGACAGCGGAAATTTGTGGAAGAAATAAACTAGCTGACACTAACCTGGCAACCAACAAGCATCAAGTGCACAGTACCAACATGAGCACTCCCCTGGACCTGATCCACATCTACAAATATTTAAGGAGTGGGAGGCAAAGGGACAAGGGCAGACTCTTCTCTGCAGTATGTGGCAACAGGACGAGGGGAAATGGCCACAAAGTGATGCATAAGAAGTTCTGCACAAATGTGCATGGGAACTTCTTCACAGTGCAGTGACGGAGCACTGGCACAGGCTGCACAGAGAGGGGGTGGAGTCTCCTTCTCTGGAGATATTCAAGACCCGCCTGGACGCCTACCTGTGCAACCTGGGCTAGGGAGCTGCTTTGGTAGGGGGGTTGGACTCGATGTTATCTAGAGGTCCCTTCCAACCCCTACAATTCTGTGACTCTGATGACACTTACTTGCTGTCAGTCACATAAATAAACTGGAATTTTTTTGCACTTGTGTTTGCACAAACCTTTCTAGTAATGCTACCAGCCATTCTTCGGAGTTTGAAAGATAGAATGATGCAGTAAGACATAATGACTTCATATCACACGAATCAACTGGCAGCAACATAGGGCCCAGATGCTACAGGAAAGAGGATAAATGGTAGCCCATGGGGTCATATCTTGCATGTTCTCCACAAAAACTGTGAATGAATGCCTGGATACAGGCAATTCTTTGGGCTTTACTTAGTTTTGCCTACCCAAAATTATACTCTTTTTTCTTTTCTTTTTATAATATTGAGTTTCCCCACTAGAGGAGCTATCACCTATAGATAATTTAGCTTTGTCTCCACTGAAATTGAGATAATTCAGAACATCAACAGTATAATTATGCAGATTCTAATCAAAATATTTTGGTAAACTATGGGAAAAAAAAAATTACCATATGGGCACCTCTAAGCATGTTACCACCCAAATAAGTGCAAAAGTTGACCGTAAATTATTCAGCAATTTCATGTAAAGGGAAGATGAGAATGTTGGACTGATTTCATTATAGATTCTGATAGTCTTTCCTGTAAAGTTCTTTCAAGGGCAAACAAGACAGCACTACTCAATACCAAAATTAACTTCTAATTCTTGTAGTAAATTCAATAAGAATGTGGTTTGATATCTGAAGTTTCTTCTACAGATATTGTTGCTGTCAGTCAGTTTTATAGCAATCCATTTGCTCATCTAGGGCTCATTGTAATGCTGAAATTTGCAGAG
Source organism: Odontophorus gujanensis (assembly GCA_013399175.1). Classification (NCBI taxonomy): domain Eukaryota; kingdom Metazoa; phylum Chordata; class Aves; order Galliformes; family Odontophoridae; genus Odontophorus; species Odontophorus gujanensis. Next base: position 101,825 of record VXAB01011186.1, read on the forward strand.
GTACCTCAAGCTCTCTTTAGAAACCTAGGAACACATCACTTCTTCCACAGCTGAGCAGATACAACCTAAACTTTTCCCTCTCCAAACAAAAATATTACAACCAGCTCCCTTAAAAAAACTTTCTCAAGCACCAGAAGGAGAGATTGAGACACTACTTTTTCTTTTTAGCAGAATTTAATCTGAATGACATGAGCATGACATGAGTTAGAAAACGGGCAAAAGAGGGTAATGAATCCAGGTATCAGTTATTTGCATAAGCAATCCAGCAATAACATATACTGCACAAGAAACTAAGCTACTATATCCTCTGACTATATCTGCCCACTGCTTTTTACTCAAAAGGTCTAAGAATCCAGTATGAAGTTGTCAATCCTATCCACAGAGCAAAGTCCACTATAAACTGTGAAGATTATAGAGCAGGTTCCTGTTTTCCTCCTTGACAATACAACTTATAAAAAGAAACAAAAAAAAGCCTCTCTAATTGTGAATTCATGTAGGTGGCAAATAAAGCAATTTAAAGTATTCGTCTTTTTTCATAACAACTTTTTAACAAATTATAGTTACAGAAATCAGAAGTTTTGGTCAATTAAATGAACTACTACCTATTCAGTCTCATGAACTAATGCATTTCAGCTGTTCTCATTAATTGTGCCATCACAAGCTGCTCTGTGGGAGCTCTGCAATGCTGTTTGGAAATACATCTGGAATTTATATCACTAAGATGAAATATTTTGTCCTTCAAGACCACCAAAAAATCTTCACACAGACTAGATCTGAGGGAAGCCTGATCTTCAACATCTCCAGGGATCTGGCATCCACCAGCTCCTTTTTTTTTCTAAGTATTCCAGTGCTTCACTACCATTATTGTGAAAACTTATTTCTTATATCCAATCTAAACCTCCTCTCTTTGAGTTTGAAACCATTTCTCCTTTTCACAACAGACTGCTAAAATGTCTATTTCCTTCTATCTTATACCCCCTCTTTAGACTGCTAAGGAGGTTTGACCTTTACTGCCATACCAGCAACATCCCATTGTAGAGGCCCAACATAATAAAACAGGTGGCACTATTTTCAGGTCAACCCTCATAATATTGGTGTTAAACATACGTATGAATTACAATTATAAACAGTGCAGAGGAATTTCCTAAATGTTGCTCAGGGACATTTGCTTAACTCACAGTGTTTTTTCACAGTGGCAGAGCAGTGCTATTATTATATTCTGGGAGAAATATGTTCTATGTCTGCTTCAGGAAGACTTCTGTTTGATTCTATTTTGATTCTTGCTGCTTTTCCTAGCTTTTGGTCAGCTGTTCTGCTTTTCCCTTGCATGGATACAGCAAAACTTTATAAATAAGCTTGGTCACAGTTGTCAGATGTGCAAAGAAAACAGATAGGGAAGTATATCAAAAATACAGTGGTTCAAGCATAAATGCACTTAGTCCTCGGACTGATTAAAATAACATGGGTAATATTACGTACAGGTTGCAAATTCTTTTCAACCTGAATGTGATCTGTTCATCTCACGTAGATATGAGACTCATTATGTTTTTATTTCTAATGCTAAAGATCATTCAATTACTCAAATCTTTGTTTTGAGCAAAGGCACGTCCATTGTGTACCAAATTTTGGTGTGGAATATATACAAGTTGTATCTTTTGCAGTATATTTTCTTAGTTCTCTTCAGTGGAATCTTTATATCAGACTTATCAACAGGGAAGGATATATCACCAAAAGCTCAGTATTTTATTTACACACTTAATGGAGTGAAAATGACCAAAGCACATGGGTTATAAATAACTGATTTGCCCGTAAACTGTGGCCCATTGAAAGTAAATGAAAAACATAAGCATTTGTTTACTTTCTTAAAAATGTCTCAAAATTCTCTAAGTCTTTGCACATTTCAAATATCTTTGCCCTTAGCCTATTTAAAGCAATCTATTTTATGCGACGGTCCACAACATATCTGTAATTACTATTACAATGTAATACACATGCATTTCAGTAAATATGTAAATGAAGAGATATAAGCATGCAAGACCCTCAGTGTACTCCCATTATTCCAATAACTGCTAATGAAAGTCAATTCCTCAAACTTGGGATAAAACAGTAAAACACTCTTCTGGTTCTGAGAGATTTTTGTCTACAGTAAACCATGAAATAGTTATGTGCACAAACAGGTTCAGGCTTTACTAGACAAGTTATTCATAGCAGTTCTTAAAAATGGCAGGGAAACAGTTTGCTGATGAAACCAGTTAGTTCTGAGACACTGGGCAATTTCAAATAATAATATTTAAAAAATAAAAAGAGCATGATTACTCATTGCTTTATAAAAAAATTCAGTAAGCAATTGGAAAGTGATTTTGCAATATTTTTAATACCTACTAAACACGTTATAAAGTCCCTTATAATTAATTTTTTATGAATTAGTCATTTGTAAATTGAATACAATGCACTGCCTTTTCTTCTTTATCAAACTAATGCAACCAAACCAAATCATCACCAATAAAGAGTGATATTGATAACATTAATAGGCCTGTGGTCTTTTTATTACATTTATTGCATTCAAGCTCAGACCAAGAGCTTAACTCCCAACTTGTTCCCCAATTATTCATAATTTTAGCCTATTGACTGAGCTATAGATCAAGGCAGCTATTTCTTTCTGGCTAAAAAGAAAAGAGTCTTGCTTATTTCCTCATCATTGATTAATCCACGTTAAATTAATGTTTAATAGCTGCATTGTTCCAGTACATGTATATTTTGACCTTCCAGTTAAAATAAACATGAATTACAATGCCATTATCAATACCATTCACCTGAAGAATCCTCCAGTACTCAAGGAGAAAAAATGTGCCTCTATTTGCAAATGATCTTTTTCAATCCTTATAAAAGCAGGTTTTGTGCCTATGCAAATACACTTTTATTCATAACGAATTCAGAAATTCCCACTGGAACACAAAGAGAAAGAAAGGCCACTTCTACATACAAATAAGGAAAATAATAATGGAGTTTACATAGTAGTTCAAATTTTAGTATTAATGCAAACCCAAACCAGAACCAGAAATAAACTTCTCTGGCACCTCTAATTCTCAATTAAAATGAAAAAGGGTGACCTTCAGCACCCATCCTCAAAATTCTACATAGTAGCAACATTTGGAACTAAGATTGATCTTAAACAGCTAGAACCACTGCTTCCTCTAATGCTTGATGAAAGCAGGTGACATCTCTCACTGGTGGGACTCTGATGATAATATCTTACGCTGCCAATGAGAGTCTGCCTTTGGGTGAGAAGTATGTGCAATGACTTGGAAGTAATCTGAAAACACACGAAACACCAGGACTTCCAAAAGTGACTTTAGATTTAAAACTCAAGATGTCTTGAGAAGACAGAAATGAGATAATATTGTACCATTTATGACGAGAAAAGGTTTGTTCTTAATCACAGAATAGACCAGTCTTACAGAAGTGAATCATACAGAGCAGAATACCACAATAGTAGTGGCAATGTAAACAGGGTTCTATAGATTTCTAAAATTATTACACCAGCTAAGAAGAAACTTGTCTTCCTGTCTCTCTAGCTAGCCTAAATACTGAAAGCACAGGTGGAAGCTAGAGAAGAAGCAAGTAAAATGTAGTGATGAATCTATTTCCTCTTGAAGTACTGAACTAAGTTTACCAGCACACTTCATATCTCTTCCTAACTGCCATTACTTCCTCTTCAAGTTTGTAAGTAGTCACCTTAGGTGGGGATGAGAAGATCAGATCTGCAGTCAGAGCAGAGCAAAAAATATTTTCAAGCTAGCAGAAACAAAGGCCCATTACTGTATATGTGAGTTCGGTCATTCCCTTTGTCTTACAGGAACCAGGCAAAACTGAACAAAAACATCTCTAAAAACAATTATAACAAGCATTACTTCTGAATTTCCTCACAGTCACATTTCCAGGTAAAGGTACATCATCATCAAGATGTTTTCCTTTTGTAAATGAAACATTATAGATATTTTGCTCCTGATACAATACCATAATCTTATGATCCGATTGCGATTGTTTCCATATTACAGATGGAAAATGATGCATAGCTACTGTGATTGACTTTGCCAAGGTCAGGAAATGATTTAGTGGCAAGCTCAAAATAGCAAATTCCAAGTCCTCTGTTGTAATCATGAGTCAAAATATCCTCTATCATACTATTGCCTCTGGGAGAAAAGATTTGAGGATATAGGGAGAGGACAAAAATGATTTTTTTAGTTAAAGTTGATGAAATCAAGTAAAATTCTTTACTCACACTGCTCTACAGTGGTTAGAAAACCTGTCGTGCTTCTCTAGCTGTAGCCATCATCTGGTATTTATTTTTGGCAGTATCTCACAGTGTCTTCTGTCACCTCTTCACTGCCTTTATTTCTTATTATTACATTACTTATAATGTGCGTTGCCAGCCCACTCAGCATGCTTCTTAATCAATTACAAGTTGTAATATGTTTCTGGCAGCAGAGACAAAGAACTCTCTGCTACTAAGAAAAGATAAGCAATCTCTTTCACTAGCAATTGTAAAGAGTACTCTATTATTATTAATTATATTTTCATTACTGTTGTTAATATTATTTAACAGCAAGCTATGTGTATGGTAAGTTTAAGATGTCAGGGTTTATGTTTTCATAGCAAGTCCTGAGATGAATATTTCAGTGAGGTGTAACATCCCTATATTTAATTCTATCTACTTAGTTATATAGATGTATTCTTCGTAGGGCTCTCTGAGCACTTAACAACTGCATATTCTGTGAAGAGCATTTTATCAGATACCAATAGCTCCTTTCATTTCCAGAAGAATTTATATCACAGACACAAACCTACCCTTGTTGTTTGTTTTTTTTTTTAAGAAGTTTATAGTTTGTTTGCTCTATCTGTAAACTACTTGTTCTTTGACAAATTCCAATAGAAGCTTGCACTTTTCTGTATTTTGTCACATTCAGGTCCTGTAAAAGGGAAGGCAGGACTTCAAAAGAGCTTTCAGCAAAGAGATCAAGTTGTCTCTTATTCTCACTACATAACACTGTCACTGAGGACATATTCAAAGTGGTATTTCTTTTAGTCACAGGAAAGTTTTAAGATCCAAATCAGTTCACTACCAATGAAGCTTTCAGGTATAACGCAGAATGATATGAAGGCAGGAAAAAGTGACTGGGTGAGGACTACAGAGATATAAACCGGTGTCAAAAGTAAAGAAAATGGTTTGAGTTCTTTTCCTTTTGAGAATGGCAGCTTGCCTGAGTTACTTTAGAAGGCTGGGACATTTTTAAATACCTATCCCTTTGGCTTCAGTATATTCTTAAGTGTTTTTACATGTAATTGTAATAAAAAATAAGTGCTGTATTTGTTAATCAAACCGACTCGAGACAAATGTACCAGTGTTTTTCAGTATTTTTTTTCTTCTTCTTCTGAAAGCTATGTAATCTGTAAAATTCTCAAAGTAGATATGTAAACATTCTGTCTGAAGACCTTGTAGTGTGAGCTACAGCAGTGGCTCTATAATTAGCTTTTGCACCTGGGCAATAAACAACAGACAGCAGTGACCTTCCAAGAAACCGAAAAAGACAAAATAAATGAGAAGCTCCTCATTTGTGCGCATAATTGGAGCTGGAGAAGACTACGGCCCTTTTCATCCCGAGCACCAAGAGGCAGAGAACGACCCCCGCACAGCAGCTGCAGCCCAGGAAGGGAAAGATAAACATGAATGAAGAGATAAGAGACAATAAAAAGAGAGGTCGAGAGACCCCCATTGCGCGCCTTTGGTGGAGCGGAGACTCCCGGCCGCCCAGCGCTGTTTCGCTCGTTTAATTGTTTACTCAAATAAATTCTTTACTGTTGGCAACGATCGGTGTGTATCGTTCTTCACACCTATAACATAATGACACATGGAAGTCATTTTAAGGCATCTTATCTCAGTGCCCAGAATAAGCCTTAACTTACTACCTTCTTTTTTTTTTTTTAACTTTTCTACCATGAGAAGAAACTCATAGTTCATAGCAGCAGGCAGACCATACTGGCATGGCTGGGATGGTTCCTGTCCTCTGCTATTCTCCCAATATTTTTAGCATTTACTAGCCCTGCCGAAACAGTTTAATTAAAATGTGAGGATTCAGAATATTGGCATTACCTGAAGAAACCCAGGCCTATGTCAGTTTTGAAACAGAAATAAATTCCATCAGTTTCTCTCTTCTACAAGGTTGGTGAGCTTTGGTTGAGGTATGAGGCAGAAAGCAAACACAGGAAGCATTTTGTTCATCCTAGCTAAATCCCCTCATATGAGTTCGAAGCATAGGCCCTTAAAATAAAGAAACGTTCTGCAAGTAAAAGAATGAAAGAAAAAAACAGTTTTCTTTGTCAAAATAACAACAAGTAGTAGCTACCCACAGAGTCCGTATGAAATTGTAATTCACTCTCTGGGCTGATCACAGTCATTTCTGAACTAAGTACTGTCTTCAAACAAGTCCTAGGGAGAGAACTGCAACCTTGAATGTGTAGTAAGTTTGATGTCAAAGGTTTCCCAGAGCTCTACTCAGCTGCAAAATTCCCTTCCACTTCTCAAAACAGACAGAAGGTATATTTGTTTAGTATTATGACACTGGATTCTACAAATTCTCATCACAATTAGTCCCTGTTTTCATAAATTCCTCTACTGAATCCTAAACAACAGGTTTATTAGAAGAGATGTATTTGCAGAGCTGGATACAGTCATAACAGGGATAACTCTCCCTGTATAGTTTGCTGGTTGGACACAACATTTCTACTCTGAAAACTGTGCATTCACCCATAGCAATAGAGATACAGGCTTCATCCACATCTAGGAACATATGGAGTCTAGAATAGGAAAATTCTTAGTATGACTACTGGCTGCTTTTATCCATTCTGCAGTAATAACAGAAATTTCAAACTGAATTTCCAGTAAACATAAGAAAACGTCAATGTACAAGGCAAAACTTAATCTAGTTTATAACACAGAGCAAAACTTAACCTAGATTATAACACAATGTATTGATTTAAAATGTATGAGAAAACTGAATTCAACATGAACATCTAGTCAAGCTTTCTGCTACAACCATAGCATCCCCCACAGTCGTTATGAAAATGTTGGTAGCTAGTCTTACTGTTTCCCAAACAATATTTAGATTCTTACCGTCCACATAGAGATGCATTTCATTTGGCCTTTCTTTGTTTTTCCTTTTAGGAGGACAGTCTTGAACAAATCCACTTTAAAGTACTTTTACTTCTGAGATTAGAGCAACTGAATCATCTCTCAGACAGCAGACATCACTGTTATTCAAATAAGAATCCCTCCCTTTTTCATCCACCTGCCACCTGTACTCAAATGTATGACACCTTACTGCTCCACAAGATGGAAGTATGTAGAACAGTTACTACCAGTAGCTTTTTAAAAATAATGGATAGCATGATAACTTCCAGACTGTCTTTAAAAGAACTTCTGGTAAAATATTAACAAATAGCTGCACAAGGCCCTTTCAATTTCTAATGCATGTATATTTTAATTATATTTTTGGAAAAACTGAAACACAGAGCATTACGGAGTCTTGCCTGAAGACAGAAAGCATGTCCAAGGGATCAGAAAAACCTGCAATCTAGTTTCTAAGTTTTGAGCTTCAGCATCAGCAACTTCCTTCTCTGTAATATCACCAATATACTATGAAATTTCATACAGTGTTAGTTGATGAAGCTTTAATTGATGAGATGGAAATCATGATGTTTAGCAGACACTGAAGTTTCTTAAATGGCTATTAATAGGAAGTCATTTATGATGATGATGATTTTTGATTTTGGATTTTGGATATTGTTGCAAATTCACAATCTTTTTTTCAAAGAATGGAATCTAAAATAAATACCTCAAACAGACACCCAGTAGAGAGTGTGGGAACAGTATGATAGAAACAACTGTAAGTGAAGCAAAACACTGTGGATACATGAGCTATATTGGATATAATCCCAGGGTAGCTGTCTCTGGAGAAGACTGTTCATTTGTTTATTCACACGGTTTAGATTAGATCATCTATATTTGAGTTCATGGGAGAAAGTATGAGAGCAAACCCAGCAATGCAGAATAATTTTCTATGCAGAAATCTGTATTAATGTCAACTTACTAATTTTTTGCTATACACAAAGCTCTTTGGAAAAGACAGTTTGTAATTTCTGCTATAACAGTGAAGGAGCATCCAATCTGTCTCATTACTCCTCCTAGGTAAGGGTAATTCATGCAAAATAATGGGTCAGTCTAGCACCCATGGTGATCTTAGTGAGGATCTAGGCAGAAGAGCTACCAAGAGACTTCAGGAAATTTCTGTAAGAGAGGGTCCCCCACAGAACAAGCATCCTCCAGGGTTTTAAAGAAGGAAAGATGAAAGAAAAGGGTAATTGGAAAAATCTTAACCTCTGTGAAGATGCACATGGAAAAACTGAGATATTTTCTCAGTTTCATTCTCTCACAAAACACTATCTCCGTGGTATTTTAGATAGATTTTAAATGCAGTGTCACCTACCTACTATGGGATCATTTTTGCTTTCTGTTCCATTTGATCAAAATCAAAATCATAGTAATCTGTATGTAGAAATAACTCAGTGAATATGCTATGTTACTGAACGAAACCTGTCTTCCATGAGAGCAGTGAGAAGCTAGTAGGTACAGGTAGGACAGCTTCTTTGGGTAGCACTATGATCCCAAGAGTCAGTAGACTGGATGTCCTATAAAAGTCCTTTCCAACTTAATTGATTCTATGATTGTATGGTTTTGGATTAGGACAGTGGACAAGTACCTCACCATCTGCTGTGGGAGGTCCAGATGTTACTTGTCACAGCATACAGCCCTCAGGAACATTTCCAGTCACTCTACAGCCTGGTCTCAGGAAAGACTAAGTCTCTCCTCAGTTTTACCATCATCTGCAAAAACAGAATGGTAACAACTGCTCACCACATACTGCGTATTCGCTTCACTTTAATATTTCATTAATCAGTTAATAGCTACAAAGCATACAGGAGATGTTAACAAATATTCACAGCAATTCAGAGGTGTAAATTGGTGCTTGCTAATAGAATTTTCTCACTGTGCGACACTTCGCTTTCTGAAGTCTATCATCTGATGCTATTACAGCTGATAATTGAGTCAGTCTCACCAGGAGTGTTTGAGTGTTTTGGACAAGCTTCTTTGGGAGTCTTTTCATGCTGATACGCTGAATGTTGCTGTTGAGGTGTTTTTTTAATCTTTTTTGTTTGTTTGTTTGTTTGTTTGTTGTTTTTTCTTATATAGTCCTTAAATCACTTACTAAAGTCTGTTTTAACTTTAAGGAAATACTAGCCTAGGCTTCAGATTTTCTGTTTTCAAGTTTTTCTGGCATAAGAAACCTAAATCAAGACAATATTTTGTCACATACATGATTTCCTTCTGTTCCTACCTTAGAAACAGAAAGAAAAGGAGATTCTTAATGCTATTTATTTTTTATTCAGTCCATCTGTAGTAGGAGAAGGATGCATCCCTTTTTCCTACAAGATTAACCAAACTGATCATAGAAGCATTCTGAACTTCTCTTTATGCATGAAAAAAACAAGTGTAATTAATTCTTACAATTAGCAGCAGCTTCCTCAGTGGGGACTGAGGAATTCTTAGAATTTTTAGAATTACTCTGCAGTTTTCTAGAACAACTGCATCAAGCAACTACAAACTTCTCACTATGGAAGGTATTTGAACCTCAGTCTAAATTAAGTTTCAGAGGTGTTTTTTTTTTGTTTTTTTTTCGCTATTCCTTTCTCTTTCTTATGCATGCATTTAGAAAATGGCCCCTGCATTATGAATGCACAATTCATGAAATTTTTGAATGTTTAAGTGGTAAGCTATCAAGACTCTACAGTTCATTAATTAAGAGAAGTAAAGAACAAGTTAAAAGGGTTCTCAAATCTTAAATTAGTTAAGTCATGTTCCTATAACGCACAGTGTTTTGTGACATTACAAGCTTAAGGTGCCACTGTTCTCATTTTAAAACTCACCTTCTGGTCAGCTGAGTTGATGCAGTTTTCTTCAGAGACCTCACTGTGAATCAGTCTCCTCCTTTCTCCTGAAAAGAAAACAAAACAGTTCATACATTTTTTGTAAGTCAGAGAATCTCCCCATTCTCCTTCAATATATTGCCCATCAAACAGTTGTTTACTTCAAGTGAGACTGAATAGACAGTGTTGCTGGCAAATATTTTGTCATAGTGAACTATGGGTAGATTGCCTTGGATAATCCAGTTTTAAAGAATTTGCCTTAGATTTTTCAGAGAATCTTTAATAGTCTCCAAGACAAATAAATGATTCTTACTGACTCCAGTGTCAGACAATATTTTAATTATTGATCTAAAATGTCTAAAATAGAATAAAAATGTCTAAAACAGTATAACCAATTATCACAATTTGATTGTAAATCTCATGCTATACAGTGTCCTATCCTACCATGAATTATTTAATTCCTCTACTGAGAAAATGTGTTTTCTGTTCTTTTTTTAAAAAACGTTTTCTTTCTATTTATTATGAATTCCATACGTCATGGCAGCAGAAATACCTTTCACCTAGTCATATGACTATGGCCATTAAAAATAATACATTCCAGAGTAGATAATGCACCTATATTGTTTTAGCATGAAAATATCAATTGTACTTCAGGTATATAATACAATCTGCTCCACAGTTTGAAGCCAAAGGATCTTGTTTCCAGGTATTCAGTGCCCATTAGACCTTCTGCCTCTTCTGTTGTTTATGTTGATTGTCCTCATCTGTCTTTATTACATGTGTGGCTCTAAAGAAAATAATGTCTGGATCCTAGCAGAGAATTTATTAAAGTCTGTTAAAAAGACTTACCAAAGAAAATCTGATGATATGTATATAGTTTGAAATAGAATTGCATGAACACCATTCAAAATGTTCAGGGTCTAGGACCCCTATAAAGCACCTCAGTGACTTGATTGTGAGAGCAGTCTGTAACGAATAATACAAAGAGCTTTGGATAGTGTGTTGGGTCTGTCTGGGACAGAGTTCATTATATTCACAGTAGCTTGTATGGAATTATGAAGTAAAAGAATGCTGGTAACAGCAGTGTTTTCAGTACTGGTGAGAAGTACTTTCCAGCGTTAAGGTTTTCTCTTTTCCCCAGTCTTCTCCCCTGCAGCGAGTAGGCTAGGGATTGGCAAAAAGGTGGGAGAGGACATTGCTTCGACAGCAGACCCAAACGATATTTCATGCCACGTAATATCATGCTCAGGAATAAAACTTGAGGTAGGGGGAGAGTACACTGACAGGCAGCTATTGTTCAGAGCGAGCTCAGGTAAGGGTGCTGGAGCACTGAACAGGTTGCCCTGAGAGGCTGTGGAGTCTCCTTCTGTAGAGATATTCAACATCTAGCTGGACACCTGCCTGTGCAAACTATTGTAGGGTACCTGCTTTAGCACAGGGGGTTTGGACTTGATGATATCTTGAGGCCCCTTCCAACACCTATGATTCTGTGAAAACAAACACTTCCAGACTGTATGCCCCAGACAAGGCAGCTAAAGTAAAGCAAATATTCATATGAAAGCAGAAGAATTTCTTCCAATATCTGTGTTATTCCTCCTCTTTTTCAAGCTATCCAATCACAATACTCAAGGTTGAAGGGTGCGATCACCCTTTAACCCTCCAGCTCAGCTTTCAGCAGTCGTTGGACTCCTGAATATCTTATTCTCCTACTGCCCAGATCCTCACTGGAAGCTTGCACTCATATGATAACCTATACCATGAACTCTGGTTCTTTGGTGACCTAAAATCTGCTATTGTATTTTCTGGTCTTCCTTTACTCTTACATACTGTGACTGATCAACTTCAGTATTCAGACTTTCACATAGAATAAATAGCTTTTTATCTGCAAGATATCCCTTTCTATCCCTAAGGTCTGCACTTTTTTGCGCCTTTGGAAATCATTTACAACTCAGATGGGTTAATATCTCACCAGTCTATTCATTTGTGCCTGTAGAACTCACAGAGGTGTCAAATGTCTCCAAGGAGAAGACAAAAGAGGTAAAGTGAGTCAGCAAGAGCTAAGCAAGTCCACAAACTTAAAAGTCTTATTTGTCCTTCTTTAACAACAACAAAAAAGGAATACTACTAGTATCCCGAGTACTAAAACATATGTATTTTTCTTCCATGAAATAGAGGAATGGAATAATCAAGTTATTAATTACAGAAGGGTTTTGCATTCAAGCCTCTCGTCTCACAGAATTCCACAATCTGTTTCAAATAGGAAGAGTTATTTGGAATCTACACATCAATGTCTAAATGATACCAATAAGAGTATTATTACTAAATATTTATTTGTATAATATGCTAATCTATGGACACTTAAATTATCTTTCCTAGAAGTATATACCATTGGGTTTGTTACAAACAAATTTACAACAGTGTAACTGTAGGTCTGCCTGGAGGTAGATAAGAATAAATCCCAGGAAGTTAGTGTTGAGGTGTCTAAATCACCTTGTCTGTTGTGTTCCTGTCAGTTTTCTAAAGCTTATTTAAGTAAGTAGCATTCTTTATTCAACACTGAGCAATTTCTTGTTTGTGCGCAATTCAACATTGCATTAAAATATTATTTCCTAAAAAGTAAGTGTGTGACTAATCCATCAAGAATGTTGCAGTACTGTGGAATTAGATTGGGTATTAGCACAAAGAAATAGTGAGGATATTTTAATGAATATGTCACAGGCATAAAATTTCATTTGCACATGGCTCTGTTCAAAGCAAAAAAGAAATGGGAAAAACACAGCTCTCATATAACAGTCAGATCACCCAGAAGACTAGATACTCCCTTCTAGAGGAAGGAGTGCCCCTCAGAGATTTGAGATTTTGCAGAATATATATGATTTTCTTCAGAGTTGCTGTTGTTTTTTTTTCCGTACTTTCTGTTCTGATTCTTGAAAGAGCTGTATTAGTGTTTCTAATGCCAAAGACATATGATACAGGACAGTGATTCAGTCTGAGATTCTCATTCAGTAGTAATTATCTCTTTGTAATAATGTGTACACTTATCTGGGACAAATTTGTACCGAATTTTCTCTCCAGGACTCGCTCTCAATTGCATATAATTATATATTTAATATATAGATAAGCAGTATGTCTTTGATAACTGTAAAGAATCAGATTAAATTATATAACCAAAATTTATTTACTTTCACTATAGCTCTGCACAAGGCTGTTGATAGTCTCTTCATGTTTTTTCATTATCTTAATTTTTCTTAATTAATTAATTTTCTTCCTAATTTCTATTATTTTCTAACACGTTTATTTTACACATTTTCCTTATTCATTTATTTGAAGAATGCCAACTGGTTATAAAAGAACAAAACAAAGCTGGGGAAGTTACATTGTCAGATGCTTTTGATTTATCAGGTAGGTGCTTCATTTAAGGAGAACAAATTCACTCAGAAAGAGGCAGAAGGACAGACTGCAACACCAAGAGGGAAAAGAGCTGTCAGCCATGGTGCAGGAGGTAAGTGAAATGCTTCCCTTGTCCATTGGTAAGGCATTCTGCACATACAGTTCTGGGATTAACAGAGCCTAATTGCAACAAATTTGCTCTTACTATGCCCCTAACTTCACTCTGGTTTTAGAGAGTTTGTTCAGGTGGGATCTCACTCCCTAAAATGCCTGAAATAGAGGTACACAAACAGAATTCCTCTGCTAGGTGTACAGATATACTTTAATAACTCTTTCTAGTTCTGTGTAGGACTCTTCATATGTATGTACACGTCTGTAAGAAGACATTTTCTACCTTCTTCTAAATGTGTTTTCACAGAGGCAACACAAGCTTCCCTGATGGCCACAGCTATGCCCTGTAGTGAAGCTGCTGGAACTCACTGGAACCAGATGTGTCCAGAAATGGAACAAACTCGGACACCCTCTTTCACACAGAGACCCACCTGCAGTCATAACTCCAGGGCCAAGACATTATATACATAATGTCTGTATTTTATATATACACATAATACATATAAAACATGAGTATTTCTGCATGAAAATAACTAACATTTACCTATCCAAATGTTGCAACTCCGTAGAGATGTTTTGGCCATATAAACAAGCAAGTAGTAACATCACACAGTCAAACACCAGGCAGACCAGCCCCTCTGAGCACCTATAGCACACAAAGGACTGGCATTTTGGGGACATGCACATACTTCATATGCAGACAATGACCTGTCATCATCACAAACTTCTAAAGGACTCATTCTCCTCAGTTCACAGCTCTGGTAAATGAAGTTGCTGCCACCATACCTTAAAATCTGTTTATTATCTTATGCACGCACTTTTCTTTTAAAAGGTGCTGTGGAGATGAAGAGGGTTATTCATGTGTCTTTTTCAGTTAATTTCTTTTTCTTTTTTTTTTCATTTTTTCGCAATGCATTTTTGATTACTTGCTATTCCTCAAAGGCCAAAATTCAGTATGTAGAAGTGCCTTTCAAAAGATGAATCAACTTTTAATGTCAAATTCAATAAGCTCAGCTACCACATTCACATCCCATTACTATAGGAAGAGAAAAGGCAGTGATGCCCCAAATTTCTACTATTTTCAGAAATGCTTCGAATTGAAAATTAAGGAGAAGTTATTGAAGTGCTTAGAAACCAAATTGATGTTCAGAAAATGGACCTCACATAATGATTTTTCCATCCAGTTTATTTATTCTGAATCCAATAGCCGTTAATACACTCTAAACTCCAGGGAACTGAAGGCACAAATGTAGTTATTTTCCTTATCTTGTTTGCAGGGAAAAGCTGAAATTCAAGTTATCAGAAAGTAACATAATTAGTTATTGTGAAGCTAGTGCTTCCCTTATCCTTGGTGCATTGTATGGCTGCTGGCATGGCCCGCAGCAAATGGTAGGGAGCATTTCTGTCTGGGAATTGCCATCTCCATAAGGCAGAGTTTACCCTTGGGTTCCTCACTGCTCAGAAGATATCTCCAACAGACCCAACCTCACATGCACGTCAGCCCTGCACAGTTACATTGCTCTGTTGACAACAACACACCCCAATCGCTGACTGTAATCCCTTAGAAGTAAGAATATCTATTCAGTCTCAATATATCCCAGTCAATAAAGTGAGGCAACAAAAGAAAAAGTTCAGAATGAACTGAAACAGACTGTGGTAGGAGAAACTAAGGAAGGAGTTTTGATAAAATGACAATGAACTATTTTGAAGCTAATACAGTTAATTCTGTTTTATTTCCAGAGTTAAGTAATTTAATATAAAGATTGTTTTTTTAAACAAAACAAGATCTAATTTTGAAGGGAAAGATCAACTGTTCTTTTTTTTCCCCTCTGTGTTTCCAAAATGAAATTGTTCAGGAAGTATTAAATTCTCTGCTCTTTAGACTATAACATATATATGTTGAATCCTAAGGTTATAAATGTGCTTATCCTGGGGCAAAGAGGATTTGTGAAAGCTGTAGATGCTGTCTGCCAAAAAACATGAATTCCACAGTCCTGAGAAATAGACACTTTAGGTATATAATTTAGGATGGGATGGGCTTTTCCCTAGAGATCTTCATTTCTTTCATCTGTATGTATAAGAGGAACCTAGAGCATATCTTACTCTCAAATGTCCATGCTCCATGCAGATTATCATCTAGTTGGTTCTCTTGTAGGTTCTTTGAAGTCTGACCATGGATTAGAAAGGTAAAATACAGGTATTTATATATTTATGTATATATATGTATATACATAAACCATGCCATTCTTCTAAATTAGGTATAAAATGCATCATCCATACTATTTTTTTTCTTTTGTAAATGCTCACTAATGATATTTGGAAACCCTAAAACATTTTTATTCTAGGAATGTGTAGGTGTTCCTTATGAAGAAATATGCTACAGTTTTAATGAATTGGTTGTTTTTAAATTTGTCTTTTAAAATGCAGATGATACTGTAGTTCATAAAAATAACATGAATGTAGTAAATTTACTTCTTTATTGTCTCACTTGGGTTTTACAACAGTTCTGCTCTCAATCATACTGCCTTTAATTTGGACTAAAATCCACACATCAACAGCCAAGTAGTAAATAACTTACTGTGCAAAAGTATAGATATCTAAATAGTAGTAGAAATCATTTTACTTACTAAAATGCAAATAGATATCTAAATAGTAGTAGAAATCATTTTACTTACTAAAATGCAAATAATCATTTATATTATTTGTGTGATATTTAAATGGTTCTGAAAAACTGGGGAAAGAAATCTGGGAAAGAATATAAAACATTATTATGAGCCTTAATGAACTATAAAAGAAAGATTAACAGAAATCAACATGGTTGGTATTATTACAACACAGCTGTAGATAAGGATGATGCTTATTTGCTAACATTTTTAGTCTCTAATTTTTTAGTAGAGGAAGCATGCAGTATATGTTCCAAGCAGAATTTGGTCCATCATTTTCATTTGAGTAACTTAACAATTGAAAAATATGCAAAATTAACAAGTGAAGTTTCCGAAAGCTGTTATTTGTATGTGTGTAGAAAAAGAAGTTATAAAATAGTCATTAAGTTGGTCATCTTCATAGCCATTTTTTTATGCATCTTTAAAACTAAGAAGCTTTTGAAAATGGAGAAATGTTATAAACTTACTTGGCAAACTATTTTGACATTTTCTGCTTGCATTTGACTTTTTGAAGTAACTTTGTTAAGTTGCTATGCAAAACTTCTTACATTTTTACTTTTTTATTTATGGTGGTTTACACTTCCTGGGTTCAATTTCCCTGCTTGGTACTTCACAGCATCAGGGTTAACAAATTTACCTGGTGAAGTCATAATCTTCATGAATACATAACTTCATCATTTACAATCCATCAGCAAAATTGTTATCAGTACCTTAGTGGTGTGAAGTTGAAGCATTGAGATACTAATATTAAAACTTTCGAGTAGTTATCAGTGTCTAGTTTGTCAGATCTAGGATTTGGATACTTTATTAAGTACTGATAAATAATGTGCCAAGAGAAGAGAAAAGAAGGGGAACTGAAAGAATAAAAGGAAAACAGAAAAGATAAGGGGAAAGGGGGAAGCAGAAACTAGGGTACGGGAAGAAGAAGAGGCAAGAGGACAAGAGTGGGAGAGGATTGGTGGGAAGGGAAGAGCTAATTTTATTGTAATTAATTCCATCCTGACTATGACATGGATAACCAAAAGTCTTAGAAGCAGAAGTGTCAATAACCTTAATAGAGCTAGTGCTACCACTTGAATCCAGGAATATCCAAAGTTAAACCATATTTTAAATGTGGGTTTAATTGTTAAAAATACTGACATTTATGAAGTATGTAAATTGATATCTAATTAACTTGCTTCAGCTACCCTGTTAAATGACAATTAAATATATTAACATTTATCACAATTTTAATGTATCAGTAAGAATTTAACTTTACATTTATTGCCATTGTAATTTTGACTTAATTACATGGCCAGATAATTTATCATTTACATAATTATTCAGCCTTAGTCTATATTCTCTTAAATAATCAAATTTGTATTGTATTGTCTACAGCAATTGATCTTTCTCTGTACAATTCTGTGCCTTTATCAAGACATCTGCTATGAAGACACTAAAATCAAAAGTGGAATGGGAAATGGGATTTTTACTGAGCTCAAGAATGCTGGTATGAAGATAGCAATTTCCCAAGGATTGGACATAGTCTTGTACTGTCGATTATTTCACGTACACAGTCAGAAAATAGTGAAGGCAGACATTTAATGGACAGTTTCAAGTGATTGGTGGAGAGTAATGCTAAATCATTGTTAATTCATTTATCATGCTGTTATACATTAGAAAGAGAGAAAAAAAAAAAAGCTGAGATTCTAATACAAGTTTAAGAATGTCCCACAATTGGAGGACAGAAATCATTGAAAAAATGACTAAATAAGTTAAAAAAAATGTTGTTCCTCAAGGAAAAAAACAAGGGGTAATGTACATTTTTCCACTTATTCAGATATACATGCACCTGTGCTGAAGCCATGGCACTTAAATAAGTCTCATGGCTTAATCAAAGTTTTGGAACTTGAATGCACAAGTGATTCCATGTAGTCTGAGCACTTCAGAAATCATCTGCCCTTGAAAAGTGTAGGCAACAAAAGGTTGCACACATACCAAAAAAAAAAAAAAAGCTGTAGAGCAGCATAAATATTTGGCCTTATTTAAAACCAGTATTTCATAATATAGAGCTTGTCTTTCATGAAAAATAAATAGTTTCTGAAACAAATCATGGGACGATGGAATTCTGTAAGAATATTCCTATTCATTACGCTGGAGCTATAGAATGACCATGCAGTCTAATCACTAAAAGTCTTTAGAAATATACTGATTAGTTGTGTAAGACGCAAAACTACATTCTCTGGCTTACTCGTGTGGATTTGTGGGTGTCTAGTAATACTGCTGACATGCTTGTCATGGTCATTGGCAGAATATATCATGTAGCTGAAATTGCTTGATGAACTCAGAAGTTACTAAACCTCAGAAGAATCTGACAGAAGGATACATAGTTTGGAGATATAAATAACCAATGTTTCTGTTCCTGACCACACGTAAAAGATCAGCAAATATACTTATCTGTAAAAGAACAGTACTTATTTAGGGCATTAATCAGATCAAAATATTTCACAAGATAAGACTGAGGAAATTCTTCTTTATAATGGTATCTTGCCTGTTTAGTTTTTCTTTTCCTGTGTGGCAGAGAAATAAAATAGTAAGTGTTGTAGTCTTTCTTGGCAGTCAGTGGACAGATAGCATCTTGGGAGAGTGAGAAACCTCTTGGGCAGGGAGACACCTACTTCTATCCATTAACAATACAGGGAAGTAATAACTAATCATCATCCTATTTAAATTTTTACAGCTACTTGCTTAAAGGGAAGAGGGATGAACTCAGACCAGAATGTCTCAAAACCACAAGACTCACAGCTTCCTAAGAGGTTATTCTACAGATTTTGCAGGTTTTACTGCAATTTTCAAGGTTCTTGGCCTAGGTAGAAGTTGCTTCACTTCATAGATTTCTTTCAGTTTTCTTTCTAAAATATAACTACTACATTTATTGAAAATCTCTTAGCAAACAAGCTACCACTAACCATCCAGTAGCTACATTCTAGTCGTCTTGAGGTAACGGTGAAGATTCAGGAGGATTATTGTCAAAGGCTGGTAGAAAGAAGCATTCAAAATTCTGGGAGTTTTCTGAGACTACTGAGATTGACCAGAAGTCTGATGTGATACAGTTATAATAAAAGCTTTCACTAGTACGTTTTTCCTCTCAGATAGCAGACATTGCACAAGAATATTGAGAAAGCATCCTTTGGAAATATTAAACCTGAGAAGACCTTCATTTTTTATTAGGTGACTGATTTTGTCAAGAAACCTTATTTTTCTTCACTCAGATTCTTAATCCCTCTTATGTAACCTATGCATATAGTTCAGAAAAGTCATTATTGGGTGAGAGAGAAAAATACGCATGACAAGTTGTATACTTCAATTCACTTTTTACACACTTACTAAATTTTTATTTTTTCTAATCTGCTTCTACAGACATTGCTCCAAAATTTGCACCTCCTATTTAATTTCATGGAAATTGCAACAGAAAAAAGCACAGTAGCACTATTTGATAGTGCAAATTCTCAGCTAAAAAACACCAGTTTTCAACATAGTCAGTAGCAAACTGACTGCCAGTAGCAAAGCATTTTATCCAGCAATGAACAAGAGTCTAAATGACACTCTTGTGTCTTTCCTATCAGAGTCACCACTGCTGAAATGCACCACCTATTGCCTCACTGAGCTCACATCCACTGTTTGGTCTCCAAAAATGCATCAATGAATATTTCCTGCATGGAAGAATTAAATCACACATCTTTGTTTCATCTGCACTTCCATGTTAGATGCCATTTTGTCAGACCGCCCCTCTGCTCTGCTGCCATCTGTTTCACAGCAACAAAATGAAACAGAATATTAACGGGAAAGTTCAGCCTTTACTGCCATACCACCAACTTACACCTCTGATATTGTGGGTCGACATAATAAAATAGAAGGCATTACTTTTGGAACGGCCTTTGTAGTTTTTTATTAACTATGATTACATTCACATCATATTTGTGTGTAGCAAGAAGCATCCACTTTCCAGCTCTAATTGGAGAGTGGATTAAGAGTTTTGATCTCGTGCCGTCAGCATAATTTGAAACCAGGTGGTATTACAGCGATTATACTCTTTTAATTGACTTTTGCATTGTATGCAGTAATGGAAATTCCTTGATGCTCGTTTTTTGATATTAGGTAAAAATGTCTCTTGAAACATTGCCATCTCACAAAAAAGTAAAATCAATATCAATTCGTTAGCAAATTAATGGGACTGACTTCATTGTAAATAGCTAACAATTGTACAGCTGTAAACCATGAGTTACTAACTGTGCAAAGAGTATTAGAAGTTCTGAAAGGGATGGAAAAGTTCATAAACAAGCAGAATTTTTAATTAAGAGTTTTATAATGCTCTTGAAAGTAAAATATTCTTCACTTAAAAAAAAAAAAAGAGTGTTACAATGATCTTATAAGTATGAAAGAATTTACGTTAGAGCTAATCCTTGTCTTTAAATATGGGTCTAAACACATTTATCTGATTATGTATATTTTGAATTGCAAATAGGAAAAAGGAAATGTCAGGGTGCTGTCTAATACTTTCTTTGCATCTTTTACACTGAAATGAAGAACTCTTGAAATACAATGCTTGAATGAACTTTTTCTTTGAGGTTACTGAATAATAAATTTAGTTTGAGCTTTGTTTGTCTTTTGCAAACAAAAGGTTTGTTCTCATTATTAAATTGAAGTGCATTCTGTACTGAAACTTGATTTTTATATGCCAAGTGGAAACTCCTAGCATTTTTCTGGCTTTCCACCACATTTTTGTTTAAACACTATGAGAAATTTAAAATTAAATTGTGAATTGCTTCGGGCAGAAGCATTTTTCACTGAGAGAAGCTTTTGCTTGAAGAGTTTCCCTCAGATACCGTCCTGAATAATGTATTGCAGGTAGCTTTTCCCATGAGAGCATACAGACAATTGCATATTCCACAGCCATTCCTCAGGATATAATCCCTCCAGAGCTCTCTTCAGAAGGAAATCCCACTTTAGTCGTTAGAAAGCCCAGCACACTCTGATTCATCACTGTGTCCAGTTGCTGCACTAGGGAATGACTGAAACCAAGGCTCCAGCTATTCTCAAATGATTCTTCAGAAGGACATATTAGCATGAACAGAATGCAGCAGACTTTTTCAGCTTCCAATCCTAGGTCTTCCCCATCCAGCATGATATATTACTATCAGACTGTTCCTGGCTCAGATTTCTCATATGAGCGTTGAAAAGCTGTTGAATAGAGATAATACAACACCAGGACTTTGAGTCAAAGCCCATCTTACTGCATTTGTTTCAATGCAGGCACCTAAAGGGTCTCAGACCCTCTTTCCCACCCAAGTCTGCCCACTCATGTAGCATCCATTCCTGTGCACTAATGAAACTGTTGTTATCTTTGAAATTTTCCTTACCCCCTTTTTAATCTGTATCTCCTTGTTATTTCAGAGGATATACAAAAGTGAAGTCATAAATTAGCTCTTTGATTTTGCCTCACATTTTAGATGTTCTATGCATTTTTGCAGCACATTATCCTTAAGCATATGCTTACAAAGTTATATAAAAATATGCTTACAAAGTTATATAAAAATCTTTTTCAAATTATAAACTAAACCAAAACAAATCAAGCAATAAACAAACAAAAAATCCAACAACAGTAACAAAAACAAAACAAAAACAAACAAACAAACAAAAAAACACCTCATTGCACTGAAAAACAATCTTTCATGTACTACATTTGGATGAGGGTTATTTCTCTGTTTATTCCATGATATATAAGTATCACAGAAGGCTTGGGTTGGAAACAACCTTAAAGATCATCTAGTTCCAACTCCCTACCATGGGCAGGGTTGCCAACCACTAAATCAGGTTGCCCATGGTAACATTCAACCTGGCCTTGAGTAACTCAAGGAATGGAGAATCCACAACTTCTCCAGCAACCTGTTACAGTGCCTCAACGGCCTCTGAGAAACACATTTCTCCCTGACATCTAACCTAAATCTTTTAGTTCAAAAAGATTTCTCCTTTTACTATCAGATCATGTAAAACATCTCTCATTGCTCAAGCCTGACTAGGTCTCTCTGGATGGCATCCTGCCACTGTGATGTACTGATCACACCCCACAGCTTGGTGTGATCAGCTAACTTGCTGAGGGTCCACTCAATCCCACTGTCAATGTCATTGATAAAGATATTGTCAACGGTTTACGGGCAGGTTCGGCCCGGTTCCGTGACGATTGGTGCGGGGGNAAAAGGTATTGGTCCCAACAGTGACGCCTGTGGGACACCACTCGGCACTGACCTCCACTGATCATCACTCTTGCGCTCGATCCTGCAGCCAATTCTTCATCCACTGAACAGTCCGTTAGGATTTGGGATTCTTTCACTTAGCAATTTTCTGTTTTGAAAAATGAACATATGTAATGTATATAAATTTCCAGCGTCCAGCACCAAACCACATTATTTGGAAAACGTTTATTCTAGGACCATATGTAATTAATTCTTGTGTCTAAATTTCATTTAGCAAACTCTAGACTGTTCACAAGGTCAGCTTGACCTTGAAACCAAACATACAGCCCAGATCCTCAGAGGCACTGTAACTCAGATCAGTGTAGAAATACTTTCACGGATATAAGCTCATACACTCAATCTGTTGACTACTTCTCCTGAACAACACAGAGTGTTTCCTGTTCTTCTCTATTTAGAAAGGGTATGATGGAGCTGCATTGAAAGGGTTACTACTGCAAGCTGATGGTTATAAGAAATACAAGATTTTCCAGACACATCAAGAATATTGACTTTCTGAAGCTGACTAGATGATGTGAGCTACTTCCAACAATTCAATCTATTTCATTCAGAGTACAGCGAGTTTATAAAGGCATGCAATCTGTAGAGGACTGTTTCAGGGTCACTGTGCTACAGCCCTCTTGACACAGCTGAAAGAAAGTCTTGAATAGAGGATGAGAAGTCTGATTACTGATTAACTTCAGTGTTATTTCAATCAATTCCCAGAAGGAAGTTAGTAATCTTCCCAGTATCCAACAAAAGATTGTTATTAAAGGGTTATTATGATGGGAACACTCAACTCGGAAAGGTTGTGAGGGGTTTTGCAGTTCTTGATAAATATATATATCTTTTTATCATTTGGAGTTCTACTTGAAGACTTCTTGATTGTAAGACTACTTTACTAAATTTATGCCCATAAAGTACCTTACTGTGGCTAAACTCTACCAATTATTTAAAACTTTACAATCATAGTAATTGTCTTAGAGGTAGTCCTCCCAGAGATCCATGCATATCATTAGTGAATATGTTAGTAATTTCTTTCTAAGCTGAAAGATAAACTGAGTGTTTTATCTATTTTTATGATAACAAAATATTTATTTCCATAACAATAATAATAATTTTCTTCAATAACTCTTTTCATAACAGTCCAAGTGCTCCTAACCATTTCAATACACAAAGAAATAAAAAAATTCTTCCATATGATTTAAAGTAAAAAAAAAAAAAATTCTAAATGAAAAAGAAATTACAGAAGGATGAAATAGCAATTAGACCGTTAATATGAAAAATTGAAGATGGAGGAAGCATTCTGAAACATATCTTCTATTTAACATTAAGGAAAAAAATAATATGTTAGTCTTGTCTTTACTCCCTCAGACCAACGAAGAGAAGTTATCTTCCTTCTCAGGTTTGTGATGGGGATAAACACATTAATACATGGATACACTGAGGCACTTAGATATTATGCTAATATAAGAAATATGTCTTACATGATTAAAAATATTTGCAACTTTAAAAATCTAAAAAACCTACTAAATAGGTAGGTTCACTCACTGTGTGCATAGTCTTAAATGT
This sequence comes from Odontophorus gujanensis, assembly GCA_013399175.1. Lineage (NCBI taxonomy): Eukaryota > Metazoa > Chordata > Aves > Galliformes > Odontophoridae > Odontophorus > Odontophorus gujanensis. The sequence continues at coordinate 125,871 of VXAB01011186.1, forward strand.
GTTAATTTTTATAGTCCATCATTCAGGTTTTTTTAGTTACTTGTGGATCCATTTGCACTTTTCAAAAGTAAAATGTTGACTTTTCTCATTATTTTTGTTGCAAATGTACCCTGATAGCATCTGAAAAGCTGCCACAGATGATGATGATAAAATCAATACCAGTGTAGCCACCCCAGCTGAAACACAGTAACAAATTTGGTCAGTTATGTTAGTAGGTAAAAAGACTCTGGGCTGTTTAAAAAAAAAAAAAAAAAAAAGCAGTATACTTTTTGCCAGTATAGGAAGTAGATCTGGCTTACAAGCAGGGGAACAAATAATATTATGCTCAAAAGTGCTCTCTTTTTATCACTTCTCTTTTTTGATTTTTCAATTTTTACTACACTTATAAGAAAACAGAATATGAGGTCAAACAAGAAAAGTCAGGAGCATACTGCATGGAGGAAAAGAGGTTTTAGGGGAGCTGCCATATGAATGTTAATACATACAGATGAGTTAAAATCGTAGTTGTGTATAATCAGGTATAAACAGCACCACTGAAGCTCAGTGCCTTTTGTACACATTAGGTAGAGAGGAATGCTGGCCCAGGGGTGCTGTCTAGCTGTAGGTAGGTGTAGGCTCTGCAGAAGATTGGCCACCTCTAAGTATAGTAAGAATAGATACATGGGTTCAGACGAGTTTTAATGGTGGGAACATAAACAAGATGAGATTTTAAGCACATCTATGAAAGAGTTTTGAGTATCTAAATCACAGACTTAAATGCCCAGTAATAAATAATAAAAATAAATAATAAAGGCTAGTAATTTGTAGCTGCATTCTTTGTTCCTGTGTATGCTGTGTACACGTTAATTGCACACCAAGGCAACCTATTCAGTATAGAATGGATAGAGCTTCCTTGGAAGGAACAAAGATACAATTGCAACCATAGTTTTCACTGAGATCTGCACCGTATTGCAATATAGTCATGACTGTCAGTCCAGCTCCAAAAAACTTTCTATTCAGTCTTCTTACCTGTCATACAATGATACTTATTTTTTTACTTGTGAGGCAATAACAAAAATTGACTCATTAAAAGTTAGATTAGTAAAATACTAAGAATAATGTTACTACAAATGTTCCCAAAATTTAGAGCCCAAATAAAAAAAAATATTTTATTGAAAGCCTTTTACGAAATGTCTTCCATGTTGTTATGTATTGGTTAATAGTCAAATGTAACAGCTAAGTATCAGATCATAGGTCAATAAATCACTGGTTTAAGCATAACAGATCTTGTTTAGTTACTGTCAATTTTTCAAATACAAGCTGAGAGTTAAATGGCTTTGGACTAAACTGTTGGATCAAGAAGAATGTCAGAGGCAGCGAGGGAGTAAAAGTTGTATATCTTCAGTATCCTGCTGTTACTGTCTTTACTGACAATTATATTGCTGCATAATGAAACTGCTCAGACTCCTCATAATAATAAACAAATGATTCTGGTGTGGGACAAGAGCTTTGAGAGGAAGAATTTTTAAAACAGGGCAGTTTTACTCTTAAGAAAGTGAGCTACTGTTCTCCTGTCTAGAATTGAGCTCAGTGTAGCAGAGGAAATAATTCTGCCAGTCCTCCAGAAGATCTGTCACCTCTCCTTTGAAAGAGCAGCAGGTCAAACCTTTATAAACACACTCACTTATCTGGAGAAGAGTTTTAAAGAGCAAGGTCACATTTGTTATCCAATCCTGGCAGCCCTCCAGTATACTTTTTCAGACAATCTCCATTACAGAATACACCATGGCACTTTTAGGAGCTCTGTTACAGATCTCTGCGCACATAGACTATTCTTTCATCATATTCAATAAATCTGAGATATCAGGAGATCCTAAATCTAGAGGCTTATAAGGAAATGCCACTAACAGAAATATTTAATAAAATATTGTTACAGGCAAAAATGTTTCAAATTTCACTGAAAAATCTGGTAGTAGCCCACTATTTAGAATGACAAAAAGAATTCAGAATTTTGGGTGAAACAATGAATAGAACTAAATTATATCTAAACAAACTCTCAACACTAGTCAATACCAGCTTAAAGTACTCAGAAACACCACTTTACACTGGAGAAGGACACTATTCCTTAGAGATGTAACTGGAATCAGTTGCACGTGGAAGAAAGAAAGACAGGTAATCAAAAAGACAGTGTGACAGGATCTGAGAAGTTAAAGGTGAGAAAAAGCAAAGAGTGAGATTTGTCGGGGCTGACATCTGACAGGAAAAAAAATTACAACTGCATCCTAATTTCTTTCTTCTCTGTTTATAGAAACAATACATTTTTAAAACATAAACAGGAAAATAACAGATATATTCCTGCCTGTATAATCACTTTATCCTCCTGAAGTAACCAGTCCACAAGATATTTATTGTTCCTTAGCCATAACCATCAAAATGGTGTCACTAAATAAATATCATGTAGTCCCTTTATCCATTTTAAGTTCTTCATGTTCTAGTTTTATTCATGCAGATGATGCTTCTCACACATCAAAGAGGAGTTTTCAATAATATCAATTTTAATATAAATATTTAATTAACGAAAATAATGAAATCTTGCTATAAATGAATTAATAGTTTGGGCGTTTTTCCACATTTAACTATTGAAACTTCAGTAATAAAGCCAAATTGAATACTGTACACATTAAGACACTATGGTGTTTCATAGAAAGTCAATATATGGATAACCAGATGGTTTTCTTTACCTAACACTTGACAACTATGTGTGAACATGTGCAGTTAAGGGGTAACTTATGTGTTTAGCAGTGTTTCCCTAGAATTCTTATTGAGAAACCATTATGCTTGTCAATATTTTTCTTCAGTGCTAGACATGGGGGCATGAGCATTGAGTTGCATTCATTAATAAATCCATTTCTTTCTCAGTTCCTTTTTGTTTGTTGCTATATGTAGAAAACATATGGTCTAACCAGAAAGTATCAACTGAGATTTAAATTTATCATTCCTGGTAAAAGGAGAGCTAATTTAGTTATGTCAAATTCCTAAACAATAATTTGGTTATCAAGGCCTTCTCATTTACGATGTGCCTGTAAAGTCATGAATACTCTCAAAAATTAATGGATAGAACAAATCATTAGAATACTTTCTGAAAAACAAACTGTATTTGTATCCCTATTTACAACTTAACTTGAAACCAACAATAAAGAGAAAAAAAAAATTATTTTGTTTGTTTCCTTAAGAACAGACACCATGAGGGTTTTGTTTTGTTGTTTTAAATTTTCATGTATTAATAATTGTTGAGATTAATTACGAAGATTTGGAGCAACATTAGGTGTTTCAAATGCCCTTTAAATGGTATACAGTTAAATTCAAATAACTGTGAATGACAGGTGTCATTCCTAAGTATAATTTGTTTTTCAGACATTACAGAAATAATTGAATTTATATTGTGAGAGAACTAGGGCACTTTGCATGCCAAACTGTGACAAACTGTACCTCTTACATACTGAATAGCTGAAATACATATTTAATAAATAACTGTCAACACAATATCNAGCTAATTTAGTTATGTCAAATTCCTAAACAATAATTTGGTTATCAAGGCCTTCTCATTTACGATGTGCCTGTAAAGTCATGAATACTCTCAAAAATTAATGGATAGAACAAATCATTAGAATACTTTCTGAAAAACAAACTGTATTTGTATCCCTATTTACAACTTAACTTGAAACCAACAATAAAGAGAAAAAAAATTATTTTGTTTGTTTCCTTAAGAACAGACACCATGAGGGTTTTGTTTTGTTGTTTTAAATTTTCATGTATTAATAATTGTTGAGATTAATTACGAAGATTTGGAGCAACATTAGGTGTTTCAAATGCCCTTTAAATGGTATACAGTTAAATTCAAATAACTGTGAATGACAGGTGTCATTCCTAAGTATAATTTGTTTTTCAGACATTACAGAAATAATTGAATTTATATTGTGAGAGAACTAGGGCACTTTGCATGCCAAACTGTGACAAACTGTACCTCTTACATACTGAATAGCTGAAATACATATTTAATAAATAACTGTCAACACAATATCACAGTGACTACAGGAATTAAAAATTCAAGAATGGAAAAATAAGTAACAGAAAACAATCACGATTTCTGTTAATTCAGACAGATGAATCTGACAAATGGAAAAATAATAGGAAGCCTTGGATACTATCAGGGGACTATTATAAAGGACTCAGCATTAATAATTAGTTTTAATGCAACTACTTTCATCTAGTGAGTATTGATAAGAGACAGATAATTTTAACGGGTATTAATAATACCTTTTCTTTCAGGGAGAAAAAAATCTGTTTTACATACATAAGTGCTACATTACATGTCCCTTTGGTCATGAACACCTGTGTAAGAGATTAATAAAATTCTTTCATCCTTAAGCACATATACAATTGCTTCCAGTTGTTGCCACTTGTTCCAATGAGTTGTTCCACTCATTGCTCATAAAGCCTACCTAGAAGATAGACTACATTGATGCATTACAATGCTAGGGAAATACTGACTCATGCTCTACAGATTGTGTTGTCTCCCTCTCACTGGTAAAAAAAAATAAAAAATAAAGGTAATATTTTTATGAGTACTGAGTATTTATAAGAAACTGCAATAGCAGACTTGGCTATTTCCATATTTATTTTTATGTTAAAATTTGACAAAAAAAAACAAAAAACAAAAAAACTAGCATTGTCATCATTTTTCTTTTTGACATTTGAATTCCTTTATTAAAGACATTTGCACAAAATCTTTTTTTTTCTTCTTTTGCCCGCATTGTATACTAAGCCTATTCCAAGGGCTTACATTCCAGTTAATCTTTCCTCAGGAATGTATGTCTGATTCAATGCACAAAACAGAGAATGATAGAGATCTGTGTGCAACCTTAAGGTCTATTTACAGTGTGCTGTTCACAGTCTGCTCCAGTGAGAGAATTCTTGTATTCATGGTTTTCTTTCTAGTGCTTCCTAGAAGCTTCATGAATTTTTGCTAGTCTCCATCAAGTCTGGTAGACAATAAGGGAGTGTGTAGGTTTGTGTATGTTCATACCCTGCATGAAGCCCAGCCTTATTTGACTTCTTTGTCTTAGCCAGCATGACTCATTGATGTCACAAGTAAAGATATTTACTCATTGAGTAAAAATTTCAGTTTGATTGTGATTTTCTTCTCCTCTCTTTCTGGATTCTATATCAACAACAACAAAAAGCTCTGAAACCAGAGCTGGGAAAATAAAGTCTCATGGCTGATAGCAAGATATGAAGAATGGAGGGTAAAAAAGAGGAAAAAATACTCATTCTTGTCTCCATTCCTGCCTTTCTCCTGCATTTCCCAGGTGGGAACTCAGAAACCAGCCGTCAGACTGTCTTCCAGCTGTCATTCATTGTTGCATGTTCAAACTGCAAAATAGAGCAGCTCTGACTTTGTTTTATATTTCAAAACTTCCCTAGATTACAAGAACATCTCAAGCCTAATATTTGGGCTCACTGAATTTAAACATATATGAGTTAAGATTCATCCAAAGGGTTCAGATCTGTATACAGAATACATTGCAAACATCGCTATCAGTTCCACTTTATGGATAAGACCTGATGTCTATGTAAAAAATGTACTCACAAATGTCCAACATATTTTGAACATCCTTTTTTTCATGTCCATTTAAAAAGTAAAATTGATTTTGGGGTGTATTTTTGACAGTTCAGCTTCAAATCTCTACTTGGATTCTTGGAAACTTCATGATGCACAACAGGCAATCCTTGAATAAAGAAAATATTTTGATTCAAACTATCTCCACAGCAACACCAGGACTGATGCTTTCATTTGAGGATCTTTGTAATCCCTTTTCTCAGTATCACCAAAAGCAGGTGGTAGCCAGCCCATACCAACACTGTACTGTGCACTGAAGGAATGTGGAGCAATGGGAAACCAAAAGGGTTTATTTTCAGGCAGTAATGTTTGGAGCTAATGCTGGATAAGGAGGAGAAGTGATTTAAGCATAATTCATCTTTTTAAAAAATAAATAAATAGGAAAAAAACTGCTTCTGGCATCAGATTGACCCTTATAAAATCAGTAGGGTAGTGGTAAATGATCATTTTAAGAGCCCTGGAACGAAAAACATGAGTAAAGCTCTGAATGAAAGTAGTAGATTTTTTTTCTTCCTAAAGGTATTTAACAACTTGAATGAAACATACTCCAGAGTGTTATGGCCTTTGTTACATTGAGTTTCTAAGATGGTTACAAACTACAGTTCAGAATTGTCATCAATTGTTCCTCAAGGACACTACAACCTTTAGAGACACTATACAATCATAAATTGATAGATATTTGGGGGAAAGTACAAAAGAAGGTAAGACTAACTTTTCCAATGGCTTTCATGGTCCAGTGGCAGTCTAAAAATAATTAGAAAAATTAGAGAACAAAGTAGAACTGAGGTAGAAATGGATTACACTTTCTCACAAGTATTCAGGGTGATACACAAGGCTGTAGATTGATTCAAAAGTCAAATGGGTCTGGCATCACTCACCCTTATTATTTACTCTGTTCTTTCACCTGCCTTATATCCAAATTACATATCCATGACATGCCCAGAGATGTTGTTCTTCCAAAGAGGAAGAAACATCAGCTAATTACAATTACTTGATTCAGAGATTTTGTTCTCTGTCCATGGAACTATAAGGCATAAAAAAATGGTGAATAGGTTACCATGTTCAGAGGCATCTCCTGCATCTAGTGTAATATTGTTCATGATAAACCACAAGCAATCCATCCAGTGAAACGCTGCTCTTGGAAGTGCGTGTGCAGGTAATCCTGAGGGTAGCAAAAGGTTCTTTAAAAGATTCTGTGTGATCCAGTGGCTAAGTTAATAGTGTCATGTATAATTCAAATCTAAGGAACAATTTAGAGACTGCTTATATGATTATTTATTAATTGCCTATTACAATCTAGGAAAATGTCTTGGAATCTTCTAAAATCACACAACAGAACACCTCTTTCTGCTCTCATGTTATGAAGGACAGAGAAAGGACACTGGCAGAGAAAACATGGAACTATGAAAAGTAAAACAAAACACATTAAAAGAGAATGAAATAAACATAAGAATTCCTTCGTTCCTATTCCTGCTGCAATTTATGGCAAATATTTGCATGAGATCACATTTAATATGGTTTCAGTTTCAAAAAGACCAGCATTTTTGACAGACAAGCAAACTTCAAAGATGCTGATAACTTTAAAATTGAATAGAGGCTCATTCCCATTTCTGGTTCAGCAAGTTCAGACTGCCTTTTCCGCCATTAATCATTATAACTCATAAATGATGTCTGAGAAATATTGAGAATATTTGAGATTGTATCTAGGAAATATTTACATAGTTTTACTGAGAAACTCTGTCAAATGATCAGAAGCATTAAAAGGTTTCTGTTAGTATGACCTTTTCATACTCACAAACATTGATCCAATTTTTTGTAACACATGACAACTCAGTTCAGCATTAATGCATTCATAGGACCTGCTATCTTAAATGATGTCAGTCCACTTTCCTGGCAGCTAAAGGAAATGGCTGGCATTAACTTCAAAGCAAATAATATATATAATTTTAGTTCTCCACAGTAAATGGCAATTAGCAGGGATGTAGAAAGCATGGAGTAGACCACACTCCACTTCAATCATGATATTACCTTTTAATACTTCAAATACTTCTCCCAGCACTAGTATATGTCTTTACGACTTCACAGTATTGCTTAAGTTTAATTTAAAATATTATATTTCAATCATAGAAGTTTCAGAATACAAATACTGATGTAAATAAGAGGGATTATTTTTTTTTATAAAAGAACTTGCTATTTTCAATTTTTGTTCTTTCCTTTCTTTTCAAAGATTTTCTCCAAAATAGGCAATTAACCTCTGAAACATCTCCGAGCTGACATCTTCTGTCCAACAGCGCTATCACTGCAAGGGTTAAGAGTTAATCATACACAAGAAGAATGAAGAGAAGAAATGCCCTCTCTGAGGTTATTGAAACAATTGACTGTGTGAGTAATTAAAAGTTCTGATGTGCACCGATGTTAGAACTTGTTCAGTGGAATGTGTCCGGCCTTCAATGTAAACAGGATCTTTTTCTTCAGCATTTCACATGCAGAGCTTGGATAAGGTCATTGACTTCCACAGTCATTTTTGATCTGCACCCTGGAATCAGTAAAGTAATTTAAAACCTCTACAGAGTGCAAGTTGCCAGCAAAAACTTTTGAAAACTAAAAATAAAGAATGGCCAGGCTACCACTGTTCAGCAAGGAGTATGCAGTATAAATAGAATCTATAATCTTGCAAGAGTTCAGTCTATCATTTTTTTATTTTTTTTTAGCATACCTCTGTTCATCTATTCATTGTGACAAGGCAACAAAGAAACAGAGTTAGTAGATCAGTTTACCTCCCATATTTTCTCCTCTTTCTACTACGTGTTATTGATCTAATCCCATAGGCAGTAATGTGGACTAATTTTTTGAGTTAATCGGTAATTCTGGGAAATGAAGAAATCATATTTAAAGGGAAGTTGTTTCTTTTTCAATTTTTTGAATGGAACAATACACCCAAAATTATTTACATCAAATCTCAAAAAAAAAAAAAAAAAATTTTTCTCAGCCTTGAAATTTCTTCCAAGGAAACAAAGGATGTTTAAAAAAAAATTCCAAGTGACTGCTTTATTTGAGATGTTTGAATTAGTAAATGCAATGAGAAAAAAAAAACCCTTTTATTCCTGAAATAATTTGAAAAACATGCAATGAATTTACAAAATCTTTCTGAAAAATAGTGTTGTTTGTTTTTTTTTCCTAGATTTTCAGTTTTAAATATATCAACTTTCTTGATCTTTGTGGAGAAATCTAGCATTACCACTCACTTATAAAACTCCTAGGTGGTCACCAAACTGCTTGGAAATAGGCCATTTTTCATCCTTACCTGAAATAGTGTGTTTTTAAAAAGCTTTTAATAATATCTGTGTCTATGTGTCTCTACGCTGACACGTTTGCAGAAAAACAGGTTTAGAGAGACAAAACATATGCACATCATTCTTCTGAAACAGTTTTGTCATGGGACCTCTTGACAAGCAGACAATAACTAGAACACTATTTCACAATTAGGAGATTGCTACTGATGATTGGAATTGAGTAAGTCTGTGCATGGATACAGTTTAATATGTCTAATTCTTGTCTCCATATGTGCAAACTATTACCTCACAGAAACTTGAAGACTGATTTTGTAAGGGCTTGATCTTGCCATTTACCAATGGTATATCAAAGTGGCATTAGGAAACAAGTTGCTACCAGATATCCAGTACATGTGAGAGAAACATGATCTTAAGGCAGAAAGTGTTCCAAAATTCACCTTGTTTACTATACACCAGAAAAATCCATACAGGGTGAGAATGGCCATGAAACAAACTCTGGCCAGCATTTATCCAGCAGATGAGGTATTTACAGTATTCTGTTATTTTTCACACCCCTACATCAGTTCTCTGTTGTCCATTAAAGGTTGAGGTCACACTGAAGTTTTTATCTTATTTTAAGCATTAACAAGCTCTTTCCTCTGCACAGACATCTTTTTATAAGAGCATAGAAAACCAGCATTTGGGGATTGACAACCCTCTGTCTGACTGAGCTGAACTGATTTCACATTTAACAGAGGAAAGCTGAGAGTGTCATTTGTAAAAATACATAAATTCTTTCCACATGGTATCTTAAACTCTGTTTCCTTAAGAAGGCAGAATAAGTTACTACAGAGGCTGAATGGCGTGACTGACAATGCATTGGGATGAACCAAGTTAAAATGCATAGAATAATATTAATATTTAGCTCACTGGAGAGCTACTGACACACAAGAACATAAAGAGATTCCCATCAGCACAGAACACCATCAAACTACAATGCACTGATTTCAATGTCTGGTTTAATGGTGAAGAAAAATCAGTCTCCACTATAAACTTCCTCATATTCTGTTAATTACAGCACAACTTAACTGAAATTGAAGAGAAAAATGATTCTTGTCCAGATCATAGAGATTAATAGATATTTTACTAGAATACAGTTAGCAGTTGCATTCGAAGCATAAACTAGCATAGCTCTGACTTAGAGGAGCTGTACTATTTTGCACCTGTGTCTAGCTCATGTTTAGAAATAACCACTGTAATTGCAGCAGATTATTCTGGAATGGATTTTGCCTGTACAGCTCATAGCAAGTGAAATGTCATAAGTCCCATCATGTCACAAAGACTAATCAGTATTTGAATATTCTCTGCACTACGCCTTGGAAATTATACACATTCATCTTCTGGCAAATTTTTACCAAATCCATACAACACACCTTCATAAACACTTGTCTGCTTCTCATTGGAAAGGTAAACCCTTGCGTATGATAATAGCATCTCTTGAATTAATCCTCTGTAAACAAAATGATTTATAATTATGCAAAGGTATAATTATGCCATGCTCCCTGCAAATTTGCATATGGGTGAAGAGTGGCTCAGGGGGTCCACTAGAGTGGAACCCCCTGTACCACTGTGGTGTGTTAATTGGGCTCATGAAAAGTTCACAGTAATGATGCTGCATGCTGGAATTTGTCTGCCAACTAACAATTATGCATCACAGCAGGGAGCAAAAACACTAACAAAGTCAGCAAATACACAAACACGTTCACATACGGCAAAAGGATAAAGATCATGAGAAGGAAACAAAGTAAAAAATGTTAATTAATGAAAAAAATCAATTGACAGAAATACAGAGTTAAAGAAACAATGACAGCAAGGAAAAATTTTGACAGAAAAGTCCAACAACTTCCTATTAGATTCAGAGTATTTTCTCATTCTGTATCACAGGGCCATTTATTTTGGTATAAGTAAAAAATCATTATCTTAAACACTTGGGTGGAGAGTGATCTCCAGTGCCCAGATTTTCAGTCATGTACATAACTGAAGCTTTTGTCAAGTTGAACCATACAGCTAGTATTTCTCTCATGCTAGATACTGAGTGTGCTCTCATATTAGTAATGCCACTGTTTCCCAGAGGTAATGGGGGCTTTTGTTTGTTATTTTTTTCCTCTACAACTACCTCTAGGCTTCATGCCCTTTAATTTCTGCATTCTTCTTAACACAGAACAGCACTGACCCTGATTTGCTTGCCACTGACTCGTCTGGAAAATCTCTTGGAGTGGCAAATTGATTCTGTCCTTTGAAAATTATAGAAGACTGATTCTCTCCAACATTAGAATCTGAATAACATAAATGCTGTTCCAGTCTTCCTTCACTTTTAGCATATCATTGCTGAGAGATACCTACAAAACCTACCCCAAAGAAGCACCGTTGTTTTCTCTTGAAGTATTTCATCCAGTTCAGTAACACGACATTTAATTTATCATATCAAGATGTCATGCTAAAAAATAGAAGTGGGCCTCAAAAAAAATAATGTGACTTTATCTTCAGTCACCACTAAACTGTTAAAAAAAAGTGTGCCCTAAGACAATAAAAACCTATTTATTGCCATATATACTTTCTCCCCTGCATTTATATGTACATACGTACACGTGTGTCATCTCCAGAAACCTCACCCATATTCTTACGCTTTTTACTTCAGAGCCTCAGCCTACTTCTCAGATGTACTACAGGACACAATGTCAAGTAACATAAAAATAAGGGGATCAGAAAGTCCTTTTGCTTGTTAGTCACTTTAATTAATGAAGTTCAATGTAATTATATAAACCAGGTGGTATATGGAAGCTATTTACCACATCATGGAGAAATTATGTGAAAAAGGAACACTTAGTTCTGTGATTTCGTTAGTAGCCTACTCAGAACAAAAAATGGTTGCTTATTAACTTGCCATGGTAGAGTAATCTTGGATTTACTGAATTAAAACCTACAAATCTTTGCAACAAACCATGGGTCTAGGCTGCTATGTCAGAAGAAAGCAGAAATCTGCCTATTCCTGCTGAGAAAATTTGTTGGCAGCATATACAAACTGCTTATGTGCAAGAAAATGCACAGAACTGTCACAGAATAGGAAATGCAGAAAACAAATGCAAGACTACAATCTAAACAGAAAATTCAGGAAATGGAGAATAGAGAAATTAATGATGAAAAAATAATAACAGTCTAGTTCAAAATTAGTAACCTAAAATTTCAATCTTCCCAGACATTGCATTCTTCACACAGGACCATGTAGAAACTCTTATTATCACTTGGTTTTGAACTACTCTGCTAGGGGAAGACATGTAGAAGTAATTCAGGTTTCCAAATTCTCTCTGTGTTTTCCAACATTTTCTCCCCCCATCCCTGTATTAGAAGAAGCACAAGATATATAACATATACTAGAAAGCCCATAATTTCATTCTGCATTCATTAGGCTTACCTTTTAAATAATGAAATTCTATCAGAGCAGCTAAGCTCTAGAAACCCAAGAGGAATTTAAGCCCTATTTGCTAATTTAGAGATTAAAAACAGTGTTACAGTGCCACTTTCATTTTTAACAGCTTATCTGGTAATCACCTTTCCGTGTGATCTGGAAGTGGTCAGAAGTGGAAACATCAATATAGCAAGAAATCAGAAGAGTAGCACATTGTTACAAAGTAGAAATTTAATAAAAATGACAGTGATTTCCAGACTTATACTCTGTAGGTGGTATCAAAATATACCCAATAACTTTAAGAAGAAAAGGTCTTATGGACAAGTTTACTGTGATGTTCTCGTCTCATTTCTGAAACACAGCAGATAAAACAACTGACATAGGAAAAAAGAAAAAAAATAAAAGAA
>VXAB01011186.1:149763-259018 GCA_013399175.1 Odontophorus gujanensis
GTTTTGTTGTGAAAATCCTTTCATATTGCATTATTCTTAAAGTATTGCTATGTCTGAATTTTCAAATCAGAAGACAGCTACCAGAATAATTTAATAATTGTTAACTTCTACAGAATAAAATGAGATCTACTTAATGTATTTTCTGTTATCATGGCCTCTAAAGTTCATCAAGCAATTGCTTGCAGATACAGATCCTCAGTAAATGACTAATAGCTTGCTAAACTTCATAAGCTTTATGAACTATATCTTAGACTGACTGTTATTGTTGAGGTAGCATTCACTGTGGAGTGCATTCTTTCCTTTTGAAATCATTTTTCAGCCTCTCTTCACCTGGAGGCTCAGTTTCTGTCTCCCATTATTTCTATCAGGTGTGCATCTACAGCCTTGAATTCTGTAATGGCTGTTGTACCACGCAGGGAATTTGCCACTGGGACCAAATGATACTTCTGAACACATTAATGCACTTACTGGATCTTAAGGGCATGCTAAGTAGTTCTTGAAGAACTAACCCAGTCATAGCTGAAAATACTCACCCCTCCTGCAAAGAGGTAATGACAAGTAACAAGCTAATCATTCAGACTTCTGAAGCAGTCTGAAGTGTTACCAGACTCACCAAAACAAAGGTCTCCTTTGTCCCTCTTGTTTCTCATTTCTCTCTAAGACTTAAGAAGTAGAACAATTGACATATTGCCCTCTGCTAAGCTTGAACAAGGAATGGGGGAAAATCTGGGACGGTGTAACCAAGTGATTTGTGAGTTCCCCTGAGGAGCACAGTGATAGATAAGAGGTTTATGGTTATCAGGGTAGGGCAGGACTTGTTTCCTGAATATTGATTCCAATTTGCTGAAGAATGAAGTGTGCTATAAATCCTCAGCTTGTCTTCCTTCTGCATGCTCAGCAAAGATGCATATTGAAGAGAGTAAGAATGAGTAGAAGAGGTGGAGCTTGGAGAGAGGACAGAAGCATGTAAACCTAAAAAACTGCTTGGAAATCATTTTGAGCAGTTTACCCATCCTCCCCTCAAAATATTTTAAGTGTGTTAAAGCAGTCATTAACAGCAGGGAAAAAGTAGAATGTTCCCAAAGTAAATAAGACAAACCATTCAGCTTATGGAAGAGACAGGAAGATGCTGTACTATGCATTTAAACAGCTTTTCTGTTGCTACTTATTCAATTATGCTCTAATTCTTTACTTTTTTCTCTTTTCTGGTCCCAAACTTATCTTAATATGTTGCCTTCAGACAGAATTTATTTTACAACAAAATCTTCACAGATGCTAATTTTAGCCTTTCCTTGCAAGTGAGTTCAGTTAGAAATTTTATTTCAATGTGGGGAACTGATGTGTTGTGTTGTTCTTTTTCTGAAGGAGAAAGTTGGTGAGAGAAATATTTGTGTGAAATGAACAGACATTTCATCTGTCTGTGATGTCTTATTGACGACGTAGTGGGCTTTCATGAATTTTCATCTACCACTGAAGTCTTCCAAGCAAATAATCAAATGATATCAAGATAGTGAAATATTTTCCCAAGAGACTAATTCACATAAAAGGCTAGGGGTAAAAATAAGTGTAATGCTTAATCTTGGGGTCTTCACCCAAGCAGTTCTTTTCTATGATAGTGAGAAATTAACTTTGAATAGTGGCAAAAAGATTTCTCAGAAAACTCAGATGTTTCAAAAGAAAACAGAAGTATAATATATAACAAAATACTTGACTCTGCTCTATTTGACTAGAGCAGCAAATGAAGAAAAATAAAGGTGCTGTCTTTTATAAGCAACCTACTGGAAGTTGCTAACATAAATCACTCATTGAGGAATATTAACTGACTAAAACTAAATAAAAGTTGTAATTAATTCACAATAAAGAAGCTAAAAATACATTAGCTTCCTTATTTGGGCCACAGACAGACTTTGTGTCTGCAAGAATCGGAGGAGGAGAAAGCAGCCTAACATCTGTTTTCCCTCTCCAAGTCTAGTCCCGTCAATCCATCTCAAAAGTTCAAATGAGCATCTGATGAAAGCACCCTTTACTATACCTTATGTCCCACTATCCTGGACAGGCACATCCATTTGAATACAGCTGAACAATATTGCAACTTATTTGTGTTCCCTGACACCAGAGAACCATGCTTCTGCAAATGTGAACAAATCTGTCAAGAAAGCAGCGCTGGGACAGCAAGTACAGTCCAGGGACAGTAACTTCTTCCAGCCTGGATAGGTCTTTTATAAAACATAATTACTGCTCCATTCTTAATTTCATTATAGACATAATTTCTCCTACTGAATCTACATCACAACTCCTCTTCATTATTAAATTAAAAATATACATTATTAAATTAATAACTAAATTACTGGAGACCTGAGCCAATCAGATTTAATTAACCTGACACAGAGACCTCTTATCTACTCTCAAATACACAAAGAGAGAGTGCTTTAGGAGATAGGTAAGGATTTCTTCTTCATCATTTGTAAGCACCTGAGTTCCAGGCAACACCTACTCTGACATTTCCTAAAGAAAGCATATTGATTTTCATGCTTTAAAATGATGATTTCACTCTGGGTAATAAATGTGTAAGCAAAACAAAAACAAATGCCAGAATTTCATTTCTAAATTGCAAAAACATTACTTCATGACAAAAAGAATTCTGAAGACCAGAGGAGAGAGAAAGAGTGCAAACAATAATTATTTTTCACAGCAAATGGAAAGAATATATATTCAATACTCATGATAAGGAGGATAAGGGGGAAAACGTTATTTCTTAGCACTCTGATGTAATTTTGGGGAAAATAAAGACAGGGATAAACATAATGTTGAAGAAAACCAGCAAGTCCAGCTGTTGCAGTGCCCAGCTCTTTGAGTAAAATTTTTAACACCTTTTAAAGGAACTTGAAGAATTCAGAGAATTGACACTGAAATTCCACTATACCCCAGAAAGGTGGATAAAGCCCTAAGACAAGGCTTTAGAGATTTTCAAAAGCAAGGCAGAAGAAATCTTTTCTTGATGCTAAAGCCATGTTATTTTCAGAAATATTTCCAAACTCCTATTTCCATTTGATTCAAACAATGCTTCCTATCAGTCAGTATCAGTAGCTAATCAAAGCTTTTCTAATGCATTAAGAACTGAGTTATTCTAGGAAAATATTTGGAGAGAACATGAAAGTGAACATGCAGTAATTTTCATTTCTAAGACACCAGAGACTGGCAGATATTCACAAAGTTTATTTATTTATTTATTGTGACAGCACTTAATATATTCATTGGTTGGGTGTATGAAAATCCTCCAGGATTTCCAGTACTTTTAAAAGACGTTTCTTATTGATTTCCTGCAGTCAACTGTAAGACAAATTCTGTGATTCCTAATAATATACACACTGAGGGAAACTTGGGCAATAAAAGTGTTCATTATGTTGCAGCATGAGGAACGAGAGTAAAAGGATCTCAATCCAATCATAAATGAATTCCCAACACAACAGCTATGGTAAATCCAGAGATGAAATGAAAGATTAATTCATGGGGATTGCAATTTGGCAGCAGCATGTTCCTGTCATGTTGTCACTCTTGCAATAATATTTTTTATTTATGCTATTCCACAGGTTTGCATAGGCACTGCCTTTCTGCATAGAAAATGGACTTCTTGTTCTGTATATTTACTACAAGTTTTCTCTCATGCAAGATTAATACTGGCAATAATTGTAATACTAACAATAATAATAATCCGTTGTATTTATATTACTTATTTCACATAGAAAGTTACCAAGATACCTTTCATCAACAGTGTGAAATGGTTGATAGAATTAATGTATCCTTCTGCATAGAAATAGAAAAATTAGGTTGGAAACAACCTCTGAATATCATTCACTTCAACTTTCTTCATAAAACATATTTAGTAAATCAGAACTTGTCCAGGAACTTCTTTAAGGTGAAAGATTCCAGATCTTTCTGGACAGTTCTTTTATTCCAGGTAGAGAAAATCCTGATACTAGTGTCCCTTCTCCATTTTACTACAGTATCAAAAATACTACACGGCACTGAAGGTAAAAGGTGAGCAGTCTGTTTGGATCAGCTGCCAAGAGCTCCAATTTTTTGTTTAGCTTTCCTGGGTACAGCTCTGCTTTCCAGTATCAGGTTCACTCAGCTGTACATCCACCAGACATGCTTCCAACACACCCCACCTTCCACAGCAAATCTTCCCACAAAACAGTTCAGGCTCTGCACACGCAGCAGGTATCATAGCTGTGTGTGCATTCTCAAGGCAATTTAGTAAAAAGCTTGTCTTGTCAGCCTTGGCTTGTAGTCTTTTTAACTTCATGGGGTTACCACATGCAGGAGCAGCCAGGCTCAAACCTGACTAGTACTTCTCTGCAATACTGCTGAGCCAGTGAGAAAGGAGCTGGAAGGTATGACAGAAAGGCATGACAGCTTCAGCAGGTGAGGTGCTCATAAATCATTTACAGTGGAAGTTGGTGGCAGAATGACGTTGTCATCTTGACCTTCAGCTCTTCCTACTTGCTTTCGTTTCTATTTCTTTTCCAGCTCAGTCATGTTGTGGCAGGGTAGATGGTAGTGGTAGATGAAGTGAGATTCCAAACACTTGGAATCAGTTGTGGAAATGAAAATGGAGCAATGATTTCCCAAATATCAGCATGAATGTGAATGCAGAAGGAAAAAGAGGCCTTGACCATGGCAGTGATCTATTTGACATAAAGAAAAACTGGAGATAGGAATCCGGTATAAAAATTCATCAACAGATATAATGTGAACGCCTCTTTCCCTGACACAGAGGAAGAAGGTAAAGGACAAGATTGCTTCAGTGACCTTCTCCATTTCTTCCCTTCTGTCATTAAATATAGAAGAAATTGGAAGGTAGCAGGGTTAGAACAGCAGGGATAAATGAAGCAAGCAAACATTCTATGATTCTGATTCTGTGATTCATGAATTCATAGAAGAAATATATGTGTAGGGGTAGAAAGATGAATGGAGCAAGCACACAGATGAGCACTCCCACTGATGGGGGCAGTTCAAAGCAAAGGAAAGATGCAATCTGGAGTACCATTCTGGTTTTGTGAGGAAATAAGACAGAAGCAGAGTGCCTTGGTTTCAGCTTGGACAGAGTTGATTTTTTTCTTCACAGTGTCTGGTACAATGCTATGCTTTTACTTTAGGAGAAAAACAATGTTGACAACACACCAATGTTTTAGTTGTTGCTGAGCAGTGCTGTAAAGAGACAAGGGTATTTCAGTTTTTCACCCTTGTCCTGCCAGAGAAGGGGTGCAAGGAGTTGGGAGGGGACAGAACCAGGACAACTGAACTTAACTGAACAAAGGGATATTCTGTACCATAGACATCATGCAGAAAAATCTTGAAAAACCATTGCAAGTTCAATCAGGCAGGCAGCCACTGCTTGGGGACTGGCTGGGTATTGATTGGCAGGTGACGAGGAATTATGGACAGAAACTGCAGCACAGGAGGTTCCGCACGAATGTGCGCAAGAACTTCTTTACAGTGAGGGTGATGGAGCAGTGGCACAGGCTGCCCAGGGGGGTTGTGAAATCTTCTTCTCTGGAGATATTCAAGACCTGCCTGGATGCCTACCTGTGTGACCTGGTGTAGGGAACCTGCCTTGGCAGGGGGGTTGGACTCAATGATCTCTTGAGGTCCCTTCCAACCCCTATGATTCTATGATTCTATGATTTGCTTGTGCATCACTTGTTTTCTATGTATATATATATATGTCTTGTATACATACATAAATGTAACTATATAATTATCACTACTATTATCTTTCTTTTTCTCTTCCTTTTCTGTCCTAGTTTTTAAATAGTTTTTATCTCAACCCTCAAGTTCTACTTAGGCTTTATTTTCAATTCTCTCTCCAATCCCATTTCAGAGATGGGGGAGTACAAATGACCGTGTGGTACTGACCTTCCTGTCAGGTCAAGCCACAAGGTGAGTCCCCAGTGATCTCCACTTCATACACACAGCTGTGGAGCACTAGCAGGGAGTTCAAGAACCAAAAGAATGGTTGGTCCTTCAGGCTGTACTATCATGAACGAAGGATTAGAGCTGGAGAGTTACACACATTAAATTATATGTCATTAATCCTCTACACTGATTTCAAGACATCCTTATACATTCCAAGTTGGAATTTTGTCTTATTTGCAATATTTCCAGCAAAAGTGTCGGGAGACAAACCTTTGTCTGATGAACAGCTTGATACTCAACATGCTTGTGAGAAGCATCGGCAACTTTCTTGCAGCAAAATTTCTATAATGTTGCAAAAGTCTATGACTTTTTATACAGAAGGCACAACATGATTCAACCTGTCTAAAGACTGGAGATATCTACTGTCATTTTTTATAACTCCTATGCGATCATGAGCACTAGTGGGATGGTCTTGTAAAATAAATCAACACAGCTAGATCTCTGTAACAGTCACAAAATATACTTTTCTTGGAATGGCACTGCAAATCACCAGGATTGTTAGTCAGTATCGAGGAATGTGCAGATGTAATAAATAGGTAGAGATAAAAATATTATTAGAAGATTGAAAATTAAAGGTTAAAGAAATTCAGGATTTAAATTCTTGATGTTTGAGATTATTGGTATTGTATTTAACATTTCAGAAGTATTTCTGTGGTAGAAGATTAGTGAGGGTGCTACTTCCTTCCAAATTACTTAGCTTCACAAAAAGAGCATTTTATTCTGTTTCTTCAGGTGGTACTATAGAAACTGTTGTCAGGAACAGTATATTCTACAGCAGCTATTGTCAGTCCTAGGGTTTTTTAATAAGGAACATATTTCATTCTCTTTGATCTTTAATCATCTTTTCCCTCCTCCTCCTAACTCTGAGTTTGATTTGACATTTCTTTTAAATTTCCTCAGTTCCTGGAAGAAATAGAGTGGGACTGTGAGCAATAGTCTTTCTTCACTTTGGAGCTTTTCCTTGTGGTCTCCACAGATCTAACAGAAGTGACAGTTCAACATAAGGCTTGAAAATGCTCCACTGACTAAATAAAAATGTACTTTTTCCTGACAAGGATAAACTACTGTATTGGATTTAGACCTATTTGAATCTGCATCACTTTGTGAGTTCTAAAATAGATACACTTTGTGAACTCAAATGACAGTTGAAAAAATTGTTTCACATATTATAAATCTTTGTACTCTTTTTCTCTTTAAATACATTCAAAGACATCCCATATCATGATGATTTAGAAATAATGGCTCTCTTTTACGTGCCCCCCAATGATGCTATATCTTTACAGAGATAATATTTTGAAGAACTTGGAAATTTCATTTTTTGTCCAGTACTCATTGACAAATGAGTAAATGGTTAAAATAAGAGTTATGGAAAACCTTGAGATAAAATTCAGAAGAAGATACTATTGGTTTCAACCAGCTCCACAAGTGCATAGGATATAACAAACTAATTTTTAACCAATATCTACTAAAACAAGCATTTTTAAGATTTCCGAGGTTCATGACTGCTTGTATATCGGTGATATATAAGTTCTAAATCTGTGTTTTGCTACATCACATACCTGAAAGAATACAGTGTGTCCGGATCCGGTGGGGGCAGACAAATGCATTGCTTTCAAATAAACCATGATCTAAGAACTTTGTGATTGTTTTGCAATGCCTATAGACCAGATTGCACATTATGCATGTTCATTTTAATCTGGCACTAGGAATTAAATACTGCCTAGGTTTCATGGAAAAAAAAAAAAGTCTGCAGCCATTCTGAAGAATTGCTAACAGTGATCATATTTCAGTTTTTACTCAGTATTTCAAGCCTCTCTACAGGATTCTACAAACATTTCTGTTATTATCTACTGAGCATACCTGTTTCACACATAGATGAGATATCAGTTTTTTCATAGTGGTATTGTCTCATACAGGTACTTTTCCAGCATTACTAATCAGTTGCGAGTTTTGTTCTTGTTGGGGATTTAGTTTATTTTTTGTTTTTGGTAGTGGTGGTTATTTCTTTGTTTGTTGTTATATTTGCTTGTTTGTTTAAAATCATTTTATATAAAACTATTGCACTGGCCTGCTTCACTGGAAAAATTAATTGAAAGCCCACTAGTAACTGGTCTGTTTGGAAAACATGCCGACAGAAGGCATGACAGGGAGTCTACAGAAAGTTATAGTTACTAATGTAAAGTCAGACAAGCCCAGAACAACACCTGAAGCTGTCACATGCAATGGGGGTCCACTTCTTCTCCTAGATAAAAGGGATAGGACTGGAGGTAGTTGCCTTAACTTGCACCAGGGGAGGCTCAGGTTGGATATTAAGAAACATTTGTCGTAAGAAAGAGTGGTAAGGCATTGGCATAGGCTGTCTACAGAGGTGGTATGGTCACTGTCCCTGGAGATGTTAAGGACGTGGAAATGTGGCATTGAGGGTCATGTTATGGTGAGCATGGTGTGGATGGATAGTGATTGGACTAGATGATCTTAATGGTCTTTTTCAACTTCAATGATTCTATGATATCACTTATTGTAGCTCAAACCTAGCTATTTTATGACAGTGACATAAAATGAAGATTTGATCCTCATTTTCAAAAAACAAGCTCAATCCAATGTGTTCAAACATGTTGGTTATTATGAAACAAATTTGTTTCAGTTACCTCTTCTAGAGTTCTTCCATTTTGCATAAATATTAATTGAGTCCAAGAGAGTAAGAAAAGAATGGTGTAAAATTGCCTATACATCCTAGCGATTATAGTACCAGGTATTCTGGAAAGTCACAGTTCAAGTCATTGTTTCACAAAACACTTAATTATCCAATGCATAGTTAAAATATTTCAGTGCTTGGCAGAAATTTCCGACCAGTTATTTAGACTACTGTTTCTTCTCTCTATAGTATAACAATTTCACAGTGTTGTGTTATGATTAAATAACATGCATTTTTTAAAATAACCCCCTTATCTACATTGCTTATCATAGTTTAGATTAGTAACACGTAAGTTGTTAAATGTCTGATTTTCTTTCACTGTTTATACTGCAAAGGGGTCTACAAGGAGAAAGATGCCTGGTGTATAAGGCAGGGATTGGATTCAGTTGCACAAATCCACTAAACCCTCCTACCTCTCAGTGCTACTCACAGAATGTAACCACTATGAGACATTCACTCTCTGTCAAACTTCTATTTAGGGAACTCGGGAACTCCACATCTCACTTCTGAGATTCCAAATATTATAAATTAGAACAGCCACACCACATTTTTTTATGAGCTGAGGTCTAACCTGTAGATTATACTGTACCCTCTAGAAATGTATTTTATTACCAGGTCTAAGTAAAACTAAACACAATAACATGCTAAAGCAAAGAGCTAGGAGCACCATTGCATGCCAACACTCACATATTCACTCCTCCTCACTTCTGAAAAGAGCCATCCTCCAGCTGCCCCACAAATCCCAAACCCAGCACATTTCCTGATCCTAGAGTCAAAATACTTCATTTCTCAATGCATTCTGGAAGTCCAAGATATCAATCTGTTTTTCATTTTCATTTCACCATTCCAGCAGGAAATTCAAAATTACATGTATCATTAGGAAAACTTAATTTGCACAGCTGTCTTATCACAAAAAAAGTCATCCCTTCCTCTTAAGACTATGTCCTGAAAATAGTCAATACAGGGCTGCCCTCAGAGTTGTTCAGGCTAGATCAGTTTCAGACATCCACAGCAAAAAGAAACCCAAACATGTTGGCTTTCAGTGCTTCACGTTTCCTGATTTAGATACCAGATGACTGGATGAATAACATTAAAGCTCCAAATTTTCTTGCACGAATATCATCAAGACTGTTGGATTTAAGCAGTTAATTTCTCTGTTTCTCAGACTAATCTCCTTTGCTCGCTCTCTCTCTCTCTCTGTCTCTCATTAAAACCAAATTATATTTTTCTGGCCATACAAGTATTGTAGGTGTCTCAATAGACTTAAATTGGGATCCTTGTGTTTGAAAAGGCACAATAACATGTAAAAGTAGCATTAAAAGATCCACAGACTGCTTCACCAAGGAAAAAGACGCATGATATGGAAGAGAAATAAACGTATTAAAATTCAGAAAGCAAATCAGACTAGGATATCCTAAATGCTCAGCAATGTTCATAGTATTGTGATGCATCACAGATACTTCTGGTCAAGTATGGATTGCTGTATTGAACCAGGATGCACACATCCTGTGACTGCAGCATAGAACATAGGGAGAAAGTGTAAGCACATGTGCTGTTTTAGGCAATGTCAACTGAGAGGTTGGACTACATGATCTTGTAGGTCCTTTCCAACCTAATGTATCTATGAATCTATGAATTACAACACAGCAAGCATTGCTATAGTGAACACCTATGATATCTTGCGCGAAGCTCAAACTATACAACCAAGTACAACTATAATCTCCTCCCTTTCCATACAGCCAGAGTTTTATACTTCGAATTTTTTTTTTTTTTTCGCACAACAAAATAAAATAGAAGTCGTTAGAACCCCATATAATTTCCCATGGAATAGTATTATGCAATGTATTCATGAACTTCTATACCCATTTGGTTTTTATTTCTAATGCATAAAACAGTTATACTTTTGATGGAATTTCTATAAGATGAAAACATTTTAAATTGTTCCGAGATCTGTAAAAATGTGTTTATACAACATACACGTCTCTGGCTAAATTTGCTCTTTTCACTGAAATGATTAGTTTTAATCCCTTAGCTTTGAATTCACTGTTGGTTTCCTTCCAGGTCTGCATTCTTCCATTACAGACTCAAAATAATAATGCTGGCATTTACAGAGCACTTTATATTCTCAGATCTCTCTGTAAGCATTCATTATTTCGTCACAATAGATTTAATATAATTCAGTCCTATTTTAGAGGAGTGAAACAGAAAATACTATAGTACTGAGGACTTCAGTCTCAAAACAAGTTAGTGACAGAAACATGGTAAAAATCAGGAACTTATGACATCTGGGATCATGGTACCTATTAATTCCTAGCACTTACCAGTTAAAAAACCCTAAACAACAAGCAGTTTTCAAAGGCCAACATGTGTTACAGATTAAAGCACACTGTTATACAGAACTCAGCATAACATGGACTTGGAAAGTTAGTGACATTTATTTTGCGTGAAGACAAAAACACAAGCTGTGATTCTGAAAGTCAATCACTCAACACTGGTTTGGGTCACGTTTTTGAGAAAGTTTCATCAAATGATTTCATCACTTTTTCTATGACTAGGGACATATATTCAAATAAAACAATTTATTTAGTTTGTCTTCACCTCTTTTTATTTTTTCCAGTTATAGCTGAAATATTCTTTCACACGGGATCAGATCACTAGACTAATTTTTTATTCAGAATGTAGTCTAAAGTTGTGATATTCAATATATGAAAAAGAAAAGAAAAATATAAAAAGTACCCTTCTAATTTTGATTTTTTTTCCAAGAAAAAAATACTCTCCATTTGTCCTGCAGGGGTCATTTCCAATAATAGATTTTCATGAAATAAAATCAATTTCTTGACATTTTATTGTCTTGGAGAAATGAGTTGAATCTGAACACTGAGAAACACTCAGAAAATTAGGCAATAAATCTGGAGTGTTTAATGCTACTCCCCTACTCCTTGTCTTCTTCATTAGAATACAATGTAACACTAGAAGTTGGTTAACACATCAAAAGTCAAAAATCTTTAGGAAAGATATTGGCAATTACAGATAACCAAGTTACCGTGTTCTAACAAATTACATTTTCTGAGATGACTCATCGTACTTGATTCCTTACACATCCCAACAATCCTGCAATTGCAAAGAAATTTATTTGCATTGTGCTGGAAGTGGATTGTTAAAAAAGTCTAAAATGCTGAATTCTATACTACAGTAGCCTGTCTGTTAGCAACTGCTCTGTAAGGATGCTGAGTGTGTCCTGGGGATTTGCCTTCTTGAGCTAACGCAAAACTTGTTGTACTGCTGGGGACAGCTCCTCTTCCATCTGGTGACCAGGAAGAGACTGCCAAACAGTTCTAAAAAGAGGTTCTATCAAGTCAATGGCAGCTGTTTTCTAGCAGAAGCTCTTGGACTCGGCCCTTGCCTGAACCTATCAAAGGACCTTTGAATCTGGGCTCTAATCAGTGAGCAGACCTTCTACCCGGCTATCAATTGTGCCTCATCAGTTAATAGAATCATAGAATGGCTTAGGTTGGAGGATAACTTAAAGATCAACTTCCAACCTCCCTGCTGTATACAGGGTTGCCACCCACCAAATCAGGCTGAACAGGACCACATTCAAGCTGGCTTTGAAGTCCTCCAGAGATGGGGTCTCCACACCTCTCTGAACAACATTTTCCAGTGCCTCACTACCTTCAAAGTAAAAAAATTTCTTCCTAACATCTGTCAACGGTTTACGGGCAGGTTCGGCCCGGTTCCGTGACGATTGGTGCGGGGGACCCACGGACCCACACCCCAAGAAAGGGGAAGGGGGGAAGGGAAAAGGGAAAAGGGAGATGGGCCTAGAAACAAAACAGCGGCAACGATCTGAGGAGGAAAACTAATTTACTAAATAGATATCGGAAAGCAAAATAACACACTATAATACAATATAATTGGAATTAAAGCTAATAAATCAAATAAAATGAGCAAGAGAGAGAGTGTCCGATAAACCGAAGGCCTTACGCTAACGCTGAAGGCGAGACGGCAGCGAGCACCCACTGCTGAGTCGATCCCAAAGGAAAGAGAGTGTCCCGTGACCACAGACAGTTTTTATCTCCCCCTCTAAGCGTAAATACGTAAGAACGCAAAGCACCGCAAAGTCCTCTGGGGAATGTAGTTCTTCTTCTCTTCTGAGACAGGTATACCTGGAACTATCGATGATCCATGGAGCTGGAACCTTAACTCTTTAACTCTAAATGNTTTCCTTTATCAACTTTGTAGCCCTCCGGTGGACTCTTTCCAGGAGATCCCTGTCTTTTTTGTACTGGGGAGCCCAGAACTGGACACAATACTCTAGGTAAGGCCTCACCAGGGCAGAGTGGAGGGGGAGGATCACCACCCTTGACCTGTTCATGCTCTTTTCAATGCACCCCAGGATACCATTGGCCTTCTTGGCCACCAGGACACACTGCTGGTTCATGGCCAGGCTGTTATCCACCAGGGCACCCAGGTCCCTCTCCTAAAAGCTCCTATCCAGTAGCTCATCCCCCAACCTAAACTGGTGCACGCAGTTATTTCTCCCTAGGTGCAAGACTACCCTTGCTCTTGTGGAACCTCACCTGGTTCCTTTCTGTCCAACTCTCCAGCCTAGAAGAAGCCTTAGAAGAAGCACTGTTTAAATGCTGACCAGTTCTCAGGGGCCCCCTTACATTCTAACAACCCAGCCCATGAGATAGCTCCAAGAATGTCCCAGAAGAGGTCGAAGTAGTCTCTCCTGAAGTCCAGGGTAGCAATCCTACTTGTAGGTTTGCTCCCTTTGTTCAAGATATTGAACTCCACCATCTCGTGATCACTACATCCCAATCTGCCCCCAACCTTCACTCCACTAACAAGCCCATCCTTTTAAGTACAAGGTCCAGTAACACCGCACTCCTTGTCAGCTCCTCTACCACCTGCATCAAAAAGTTATCTTCATCACACTGCAGGAACCATCTGGAGCATGAGTGCCTGACCATGTTGCTTTCCCATCAAATATCAGAGTCCCTTAGGTATTTTAACTTAGGTATTTAAACTAATACTAGATATAAACCATAAGAAAGTACTGTAAGTATTATAGTTAATACACCAAGGAGCTTTGCATGTTGNCCATCAAATATCAGAGTCCCTTAGGTATTTTAACGTAGGTATTTAAACTAATACTAGATATAAACCATTGATCAATCAGTGGCTCAGGCTGTGATTCAGTAGTTTCCCTACAGCATGTTGGTATCTGTTCTCAACTATGGTGCGTTCCTTCATGTTATGGTAAAGCTTATGAGACACAGTATTAGCAATTAGATAACTCTCTTTATCTTTAATAACACTCCTTCCTCCTTAATTAACTTTGATCAGCACTCTCTTCCCAAGCACAAATGATTCAACTCTATCCATTTCAAGAAAGCAGTCCTTTCTTGTAGCAACACTGTGACTGGCATAAATGCTAATATAAAAACATATTTTAAACAACTGAACAAACAAACAAGCAACAACAATAAACACCACAAAACTAACAACTCTGTTGATAGTGAATTATTTGCTTTGTCATTTTAAGGTGATAGAGGAATAATTTTGATGAAAGTTTCAGAGTCAGGGATTATCAAGTGAGTTCACTCCAGATTAATTTCCCTTTTAAAAAGTGTAACCTATTTGTTGCCAGAATATGGAGCTGCATTCTATCCATCCCGTTCAGGGTGGAATGAGTAGGCCATATCCTGTTAGTCATTTAAACCAATCAATGCATTTTAATTACGTTTCCAAGCAATACCACCTGTGACTTCCCATCTGCTAACAAAACTCACCCATCCATGCAAATACACACACAGTCTTCAAAGAAAAGAAGGACATGTTCTTGAAAGTATAAAGGAAACAAAGATGCTGACTCTTGAAGTCGAAAGCATCTGCTCATACAATCTCTTCAGTGAGGTGGTGGATGGCAGCTTGCCTCCTCAGCTGCCTTTGAAGGAATGGAGTTGAAAAGTATCCATTCTATCCATTCAGAGTAAATTAGAAGTGCCTAGGTGAGCCAAGAGAAACCAAAATGATACATAACTGTTGGCCCCGTATAGGCGCAGAAACATACTAAGTGTGGCTTCAGGATTATAAATCACATTTCATACTTTAGAAAACTTGAAAAAAAAATATGATAAGGAAAAAGGAGTCTCACATGTTTTATCTGAAATAAAAATGATGCACGGAATCAAAGTATGTTAGAATTTTATATTTCTGGGGGGAGAGAACTTGGTACAAAATTCTACTTGTTTATATTAGGCGTAAGTTTTATTCTACATGAAATTAATGTCTCTTACTGTTTCTCTGTACCTTCCTCACCACTAACAGTGACCAATAATATAATTTCTTGATAAACCAAAGGATATAGTAATTACCATCAGATCGCAACAGATAAAGCAAAGCATGGAAATAAAGGTCTCAACTCTGGATCAGAGTCAAACTTGATTTTCAAGTGTCATTTCAGGTTTCTTTTACACTATTAAAAGTGGTTCATATTTAAAATATAGAGTTTAATTTATTCAGAAAATAAGGTCTCAAAGCCACGTCCTACTCCAATCCAAACAAAAGACCCAAAGTAGGGAAAATTTAGATGTGATGAAAAGTAATTCATATTTTGTACTGGTTTTCTACAAAGTAAAATATTGCTATTTGTAATCTCAGTGAAGTGATTTGACAGTTTTAGAAGACATTTCATATCTAAGTCAGACAAGAGACAGAACTCTTTGTAATCAATGCTTTTCTGTATTCAATTGTGATTTCATTAAAAATAGTTTCTGATTTACCTCCCTCTAAATTTTATTCAAATCATTCTTCAAGAATTTCAAAGTAATTATTAATTTGTTAAGTATGTTATAATTTTTTTAGGAATAATGCAATAGAAAGATATGTACTAAATTCTCATAGAAAAGTCTTCAATCAAGCTGAGAAGAAAATCTGAGTTTCCTGTGAGCCAGTTCTGGTACTGTCAGAGACTAAATTTGGAATAGAAGACAAAATGACAACAGAGTTCTCAAATAATATTTCTTTACCCATTATTAAAATGGATGGAAGTCCAGGCTACTCTGAGGGTAAATTGAAAGGGATTTTCCTTACTAAAGCAGAATTGTACTTGACTGCAGGTTTTTTCTAACAAAATATATGTAGAATTCTGTTGGTTGAAGAAAATCTTTTCTTATTTCCAAGTGAGTGTCATAGTTACAATTTTTTCTTCAATAAATAATAAATGGAAAGGCTCAATTAAAAGATCTTATTATATATTTCCTCAGACTTATGATTGCCTCTTTCAACTAAAGAACCTGTAAGTTGTAACATAAGCAGAAATAAAAAGGAAAAAAGAAATCTCCACACCTTTCAACACAGAATTTTATATATATATCAGCTTCACTTAATAAAAGAAATAAACTTTGGAATTGAGTAAGGCATTGAAATTAAGTGACAGTTTACTTCTCTCTCTCTTACTCTTTTTGTTTGTTTCTTTGTTTTTAGTTCTTTTCCTATTTAGAAAGAACTCTTTAGTGACAAAGCTTCCTAGATGACTGAAAAAAGATAAAATAAATTAAAAAGATACTAAAAGATATTTTTATTGGGAAAGTAAGATATGAATTGTTATAACAGCTTTGTGTTCTTTGGAATACTCTCTGTTTTTATGTTCTGAATTGGGTAAAGAATAGGTTTTATGTTTGTGAGATTAAAAAAAAAAGAATCTGAAGCTTATGTATTTTCACATAGGTAATTTGGAGCTATAATTATAATTCAGATTCTGTCTTTAGTAAAAGCATCTGCCTTTGCAATCAATTTCTGGGCTTAACACTCAGCAACAATAAATGTTCCTATCCACAGCTGGAGACAAAGGGCATAAGGAGTGTACAGCACTTTGCAGGACAGACTTTTTGAGTACTTATTGACTTAGACATTAGAAGCTGGACACACAAATCATGTTATTATCTTGCTATAATCACTGTGTAGATAATAATTCTTCATCAAAATTTTACCTTCCCTCCTTTTAATGTTTAATAATTTCATACCATAATTGATAATTTGATGATACCGCTTTGTGATATGATATCTGCCACATATATCATTTTAAATTCACTGGTTTCTTATAATTAAATGCAATGCAGTTTCCAAAAGCTGGTATTTGTAGATATATTCATTTCCAAATGCGTGTTACAACCTGGTCCAGGCAGACTGCTTTGGTATGGGGGTTGGAGTAGATGTCTGGAGGTCCCTTCCAACCCCTACAATTCTGTGATTCTATGATTATACTTTTCCCTAATAATATGCTCACCTATTTCTGAGCAAAGGCTGGATATTTTCATTTTCAAAAATAGTTTTAAATCTTCCCTTCCAAAAAGCTTTGCGTATAATCTTCAAAATGTAGCTGTAAAACCAATTTCCTAATGCATAGTGATCTTGGTAAAGGCTTTCTGTGCTAACACTGCATCATAAAGAAATTATCATAGGTACATATTGCACTCCTCTATATGGGATAGAATGAGACTTAATTATCTATCATAGTTGATCTTTTTTTTAATTGTGATAATAGCTGAGATCTTCAAACACGATCAAAATACCCTTCTGCTAAGAAATAAGGGAACATAGGAAACAAAGATAAGTCTTTCTTCAAAAGTTTTAGCAAAGCACATTAGGAGAATAAACAAGCAATACAGGAAACAGAAGAACAGAACAGAGCGTAATAGTGACAATTCCATACCAGAAAACACTAACAGTAGAAACATTTGTAGTTCTGGGAAAAAAAGTTGTGAAGGTCTAAATGGCTACTGAAGAGTGTAAAGACAAAGATGGTACTTATTGTTTCATCTATCACTATTGAAATCATTGGGAGGTTGAAACACAGAACTAGCTTAACAGTAACTCAGGATGACAGCAGTGAGGGAAAAAGGTGCTGCAAGTCTCTGACACTGCACATACCCTTCAGTAGGACAAACTGCATCTAGCTCCTCCGAAATTTGGGTATCTCAAAAGAAATGACATCTGTACAATTGCAGGTTTAAGATTTCCTCTAATCACTATGATATGAGTGATTACAAACCATTACACAACAAGAATTGTATGTAATCAAAGATTTGATCAATAACAAGTGTATTAAAAAAGAATATTTCACAGCTGGTTCAATACCATTATAATTTATAGTTTAGCAAAGATGACTTTAAAAAGTAATGAATATTTTAGTAAGAAGAACCCTTAGGTCCTTCTGGATCATTTGTTCCTATTGTGATATAAATAATCTGCTAAGTATTTCCCCTATGAAATATGTATATGTTAATTAAGCAAAAGCTTACAGCTCACTATATATACAATTATTTCTTTTTCTTGATAAGCAAGGTTACCAGTTGGAACCTTATTCAATGGGAAGTAATTGACACAAAATCCACTTCCAGGAAATGCTAACTGGGAGAAAGGGAGCATATCTAGCCATAAGGTGAGGTACTGTAACATTAAAATAAAATAAAATAAAAAGGTCAGCTACTGTGAAAAGTAGGAAAAAATAGAGGATATACGAGTTAGTATTGAAGATAACACTTCAGCAGTACACTTCCTTTCAAGAAAAAATTTTCTGAAAGATTTTACAAAGAGCATGTGAATAGATGATATCCAATTCAGGAAATTAGTCAGTTCTAGAATGAAGAAAGACAGATATACTGTACTAACAATGAAGATAGGTAAACTTTCTTAATAACAAGCAAATAACTTTAAATGAAATGCAATTAAAAATTGCATACATTCTCATTTACAAATATTTGAGTATGTGAGAATTGGGGCCTTTATTTAAAGGACAACACATTCTGCTAATGATTCAAGGTAATATAAATGACATAGAAAGGATAAGAAGCTTGAATCAAAAGTTGTATGTGTGGTACATGATCATGATCACTGATTTGTAACTACTGCTCACTGTTTATGGCATAGGAGGAACAAAGTAGGAAAAGTTTGTTTCTTTTGTCCTTCTCTTTCAGATGGCTTACATTGACAACAATATCTTACTATATATGAATACAATTCAGGGCAGATGTGATATCTCCAACAATGCTGATTATTGACAACTATTCAACATCAAAAAATGTCAAACCCTGATTATGTTAGCTAATTCTATGGCTCTTAGCCATAATATATTGAAATTTTTAGGCCATATTTTCAAAACATCAACCCTGTAAAAATCAATTTTGGCATGTTTTATTTGCATTGTCTCTTCTGTTCTCAGTATTAAACTTTCCATTCTATTCCATTATTTCTATCAGCTCCTGTCTCTAAATTTCCATTTAGTTTGATGCTTTCACACTCTTAAGCCCACTGTATCATAATTACTTGGACTGATCTTACAGTCAATTCAAAACAAACCCAATTTCACTGCCAAGCTACTTGCCTCTATCTTCTATTTGGCATACTTACTCCAAGCAGTTTCTACCCCATGCACGATCTTCATTCATGACTTTTGAAGGTGATAGTAATACTCCAGAAAAGCAATGCAAGCCAATGAGGAAATTTTCCTTCTACTATGGAAGACTGGTGAAAAGCCTTCCTTGTTCTTTAACACTAACTTTTGGTCCACTAAATACTTGAAATGCATTACTAACAGTTCATTCTTTTTAATTTATCTCCTAGTGTTTGGCTATTCGTTTATTTATTTACTGCAAGGACTACATTTATTTCCTGGCACCAAGTAATTCTGACTAACCTTCAGTGATTTTTGTTTCCTGCCATTTCAGAGGGACAAATTTAAAAATGCATATTTTGTCCTTACTGAGTTGTAACAAGATTGGCATGATACCAGTGGTGTTTGAATTTCTCTCTTAGGAAGACTGACACAGTTCAACCAGCTGCACAGAAATTACACTGAAAATAGATACTTCGCAAATTCCCCTCATAAATGAAAGTTTATGGTACAAAAAAAACTGTCTGACCAGTTATCTTTCAGAAAAGTGCTTTACAATTTGCATATAAACTTTTTTTTTTTTCTAATTACACAGAGTAAAATGAATTCATTTTGCTGTTGATTACAAGCTGGTCTTGCCAAACACCTGTGACTGCCACAAATTCTAATTTGTTATTTATTTACTTCAAAGCAATCTTATTATCTAAATGATTCAAAACATCAAAGCCCTTAATTATTGATAGTCAATTTGATAGGGTTACACATCCCATGTCCTTGGGCAGAAGGCACTTCTCTGTTTTCTTTTCCTCAAGTACACTTGGCTGAGCAAGAGAACATATGATTCTGCTACTAAGTGTATTGGAAGTCACAATCTTTCTTAACTGCAGCTACATTTAGGCAATATCAAAGTGACAAGATTGACAGTTACAATGTGGTAGCTAATTAAATACACAACAGTAATTGAAAATTACCATCCTTTTCACATTTCACCCTTTTCAAAGTTTCGTGTGTAGCACATTTATGCTGTAGATCTGATAGTAGCCTCTACAACACTAATGACGTTTGAGTACTTATCATTTATTCCAGGCAGTAATATTCATTATTTACACCACTGCAGTAAGGGTGCATATGACATATCCAGTGGTCAGTAGAGTTACTGGTACTCTTCTAAAAATATTTGTAAGTTATATTATCTTTACTGAAAGTATCCATTTACACTGTCTCATTCCTTTCAGAGTCACATTCTGGTATATGAGATGCCAGTGGAAAGCCTTTCACATCTAGACATCTATGATTTTTTTTCTTTTCTTATTTTCACGATACCATTTTCTAATGCAAAAAAAATGACCAAACCATCTATTCTGATCTTAGCAAGTTAAAGGGAAGTGATTTTCGAGGATTATATTGCAATAAATAAGTATGTAATATCCTAAATTGAGTATCTTAATACTGTTTGCATATTTATGGTTTGATTTTCATTTTTCTAAATAATAAAAGTTGACGTTAGAAAGCCAGGATTAAGACCTGGTACATGCCAACATTTTGCACAGCTGGGAATACACTAAACAATGTGTCTGGGGATACAAAAACGATCAGGAGAAATTACAAATACTTGCTCAGTGACTGCAACAAATTTTGAAGATAAAGTGCAAAATATGGAACGGTTTTATTTTTAGGCCTTAACCAGGAGCATTATGTGAAATGGTGGAGAGAATAGTTGAATATTCAAGCTGATTAAGATTGATCAGATGCAAATACAGAACAGGCTACTGCACAAACTTCTTTAAGCTCATAAACCTAAAATTTTTGTCCAGCTACCAAAGGTGACATTGCAATTCTACTGTAAATAGAAAAAAATTTCAAGTTGTAAAAAAAAAAAACAACAAACTATCATTCACAAACAATCTCTTCAACATTTTGAAATAACTACAAATCTGCAAACTTGATCTGAGGAATAAAAAAAGTATTGGTTTTCCTGCTGAAGTTAACATGCACAATCAAATGCTATGGATAATGAAAAGAATATTAGATTCTTAAATGATTTTCATCTTAACAACCTAATGTGTCATTGTTAACTGAATTAAATAAAATTATTTAACTCCAGCACTTTCCACTTCCTTAAATCACTGGTTAATTGGATTTTCTAGGTAATTGGTAAAAGCATAGTTCTAGTCTCTCCCTTCCTTAATATCCCTTCCAAGTCTTTTCAAATAGCGTGGCAGTACTTTTTGACTGAAATTAAATAACTGATGCAACACTCCCTGAAGCCAGAACAAAGATTTCTTCCAACATGAGTGAGATTTGAATCAAGCCCCAAATAAACTGCATTAAATCACTACCCTTATATCCAAGCACCAAAAGCAAAATAAATTATTGTATATTATATATTTCCATCCAATCTCTAGTTTTTGCTATTTGATTTAATACTTGACTTTCCATTTTTAATTCTTTATGTACTGTTGGTATTACTTGCAGGACTTTCATTTTATGGTTAGCACTCAGTAATCTCAAGAGGAACAGCATTCTATGAATATAAACTCCCATCCAATACCTTTTTTGTTTCAGAGAATTTACCATGAAATAGCTGAATTCTACTGACCCTTTGTTATTATCAGCCTCTTTCCACTCTGATTATCATGATCCAAATCCAACCTACATTAACATCTCTATGAAGAATGGCATGGAGTATCAACATAAAAATAAGATGACTCTGGCATCTAGACACTCTATATTAAGTAAAAGTAAATTGCCATAACTTTTGTAACTAGATTCAGTTCAAACAAAGAGCTAAAATGTGAAAACAGTACTAAGGTGGATTGTCTTAGTTCAGATCTGCTAGAGAAAGGAATTCAGTTGAGAGAATCCCTGGTGACATGGCACCTTTTTTCCTTCTCAGATTTAGCATGTGTCACTGTAGTGCGTTTTGAGAATATAACAAAAAAGGTTTTTTGTAGTGATCATATATCAAAAGACCTTGAACCACAGAGGGGATGGGATCTTGCACAGATTATCTGAGCACAAGCCGTGTTTTGTGTCACTGTATCAAGTTTCCTCCAGAGGCAGTTGTCAGAAAGTGTACATTCACCCACTTATTTGTGAAATGACCTTAAAATAACACAGTATTCAAAGAAAATCTCTCAAGAGACAGCCCTCTGAGCAGAATGATCACTGTAGTGGTTGAAATTGCATCATTTTTCTGTCCCATTGGGGAAAAAAGTGAGAAAGAGTTCATCACCAGCACATT
The DNA here is from genome assembly GCA_013399175.1 of Odontophorus gujanensis. Classification (NCBI taxonomy): domain Eukaryota; kingdom Metazoa; phylum Chordata; class Aves; order Galliformes; family Odontophoridae; genus Odontophorus; species Odontophorus gujanensis. Next base: position 172,084 of record VXAB01011186.1, read on the forward strand.
AATGGAATGAAGAGGAAGGGAAGCCTGCTTTAGGCTGCAGTAAATGCACACAGCTTCCCCAGTTGATCTCTTAAAGCGCATGAGTGGTAAAATCATACTGAAAGGAACTGTTGAATGAGAGAAAAATACATTATACTGTTATGTTTGCAGTGGCTTACAGATGAGCTGCAGTGAGTCCACTCACAGCATGCCATGTTCAATTAAATATTTTATTTATAGTCAGAACTATCACTTCTTTTGGGTAAGCTGCTGTTGTGTGTCTCAGAACACAAATAACATGAACACAACACAGCACTCAGTTAAGCATACATGTCAATCAAAATACATCAGTGGAGATGACTTCATCAGCTACACTGGTCTCAACCGAAAGTAGGATTCATTTACTAAAGCTGTTTAATGTTTTTTTTTTTTTTTTTTTTTCTGTTCTGTGTATCCTTTGGACTGGCTTTGTAAATAAAAAGAAAGGCATCAAGAAGAGAGCCTACAAGTTTTGCCTAAAAAGTTTCTCATTTTTATGGTTATTTTTGACCCCAAAATGTTTCACCCAACACCTGAAAACCATGAGGACTCACTCTCAGCCCTGTAGCTAACAGTAAGCACAAGATCTCATTCTTATTTCTTCCTTTTCTACCTCTCTTCTTTTTTGGACAGTTCAACAGAAAGGCCAGAGACTGGTAGGCTGAGACATTCAAGTCAGGAATATGAGAAAAACTCACCCTCCAGTAGCCTCTGTTCATGAGCCAGTCTGAGCATTTCATTCCTTACAACCATGCATTACTTTTCAAACAAATAGTTTCCATTAAAACCTATAAGGTAAACATTCCACTTTCTATAATCACAGTTCCCAGTTAGGAAATAGCAGTGCATTAGCATCAGAGCTTCACCATTCAAAAACCATTTATGAAACTCTCCTCAGGATATTAAGTGCCATGTGGGCAGCTGGTAATGTTAAGATGTAACTCACAGGACATGATACAATTCAAATTCAGAATTGAAGCTTTAGCTTGCTGCAGAATTTAACACTATTAAACAGGAATTAGGATTGAAGCAATTAAAGTGCATTCTGAAATGCTTGTAAAGCTCCTGCTTACGAGGTGAGAAGAGATTAATTACCTTTAGGGAAACAACAGGATGCTTTGAGAGTATAAAAAAAATACTGGCGCAGAAGGGAACATAGTTTTAAAATCCATTCCTGTGTAATGTAGGTAAACTCTTTTGACTTCAGAAGCCTCAGATAAATATCGATACGGAAATTATGCTAGCCTGTAAGTCAGAAATACGGAGGTCATTTTTGACATTTCTCCTTGAGCAGAAATGTCCTCTTCCACCTAAAAGACTATGTACAAGCAGAGACAGAAAACAGCTACTGAAGGTTTGGATTTTTATCTGAAGGATTACTCTCATGAACCTACCAATTCATGTCTCTACTCCTCTAATAGTATTATTGAAGAATTTATTGAAAGTTTTATTTAACTGATATTATTTTATATCTCCAGTGCCTTGCAGGGGATGGTCTTGTAATACCGGTCTCATGGGTTTTCTTCCTTACCTTTCTTCACACTTTTGGTTTTCAACTTCTTGTTTTCTTCCATTGTTTTTCTACTGTCTTTTTCACTTTTTACAAACACTTGATTTTTGTTTTCCTGGCTTTGTTGTTGTTGTTGTTTGTTTGTTTCCATATCACTTTTTTCATTTATTTAGCACTTTTTAAATTTCCTAATCTGTTAGATGTAGCTGACAATTCTACATCAAAGCAAAACAAGGCTTGCTTCATTAGCCTATTTCTTTATAAAATCCTTGTTTATTTTACTTTTAGCCATAGAAGATCATTCCACTGTTATTTATGGTAATTATCTAAATGTTCTTATGAATGATCAGGTCTATTCTCTACTAGAAAAATAATAGCTTTCATTTGCTATCCTGTTGGTAAGCAATCTCAGTGTAACTTTATTCACATATCTTTGCGGAAACAAAAACCCAGAGGAAAAACCTGATGGCAAATACGAAGCCTCTAAAATAATAGAGAAACCAGCTTAGCATGCTTTTATTATAGTCAGGGGAAAAGCAGACCTCCAGAAGGAACAAAATTTACAAAGATTGAATCAGAGGAAATGCCGAAGACCACCCTTAGATTATTCAAGTTTGCAAGGATGAAAAAAGATTTTAATCTTTCCACTAACCAGTGTAGCAGTGGCCCAAAATAGGACCAGAAACTCCTCATTTTTATATTGTTTCTTCTCTACCCTTTTGTCCTAAAGATGTATCTGAAGCATCTCTTTATCTCAAGCAGTCTTACTAACTACTGTGTTAAAACCATGTTATCTTACATGGTTAATCTACCTCTTCAACAGTAAATATTCTATTGCATAAAGATGCATTTAGAAAGTAGCAAACGAAAATTTAAGAAAGAAAGCAAGATGTCACTAAAAATGCAAAACAAAAGATCATAAAAGATTTAAAGCACTCTTCAAAAGAAAAGTGCTATTACTGGAGGCTACTCAAAGAAGGACGGATAAGGAGGGAGTTAAAGAGATCAAGACCCACAGGCTTTGCATTAATGAAGAGACAGGATTTCAGTAAAGAAATGAGAAGTAGAGAACTGGGAGCCAGGATCAAGTCTCCTTTGAAAATGAAAACTGCAAAATTAGCTCACTTCTCAGAGCTGCAAGAGTTTTTCCCCCCTTCTGGGTGTTCAGTGAAAGAATGCGTGTCTGAAAGTGTCATCATAGGAGCAATCAGGGGCATTATAGAAGAGTTCACTTAAAAGCACACTATAAAAAACATGCTTTGTTTTGTTTTTATTTGGAGAGTCTGCAGTGCTTCCTTGGAAGTTCCCTAGGAACTGATTTTTTCCCTGAGATTAAACAAGTGAGATATACCTGAATAGTATTTCATGATTACTTCTCATAATTAAATTATATTTCAAAAAATGCAGTGAGCAGCATCACAGTAATCAGATCAGTCAACAGAAGAACATCTGTTCTCCATTTTCAGGTCTTCTCTCTGGGTCGGAGTCCCAGCTGAAGCATAAAACTGTGACTTCCCTCAGTACCTCTGACAGTAAGACACCGGATAAGCAAATTCTGGAGATACATCATATAGTAGATTGGTAAGTGTCCTGGCTTCCTTCTTTTAAATATAAATAAATAAATGACATAAAAAATATTAACAATAATAAAAAAGCCGTAAATCAATATAACCTGTTTGTTAGTGCTCCGTTACTTGCATGCCTTACAATATTTCTGTGGATTCCATGGATTAAGCCTGTAGAGAACACAATCACCACAGCCCAAGCCCCCAAAATTTTGTTCAGAATCTATGGTACATATATGAAATCATGATTTCATGTCCTTGTTTCTGTTTTTCAAGTGAACAGTGTATAGATAGACTTCTGGACTTCTCTAAACTAAATTTTCTGGATGAAAACAGCACGTAGAGGGGTAGAAGAGAGAGGATTATTGTGCCTCAGTTTCACAACAAATATCTTTCAGTAACACCAGAGCATTTCAAAGAATCAAATTCCCATCTCAGAATAGAATGAACACTAACCAGAAAAATGCTCAAGACTAAAGTGTTATATTTTCAAATGCTTCAAGACCACATAAGAAAATTATTTCACCCATGCATCATTTTAATTACAGTAGTTTTAAAACCTGTGATATTTTTCTTCATTTTCATATAGAAATAATTTTAAACTGGAAATCTGTATTAGAAAAAAAAAAACAAAAAATTTTCATATAAAATAATAAAGCTAATTTTGAAACACTTTACTGTGTTTCAAACAGCTGCAGGATTATAAATTCACTGATAGCATCCTTTTACCCCAATAAGTCATGCTTCCATAAATCAATACTTCTAGTGGAAACACTGTCATTACACAAACATGATCAGCAATATTTCCGATTACTGAAATATGCTTGGCTGACACGTAATTTACTTTTTTTTTTTTATGTCTCGCTCAATATTTTTGGACTTGCCTTCAGTTTCAAAATCTTAATAACTGATCTTTCTATAGGAATAGTTCCCTGGACCTTTTATTCTTTCTTACATCCCGATGTTACACTGAAAAATTCATCCTTACATACAGACACAAATTTCCCAGCACTTCCGAGAAGGAAACTTTCTTAACTTTTCTTTCCCATTATGTAGCAAGTATAAAAATTCAAAGCTCTAGTTGCTCTTTCCTCTAAGGATTTTCACTGTATATCACTTAACTTTTCATGACATCTTTCTTCCCTCCCTTTTATATTACAAATTTCCCCTAAGCAATGCAAACCTGTATTTGCATCCCTGACAGCAAAGGGGAGACTGACGGATGGAAGCAATGCTCTCTTTGAATAATGCAAGATGTTGTGACACTGACAATAATAAGGAGTCCTAAATAATAGGTCCTCCTTGATACGATTTAAAAATATGCAGCCTATTGTCTCAGGCACCAGCAAACCAGTGCATAACAAGTGCCTCAGTAGTAAGGCTGAGTTCCATCCATCTCAGTGACAGCTGACAATAGGAGACTAATCCCTCTTAAAAATATTTCCCAATCACTTTTTGCTGTAATTAAATCAACACAATGTTCAACCACACACATGCACAGGAAAGGGGCTCTCTGTCTTATGACATCTCTGAGTGAGCAAAGTGCTTAAGAGTTACACATCAGTGCCCTGGGGGAAGTCACTGTCAATTAGAGTAGTCTGTGTCACCTAATCCTAGTCAAGGCTCTGTTCTCTTTTGTACTGTCACTATTTTTCTCCAGTGGTGCCCACAGATATTAACAAACAGGAATGAAACACTGATAGAGCGATAAAACCTTATAGGCTTAAATCCTCCATGGGTAAAAAGCTAAGGATCCCATCTTCAGGACTTCATTCATATCTTAGTTCATGTCTGCCATTTTATTTGGCAAGCAATTTGCCACATTAAAGAAAGTCAGAAGAGACTTGGAAGATGTTCAAAAGGTGAAAAATTTGTTAGTCCCAGCTGTACTTTTAATTATGTTTATAAATCGATAATTTATACCATTAGAGAGGTTTTATTAACTTGGGAAGATCCTGAACTACAGTTTCAGTGACATAATTTGGTAATTAGTGAGTTAGAGCTTTCTGCAAGGTATTTCTGGAAAATCCTGTCAATTAGAAAGCAGGAAAGACAAAGAGATGATAAATTCTTTGATAATATAGTTAATTATATAGAGATTCATGGGCCTCATAACATTCAATCAGACTTGCATATATGTTAACAGTTTCAGTGCACTGAAGTTCTGAGTTGCATAGAAGACTGTATAATAAATATTTAAACTATCACAAGAGAAAACAATCTACTCAAGACTGCCACCTACCTATGCTATTTTGTAGAATCACAGGTATGGAGAATACATTAATACTTTTATAATCTTTGGCTGAGCAAGGTCCTAGAACATCTGAGATAGATTGTCCAGTACACCTACACAGCACACTTAAGCAGCATATTACAGATACACTCAAACTAAGCACAGCCATAGTAAAAGGAAATTTAGCATGAGATTTGCTAAGTCCTAAATTCACTCAGATAGTGACACCAGAGAGGTTGATTTAAGCCTGCTTTGGTATCTCTCTCTAACGCTGACATTGACAGAGAAGTCAGACTTGAAGTTGTATCTGCTTTTCAAATCCTGTCTTTGGCTGGTGTTGCTCAAAATAACTGCATGCCTCTTGCTCTGAACAAAACCAGCCAAAGTCATGGTTTCTATGGCCATAGCTCATCAAATCAGCATTCATAGCTGAAGTAAAAAGCCTGGTACAGCAGTGGAGACATCATCTCAACACAATATTTCATTGCAAAAGTTCCAGTGTTACCAACACAGATTTCTGTATTGAGACCTCTAGCATTATCTCTTTTGCAAGAGCTTCCCACTTAACCAAATTACAACAGATGCATTGTAGCTTGCAGTAGATAGAAGTACACAAAATAAATATAGGCTAAAGTTGGGTTTTATTTTCAGAAGATAATAAAAATAATTCTGTTTTCCTTTTACTGTAAAAAACTGTAAGGAGGAAAACACCAAACATACTCTTTTTCTTCAATGGGAAACTAAACAACTAGTTATGAGGTTCAAGTGATCTTCCATTGAGTTTGTGATAGAAGTGCAGGTATGTAACACTGCAAATCTTAATAGTTTGGTAAGATTACATATTCACTTCAATTGCAGGATAATAATAACAGGAAAAAAAGTAAAGAGCAGCAAAATAAAATTTCATACAATTTCACTCCTTGATAAAATCTGCCTTTGGTACAGGTGATTGCATGACTTCACCTGATAGAATAGCAAAGAGGCTCAGAAATAACCCTACAGCCATCTTCTACCACCTCTGCAGTGCTTGTATGCTGGCAAAGATATGGTTTAATACAACTATTTGCTTATAACGAGTGGGCTCTTCTGAGTCATCTGTGTTATGTCTGAAGAAATCAATTCAGGCAAATTCTCCATGTGAGTCTTACGACTCTTTAGTGCATAGAGGAGATCAAAACCACTTTTGGTACTGTTTGAAAGTACCATTCCAAGGTCAAGGGAAAGCTGGCGGCCTCTTTCTAACATGACACAGTCTTCCTGGTGTTGTTTTTCAGCAGAAGTGGAGATAAGTGACTCAGTATGTCTCAGGTCATTCCAACTTTCCTTTACTCACACAGTACATCAACAAAGTAGAATTCTGCTACTCAAGACTAATAGACATAAGAAAGCTGCCTTAGGAAACATGACAAAGGCAAAGCCTAAGTTTCCCCTTACTAAATACATATATTCACAGCAGGATTGGTAAAAAAGAGTCTGCAGTTTCTCCTATTGATTCAAGATATTTCATAACATCTGGCATGCAGTCTCTCATTCCATCTGCCTGTCAAAGGGTAGCAAAAGCACTATTGAAAATAAAAAGAAACAACTGAAAAACAAACAAAAGCTTTTATTTCTAAAAAGCCCTAACAGGATGAAAAGAAATATACCGAAGACCTTGATATTTAAGAAGAATAAAGAACTTTATTTGCCATTTAAAATCAGAGAAAAAACTTGTTTGCACATCTGTCTCTGATTTCCCAGTGCTGATTTAATTCTAATACTCACATTGTACTCAAAGCAACCCTGACAGATGTTTGATAATCAATCTGCTTTGAAACTCATCCAGAGAAGCAAAATCTGTTCAGGGAATCCAGTGCTGTAGCTCAAATGGAATAACTTTAGATCTGCCTGGAGCCACTTAATACATTTAGACCCGTACAGTTCTTTACTTGGTATGTTTACTATATGTTACAGGGCATAAATGAAAAAGAGTGAGTTAAGCATAGCTTTAAATCCACATCCCACCTGCCTGTGAGGTAGCATGTATCACCATTTGCTACCTCTAAGGAGAGTGGAGATTTGAGAATGTAGATTTGTAATTTCAAATGACTACTTGTTTGACCTATAATTTCAATTTAAAATTGTGACAGCTGCCTAAGACTGAGAATTTCTCTTAACTCACTAACGCTCTTTCAGTTCTACATTAATTCCACCAAATATAGCCTAATTCTCTGGAAGGTATATTCATCCCTTCTACCATTTGTAAGAATGGCACTATGATTCTACTTGGTTGTTAACCACCAGTGACTACTAACATAAATGTTATGGGGCTTCAGAAAGCATTTTACTATTATCTATTTAAGGGACCATGCAATTGTGCTATTATGGACAAGTAGTAAAGAAGTAAGAGAAAAAACAAACAAAAATGGAAGAAAGAAAGCAATCATTAAGCTCACGGGCAGAAGATACTACATCCAATATTTCTCAAAAATATTTTTCATATCGTAAATCATACTCATATAGCAGACATTCCTGATCTGTTTCATAGCTGCAGGAGAGAGATAACTCTGTTTTATAATTCTTAATTGTAATGTTTTTATAATTCACTATTCTAAACAGGTTTCAATCAGAACTGATAAGGGTTTAACCAAAAGCATTTGTCCCCGCAGTCTTGTTCAAGTTACTTAAATGTCCAGACTGCCTTTGCATGAAATCCTGAGCAGTGTGGCACAATTCTCACTTTGTAAGGCAGCCAAAGTCCATTGCTTGTCACTCTACATCAAGGAGAAAGCAATGCGAAATTAAACATGGTTGCTAAGCTCGCTGGACTCTAGAAAAATGGAGGAACTCTTCCTTGAAAAGATAATAAGAATTTAATTAATTTTTCAGCATTAATTTATGAAATAATAGGACAATTTTCTGACTAGACAGTGCAGTTTGCTTTTTGCTGTGTTTGTTTAAAGTGAAACATTCCAAACCAGCTCTGGAAATGAGACTCCTCAGGGACTGTGCATGCAGTATATACAATCCACAGTATAGCAGGCAGGCTGGAATTGGAGTAAAGCTCATTGGGGGGTTACGCAAAGGTCTGCTTTGATAGCTTGTGAGTGCCTAGCAGCATGTTGTATGCTTTTCTGACTACCTGTTCTTTGGAACTTGAAAGCCTGAGATTAGCATGCAGGTGGAGTTGTAGTTAGCTACATAAGAACAGAGCTCACATTTGGAAATGGAGTTGTAACAAAATATCCATAGCAATTTCCTTAAAAGTCATCTTTGTCATACTTTGTTTTCCGTACTTCAACCTTGCAAGCAGTTTTCTGACGCTCTCAAACTCGAGATTTTCAGAGTAATTATGACAACATGGAATGAACTGGGGTTTTTGTTTGTTTCTTTTTGTTTTGTTTTTTGCTTTTTGTGTTTTTTTTTTGTTTTTTAAAGGAAAACTCAGGTTTTACCCATCTGTTTGAAAAGTCTGGTTTTATCCATCTGTTCAGACTATCGATAAGCCTTTGATATCAAAGCCAAGTACAATGGGAGAAAAATTTAAAAAGCGTCTGTTATCTAAAATCAGTACTACGAAATCTACATTGCTTACACAGCAGGAAGTCTCTCACTTTATTCTTCAGGCCTCATGCATGCAGGAATCATGCTTGTCATGATTTTCATACTTTCAACTCATAATTTGCTTTAATTCAAGCCATGAATTCACCAACTTAATGAAAAGTGTAATTAAGCCATGTACCTGTACAACCTGGTTCAGGGAAGCTGCTTTAGCAGGGGGGATGGACACGATGATCTCTAGAGGTCCCTTCCAATCCCTACAGTTCTGTGATTCTGTGATACACTGTGCACTCTTAAAATAGCAGAAAGCCCAGCCTGTCAAGCCATCCCCTCTCATTTCATAAGAGTTGTGATTAACAAATTATTCCAATAAATGAGTTGCTAAAAATGAAAATTAAAAAAAATAAACCAAAATCATGTTATGGAAAAAAATTGGTGAAATAAAATGTTAAAAAAGCAACACGGTTTAGTGGGAAATATTGGTGACAGGTAGATGGTTGGACATCATACATCTGTTGGTCCACTAAAAAGATGGCTATACTGATTTAAGACTGATTCTTGACTGATTAAATCTGAATTCATTTAGATACATCAAAGATAGTGATTGGTTTTGTGATAGCCCACCCATTCAAAGCTCATTTACCGAAATGAAGAAAGAACTTTCCAAGCTGATAGATTACAAAAAAATAATAATAATTGATTCCTAACGGCAGCAGTAGATGCAAGAGATTTAGTTTATTTTTTTTATTTTATTTATTTATTTATTTACATAGAATCACTTTCTCTATTTCTTGTGGTAGATTTTTAGGTATAAGAAATGTGTGAAATAATTCTACCACTGTGAACAGTGAAAATAACAGTCTATGACTAAGAAATTTGAAAATAAATATCTTCTTTATAGATAGTAACTGAATTTTGGGAAAACAAAACAAAACAAACGAACAAAAAAATAACAATCTCTTATCTACTGCCATTCATCCAAACCATTTCATTCTAACAGAAAATGAAACAGTGCTATTTCCATGATTTCCCCCTAGATAAAATCACTGTAGTTGAGATAAAAGATTTGTATTTTGTAATCAATATATCAGCTCCATTCTTGACTCCGAAAATAACGTGAATTTGCTCCCCCCAAACATCAATCTCTGTTCCATAGACTATTGTAAGCAACTTTGCTGCAACTTGCAACATGACAGTAAAGCGTTAGTGCTTCTTCTATAGAAAAAGCTGATGTGCTTATTTTAAATTTGTATGTTCTGTGTGGCTATTTAGCTAAACAGGCAATACATGCTAGACCACCATTATAAATGAAAGCTAAAATCTTGTCTGGCCTACTGCATGTCTTTACCTACTGCCTATAGGTTATTCAAGAGATTTTGAAACCAATGGGAAAATGAAAAGGAAGAAACTGCATGTGTTATGGTAAGGGGCTGCGGAGCCATGTGGAACACAAATCTTCCTTAATTACAATTTCATTAACATTCATAGAATATCATGAACATTAACTGTTCACATAATAACTTTTTCTCTGCTGCAATACTTTAATACCATACAAATATCAACTTCTGGGGTTACTGGTTGATTGAACTGCTCTGGTCAGCTTGATTATTCTCAAAAAATCATTGTGAATTTATAGGAATAAATCATAAAAAAAATTACAACTCTCAAATGGTCTGAACTTTGGTAAACCGTTATTATTTGTAGCATATATTTATTTTGGAATGAAGTTTTATGTACAAATGAACAAAATTTAAATGTTCTCATTCAAATGCATAATTACTGCTTAATATAGAACTGTATGATACAAAGATTGTTTGATTTTGAAGGCTGTAAATGCCCTTTTTTCCAGCACTTTTTTTCATTTGCCAAAATAACTTCAGAATTGCAAGAATTTCATTATGTCAGCACATAATTTATGAAAATGCCGATAAATGTTCACAAAGGACAATTATATGCATGTTTTGATTTTATAATTTTATGGCAGGCTCCTTAGCTAATGAAAATTAATTTAACAATAACTTTGAATTTTTTTTAAGAATTATAATTACGAGAATTGTAGACTGACATTTTCAGTGGCTGAATACTATCTATATCTCTTACACAAGTTTCTTTTTCTTAATCACTATCAGAACTACTAAATCTACTCTTAACACAGATTGTACAAGTCTGTGAAATACTGAGTATCTTTGGATTAGGCATGAAATTATGGCTAATAAGGAGTGCACACATAAAAATTTGTGATCAGGTTAAAAAAAATATCTAATGAAATAGAAGTGATAAAAGGAGCTATTTAAAGAAGTGCACTGCATTTCATTATAATTAATCACTTAAGAGGAAACTGAGTACAAATAGCAGAAAAGACATCCCAGTTCAGGAATAGTGATTTTTCCTTAAAGACTGTTTAGATTTGAGTGGTTTGTTATTCCATTTGAGAAAGTTGTTGGTAACATGAACAGTAGAAGGGGAGATGCATTCCCTTTGAGTTAATGATACATGGTGTGCTCTCAGTTTTCATTTGTGTGGACCTTTGTGTAAATATGTCTGTTTCTGCTGAACTCGCAAGAAAAAAAGGAAAGCTCTGATTTCAACTGCATAATCCCGGTGTTTCAAAGGTAGTACTATTAGAGTGTTAGTAGTCCTGGTAGCGACACTTAGTATCAACAACCCAGGGCTAGTTAATGGGATGTTAAACAGGGCTACTCAAAGTCATAGTGGGGAACATGCTAAATAAGTAACAGCAAACAAGACAAAGTTTATAGTTCTAGGAACTGCTTAGGTTGATAACTATCTCTTCTAGTGTGTAAGCTTATAAAATATTAAAGAAAGCATGAGATAATTAACCTTATACTTTCCCTGTAAAAAGAGGAGCCATACACCTTGAATCTAATACAACATCTATATTAAGGATAAAAAGAAAAATTAAAAAAAAGGAAAAATAAACAACCAAGCCAAAACAACAACAACAAACACTAGCCCTGTTCTCAACCTGCAGTTTTTTAACTACAAACAGCAACTGTTTAGAAATAAAAGTAGTATTACGGAAAATCACTAAGTCTTACAGAAACTTCAGCAAGCATAAAAAGTAAGGATCTACTGTCACAAATGCAATATTAAATTTATTCTACCTAGAACACAAAGATTTGGTTGGACTACATGATCTTAGAGATCTTTTCTAACTGTAACAATTCTATGATCAGTGGTCCCTTCATCTTGATTTCATACAGTCTCTCTTCAATACCACTGCACTTCAACTCAGAAAGATATGGTGGAAAGAAAATTCCTTTGAAGACATTTCTCTGTTTTTGACGTCTTGTTTTGATTTGTTCTGTTACTGCTCTTCAGGTTTGTCTGCTGCAAAGTTAGTTGAAATTTTATCAATAAAAACACTTTTTACACATTTTTTGTACCTGGTCTCCCTAGTACAAAAAAGACGAGGATCTCCTGAAAAGAGTTCAGCAGAGGGCTACAAAGATGATAAAGGACAAAGACGATAAAAGATCTCAATGGAGATCTTTTGAGAAAGCACTTATCCTCACAGATCATCTCCAGCTAAGTTTTATATCATCTGTCCTGTTCCGTACGTCCACCTAAGTGGGAGCTCCATGGCTCCCAAATCAGTAAATCTTTCTCCCATATAGCAGCATATGACAATTAGTTATGCAGTGGTATGTCTGCTTCAGAAACTTTTCCATAACGTTTTCACGTTACAACTTATCTTCATAAGAGTTAATAGATAAAAGAATACAACAAAACTCTTACTGGAATCAGGACTTTGAGTAGGTAGCTTTAGAACCCGGCTTTACCTTTTTTATTGCAGGTATAGTACCTTATGTGCTGACTCCATCTGCAGTCACTTGTAATTATAAAAGACGGTCCAAATCACATAGAATAATTTCTCTCACTCTGCAACCATTTCCAAATCATGAATAAAAGACAAATCACAGACTACATGAAATTGGTAGAAAAAGATTCCTGCTTTGTTTCTAGATTATAAATCAACATCTATTGCACAGGCTGCTTGGAAACATGTTTTCCCCATTTCTATTGCACCCCTAACACTACTGAGATTTGTTAATTATAATGCATCTTTTTCAATGCTTTCAGCTGCTTAATTAATCCCCTAGTTTACAAACTAGTTCTAAATTTGTTCAAAGTAATCAGAAACTATAAACCTTGACAGCACTCAGCTGTTTGCTGACATTTTTTCTTCCGTGGACAGACTGTAAACGTAGCAGGTGGGAAAACAGCCAACAGTACTTTACTGACGATCCATATCTCTACCCGTTTGATACTTGTCACCGTCTTGTAAGCAGAGATTAAAAGAGGTTTGTTCAATTTCTTCCTTACTTTAATCTAAACACTGAAAATTTCTTCAAAGACTATTTTCAATGCTCAAACATTTGGCTGATTAACAATGTTTTAATGTATGTTCTATGTATTCGTGAGATGCTGACATGGAAGCTAGAAAGGCACTATGTGGAATTTTCCATCCCAGATGTCTGCTCACATCCCCTATGGGGTGAACTAAGACATTTCTCTTCTTTGAATTTCAGTAACTGCACTCTTTTGGGTATTCAGTTGGTAAACACCATAGAGTGAAGGGATCTGGTGTCAGTTGGTACCTGTTAAAGGGACCACTTCAACTAACAATGGATAGTGAAGTCATATTAGTTATAAGAAATGTTACAGGCACTGGAAGTTCCGTTACAAGCACTGAAAGTTCTGCTTTCAACATTGTTCATTCACCATCACCAAATTTGACCTACATTGACCATTTTAATAATGAACATCCATAACAAAATTCTTCCAGGACATCTCTGTCTTAAATTGCTATGCCATTTTTAATAAGCCACTTTATACCTAGTACTGACTAATGGAAAAATACTAGAATTTGGAATTTCATCCCTGTTGATCAGATGTCCAACATATCTTCATCTTGCTTCTATCACCAAACACATTAAAAAGCCACTGAACATGTCCTATTAAAAAAGTGAAAAGGCTGTCACACATTAATGAGCACTGAGGGCCATGCATAAATCAGTTGATTTAGCACTTTTAGAGTCTTTAGTTCCACACTTCGAAGTTTGGAGGGACTGGCCTTCACCTACCACCTCCTACCACCCCAGCAATATGCCTAGAGGCACTGCATCTCAGAAGTGGCAGGACAATCATTGTCTGGACTATGCAGACCATGATAATTTGAATAAGACTGCCAGAGGCATCTCAGTTAATACACCAAGCACAACATTTTCCCCCTACCAGAAATGTACTGATATCACAGCCAATGTTAGTGCAAGAACTATTTCAGTAACCAACAGCAAACACTGTCAAAAAGTAGCTGGATTTACAGTTAACTCTCAAGACTGAATAAGATGTCCTAAGCAGGTAATTCTTTAGAAAACATGCCTTTTCCTTTCCAATCATATGAGTGGAATGCTAGCAATAAAATTCAGCAACTGTGTTACTTGTTGTATTCACAACAGTGAACAAAAATGCAAAGAGTAAAAATAAAAGAAAGTTTAGAAGTAAACAGTGTCTCTAAATGAAAAGTAGATGCAGGTGAAAAACATAAGGAGCAGACAGAGCCAGACATAGTCTGCATGTGGAGGTGGAAGGCACAGAGGGCAGATGAACAAAGAGAGAAACAGAGTGGAAAGAATTCTTTGTGTAACACATAAACACCTTCACATGGTCACATGCACTGTCTGAAGTTTTTGTTTTTCTTGCTCCACTGCACTGATGCATTTTGACAGGATATTTTGTTCTGCCTCCAGGGTTTTCAGGGAAAAGGGACTCATGGGTTATTACTGTTGTTGTGAAGAGTTTGACTGAAATGTTTTGGCTCATTTCCTTGAGCTATGCATTAGCCAGATGGTTTGATGCATGTAGCACGCCACCCTATTTGATCCTGCGGTTGGACTTTAGAGTCTGCTCCACTGTCAAAGGAAATGGTTATTATGAACGTTCTCATTTATATTCACAGTGAAGAGTGATCTGACTGCCACTTCACTCATACTGCAGGTTAAGTGAGGGTGTCCTGTCAAAACAGAAAAAGGTCTGCTAATATAGAACAATCTGAGAGAAGGCTTCAAGCAGAAAATTATATTCCAGTAGTTACGACTTCCGTCTTCTCAAACACCGATTTACAATGTCAGAATCTCTTCTTCATTAGCAAATAAGAGTAATATCTCACTTTCTCAAAAGGAAGGAAAAAATGTATTTCACAAGATTTTATGATAAGATTATTGTATATGATTTTATGAATTGTGGTTTACAGCACAAATAAGTTTCATACACTATTTTAAATGCCTTCTTGTGCACAGGACCTCACCACAATATAGATCACATAAGCCAAAGATTCTCTCTGTGGCTGTGGCATACAAGCACACTGCAGAAACAGCCAAATGATGAGGAAAAAGGAGGAGAAAAAAATGAAGTACTCCAACTGGGTGGACTTTTGTCCACTTAATTCTGATGGGGGGAACAGCCCACAGAGCTGAGGGTGGCCACTATGTCATAGGGTTATCAGCTCTTCAGGAAAGGAATCTGCTGGGTCCTGCCAACTTATAAGATATAAGATGCATCAAAATCTGAAGAACATAGTTTTAAACACTATGTACTTATGCATGAAATATAAAAATCTGCTCACTGTTGTTATCCAGTCATTAATATTGCCAACCTACACTAATTCAGAATTGATTCTAAGTTAATATTTTGTTCAGAATTACCAAGACTATATTACATTCTGAAAATTGCTTTCTGAGACAACTTATTTCTGCTTTTAAGCATATTGAGCGATCGACAATATACTATTACTGACCTCAGTATGCTTCTGGTGTATGAAGCTGCTAAGAAAGATGATTCCTCTTGCAATCATCTTTAAAAGTTGTGCATAATGCAGCATTCAAAAATTCAACCATTGTACCAAATTTGCTAAATTACTGTGACTGTAAATACTGAAAGTTGACCTCAAATCAAGGAAAAAAGGGATGTGAAGGAAGCTCAAACAGTGATAAATTTATCTTTCACGACTGAAAAGTTTAACATTCTTGATAAAGGTTCTATAGGTTTTGCAGTAACCAACTGGTTTCTGAACAGGAATCAATCTCTGAAGAAAAACTGTTCTTTCTTGCTGTGTGAGACGGGACGCCAAATTCATACTCAGGAGCAGTAGGTAAAACTAACTTGTGGCTCACGTGTAGCTCTGTTATTGATAGAAAGTGCATTGCTTTGTTACTCCAGACACAATTACAATGTAATGGATCCATAAACCTGCTGCATGTTGACAGAGATACAGAGAAAGCAGTATCAGTCTGAGCAATTACCACCAAATTTGTGTTTACCTTATGATCAAGAATCACCGATCTGCTTGACAATATGCTATCTTACAAGGCAGAAGTGGTTGCAGCACAGCTAAGTTGGTATTTAGAATATCACCACTCCAAACAACCTGAAGACGTACCAGGAAGACACAGGAAAATATCCTGAAAAGAGCATCTCTGGGACAAGGACTTGATCATGCAAGAGTATTTACAATAAAGATGGCTAAGTCCAAAATATTTACCTTCAAAAATTTAGTTCAGTTGTAGCCTGACAGAATAAATAGCTGCCAAGAACTTATCTGTAAGTGATAAGTTGCTTGTTGGTAATTGCTATAGCTTCTTGGGGTTAGCAAAACAAGGCTTGTCCCAGCTCCTCAGTCCTTGTCATTTATAGGCTGGAATATCACTGCAAGGCCACCGCCATTGACATAAACAAAAAAATGGACGTGTCACATGTACATGAGACAGTCGTATGTTTATTCTTCTGCCCCATTTGGCCTCTCTGGTTAGGACAGATTGAAAGTCAAAAGCAGCAAACTGCAAATTCCTGCATTCCTGTTTAGCAGATTTAACCCTGGTCAACTGCCTAGTACGTTTCAGACAACCTCGTGCCCAACTCCTTTGGAAGTCAAAAGATAAACGTTTCTCTAATACTTCAAACTAAAAGAAATCCTCTTTGATTTTGTTGATTTCCCTACCGAGTCCACCTCCAGCAAAAAAAGTATTCAGATCTTACATAGGAATCACTGTGTGAAAAAATATTTTAGTGCAGTGTAGGCTCAGTGAGTCATTTCCTCAAATCCAAGAGTATACGATCTGAAGAACCAAGGTATTTTCTTATCCTTCTTATTTCCTGTAGTGTAGTTTAGGAAGTTCTTTACTGTGAAAGTTGCCTTGTATACTCTAAAATGAACATACTTAATGCTGCACGATCAGAACCTTGGAATTGAAATCTTATGTCTTGGATACTTAACATTATGGGTGTCCTAAGAAATTAATTTCCAAGTAAGAAAAATACTTGTAAAAATAGATTGTTCCATCTTTAAAATGTTGAATTTTGAAGCTTCAGAAGTGTTCTGAGCAGCCTTGAAAGTTTAAATTTTCTTGTCTTTCCCATGTAAAAATATAATATGTAGCCATTTCCACAAAAAAAAGTGGAGACTTTTTCAGTCTAAGGGGTTTGTGCTTTTCTGACCTTTTTATTTTGTGATGAGAGAAATTGATAATGAAAGAGCTGACAGAACTGTATTGTAATTCTCTGTCTACTGAGAAGTAATAGAGATTAATCCTCCTAGGGGATAGTTAAAATTTGTACTATGCTACAGGAGTTTGTCTTCATATGGTTTATGGGAATGGGTTACCTGTTTTATTTTAAGACTTAAATATTTTGAGATATGTATAGAGTTTGAAAGAGCCAGACTGTGTTAGACACAGGCTGGTAGTAGCACACTATTACTGTTCTCAAAAAGCTTTTCCTGACATTAAGCCAAAATATTCCAATAGTTCCTGATCATTGCACTTTAAGGATTAACTCATTCAAAATTACATTGTGACAGCAAACCACTAGGTATAAAAGGCAGACATAGTGTTAAGAGATATTTTTTAAAGTAATAGGTTTCTGGAGCAAGAAAAGTAGACAGAAAGAGATTCTTCCAGGTCTACTTCTATAGACACATTGCCAGCAGCAAAGAATCTTTCTGAACATGTAACAACAAGAGGTGAATTTAATGTCAATAACTTGTTCAGTCTTTTTGCCTCTCTGCCAATGCTTCCAGCATATGCCCAATTAGCAGTGACAGCAGTGGTGACTGTGTTTATGAGAAACTAACCCGAGACTGTCGTTTCTTTAAATTTAAAGTTTCAGAACAGACACAGGGTAGTAAAGCTTTTAAGTCCCTATTGACATGAACCACAATCTGACTTCGAACTGGTGTCTTAGGGGTGAAAATATTTATTTCTATGTCAGTCTGTCTCCCATAGAATATGTAGCACACACTTCATTCCAGCCTACTTTATTTCTCGAGGCAAAGGAATTCTTACCCTGTGCAATACCTGGGGCAGTCTCTCCCATGCCCTACCTCTTCTCTGCCTACCCAAAAGAAAGTTGAGTTTTTGTGGACAATCAGGTCACAGAGTCACAGACTTGCAGGGGTTGGAAAGGACCTCTGGAGATGAGTCTAACCCCCCTGCAAAGCAGGCTCCCTACAGTAGGTCTGCACAGGGCCTCTAGTGCATAAGTGGGTTGGGACATCCAGCACTGGCAAGTGAACGTGAGGTGTGGTGCAAAAAATACGAAAGGTGGAAAGTTCAAACTTATAAACTGTCACAGGAGAAATTACTCAGGCATGATAATGAACATAATATTTCAGAAAAGTACACTCAGGAGTTACTAAAAGAGATATGAATGAGAGAGAAGGAGGAATATACAAGGGAGTCTTCGGAAAGGCTGACGCAAACATAAAATCTGGGAATTACTGGAATGCCCCCTTAAAGAACAGTCTGCTAATTTATTGTGTTCTACCGATCGTAAACTTCTGCATGCACTGATGAGCTATCCAGTAAATAATAGTACACATTAATTTTGAGCATGTGGGCTAAATTGCAACCATAGTTTGCAATTTTCAAATGTATTACAGTGCTGCTGTTTCTATTTCAAAGTCTAAATCCCACTGCACTAGAATTTTTTAAAAAAGATCTGACTCCTGCGTAGGGTTTCAATTCCCAGCACAGAGGTTTTTGGTTTACCTTGGTACTCAGGGTTTGATTTTCTCTTGGTCACTGTTTGCTTTGAACAGCTGGATAAATTATTGCTATTTGGATCTCTTTTTTCTATTCTTTTTCTCAAACCTTCTGCTACTGCCTTCTGAAATAGAATGAATCTCAGATTAGACTATTTTTGATCTGACCTCATAAAAGTCTTCTTCTCTAATGCAGTGTAGAAAGCTATTCTCTTTTATTATTAAAGGAAGACAGACTTCCTATCTGACATTACGACTGCTTTAAAATCTCTTTCTGTGGGTGTAAAAGACAAAATGAGTTCCAAAATTCTGGGGAATGGAACTTGCACAGTGTGCCTGAATTGTAGACCCAAGGTTATTGTTTGTGATTGTTCTCCTTTTTGGCTTAGTTGTATGGCAGAAAGCCATCTACACACTATTGCTTTCCAGCTCCTGATCTGCTGATAATAAAGGACATGTTGAGAGGTGATATGGCTCAGCTCCTGCCAGCCAAAGCTGGCATAATGCTCTCTTTGCCAGCTAAAATGAATCACAGCAATCTACAAAAATAATCTAATACATTCGGGGACCAAGGCAGCCTTGGAGATTAGATCATCACCAAGTTATTATAAAAACATTTTTGACAGCACTCCTACTGTTCAGAATTCTGGTTGAACTGAGCAAACCTTAGCAAGGCTAAAGAACTGAATCTTTTAATTAGAGACCCACAAAACTTAACTGAAGAAGCCCCAGCAATACAGTCCACATCATATTTTTTAAGAATACAGAAAAGGTGGAAAATAAAGGTAGAATATATTATACTGACATAATGGAGACGAGATAGGTGATGCTAGCTCATATACCCCACTTCTCTGTACCTAGTTGGTCATCACTCCTGTCCTTCACACAGCAAAGCCTTGGCTCCCACCACATCTGTGATTCTACGGTGCTCACTACAAAATCCCCAGCATAGTTTTTGCACTTCCAGAGACTCATCTCATACATCATCTAACCCAACAGCTATAAAATGTTTCCTAACATTCCCCTTCAGCTGTTTCCTTCAACTAATTCATGCTCTTATTTGAAATTACTATAAAATCCCTCTCATGTACACACATCTTCCAGATTATTCTAAGTTATTGGCCTTAGCATGTTTTTATATGCACAATATAAAATTTTTGGAAGGCAGATCACTTCTGTGTTTATTTCTGATCTCTGTAATGAATTTTTTGGAGTCTTTCCATTCATCCACACTGTAGGAAAGTGATTACTGGGGTGCTTTTCTTGTTGTCAGAATATTTCAAAATTCAGTAATCATTATTATCAATTATTTTGATTTTTAAGTAGATATATACAATATCAGTTAATTAATCATGATTTTTTGAACAATCCTAATCACTAGCTAAAAACCCATCTTGTCACATTGGGCTTAACTGTGGGAAAAAAAAAAAGACATCCATTGTTGCATTACGTATTTGTCCTAATTATATTGAGTTCACAAACTTAGTTCTACTATTAATTCAGGAGTCTATTTCTTATTGGAATTCTGTCTTCTCTTTCCCTCTGGACTGGATTAGAGCTTCCTAAATCTTTGATACCAAAAGTATCTGGTGATTTCCAAATGAAAGCCAAAGAGATGAGTGTTGAAGTTTTTCCTTAAAAGCTAGCCTGGGGAATGAGAAAATTTTCAGATTTCTCCTTGAGTGGAGGAATAGAGAAGACAGTAATTCCTAGGAAAAAAAAAAGATGCTTAAGGCAATATTAAGATTAATGGAAAATGGACATCTGTGAAGGAGACTGGTAGGGTGTAGCGAAATGTGGGACAACCAGCTCTCGAGTCATGAAAGGTTCAAACAAACTTATAGATGCCTAGCCTCTCAAAGGAAAATTCAGAAGTTATGCTAAACATCATAGGATGCTTTTCTTGCCACCTAGGGACATTGCATTGATGATAAAAAAACACAAGATACTTGACTTTCACATTATTCTTACAAGCAGCAAAAAGCTACAAGAACTCTTCAGTGTAAATTAATAATAAAATAAACCTATATCGTGAATCTGAGTAGAGCTCTGAGGGAATAATACATTAAATATGGAATCACAGAACTGTAAGGGTTGGAAGGGACCTCTAGAGTTCATCAAGTGCAATCCCCCTGCCAAAGCAGCTCCCTAGCCCAGGGTGCACAGGTAGGCATCCAGGTGGGTCTGGAACGTCTCCAGAGAAGGAGACTCCACCACCTCTCTGTGCAGCCTGTGCCAGTGCTCTGTCACCCTTACTGTGAAGAAGTTCCCATGCACATTTGTGCAGAGCTTCCTATACACTTCCTTTTACACAACAAAGCTTACCGGCAGTCATTGGGTTTCTTGTTTTGCATTGTTTTTGCTTCTTTTGTTGTTGCTGTAAGTTTTCAACCTTTATTCTTGTAAATTGTTTTAAATAGAAGTGTATAAATAAAGCCCCTGAACATCAATTTCCATTTTTTTTTCCTTTATATCTTTGCAGAAAACATTCTTAAGATTTGTAGCAAGATTCACTGACATCTGTCCTCAGCCAAACTAAAGAAGTCACCATTTTCAGCAAGGCTCCTGACTGCTGGATGATTGAACTGAACCATGCAACAGGTCACAGATGACATTACGGAATCTTAACACCCATGACAGAGCCAATTGCTACACTGTATCACAAAGGCTAGAGGAAAAGAACCAAAAAGATCCACAAAATACACAACCACAGTGAGCCCCCACGGTTACTTCTTATTCTACAGGAGTCCTTTTATCAGCAGTGTATTTGACCGACAAGATGTGCTCCAGTACTTGAAATACACAAAACGAACCTTATGTATTTTTTCAACTTTCTTTTTTTCCTTTCTCTCAGGAACACAAATATTTCTACTGCACATTGGGAAAACCGAAGTAAATGGAAAATGTTCTCTGCTTGTACAGTCTATTACTATAAAAACAACTTCAGAAGAAAATAAGAAATAATATACATCTCTGTACTTATTTGCAATGGTATGAAAACAGGCCACTTTGTATCTTAATTTTTCATCAAGACAAGGCAACCGTAGAGGAAACCCATCACCCACTTGCACCCACTAGTGCTAAGTATTTCTGCACAATGCTTCTTTTCTTACGTTATTACTAGCACTTGTACACACTTGCTCTTTGTTGTAACAGAAAATGTTGTCTCACAGTGCCTAAACTGTTCTCTGTAGCAAGTCTGTCAAAGACAGTTTGATATACAACAGAATTCTCTATGTGCCCTATCAAGCCTCAAAATTTCTGGCCTTCTAGTATCCTTGAGCCTTTGCAAGGACATGCGTGAATCACATGCAACAGCTTCAGAAGAACAGTTCTAGGGATGATAGATTCCTAACTTCAGCTGCTTACAGCTGTAGAGATGATTTATAGGAGTCAAAATTATCAACTTACCCAAATGTCATACAAAAGAGCGATTGAATATAAAAGGTGACCATTTCAAAGATGCTAGAGTTGTTCTAGTTGCCTTTCCAGTGATTCTATCTCATCTCAAATAAAAGCACTTTAAAGACTGGATATTGCAGCCACTGCCCAATAGACCAGTCAGGTAGAAATAAATTTTAAAAATGTTATAAAAACAAACCAAGAGTATGATTCCATTAACTAAATGGAACTCAATAAATGGCTATCATTACTCATTGTTACTGTCCTGTTGAAAGAGGGTAAGACTAATTATGAATGGATTTGTTTGTGCCTATAGTCCTTTCATCTACAGGCTTCTGCCTCTGTAAGAATAATTGCAAACTCAGAGTAGGTCTTCCTGAAATGCATTACTCACAAGGACAAAAATCAGTCCAGAATTCCAGCTAATGACAAAGTGTTTGTCAGAATTAAAAACCAAGTTAATAGGCTCACAGTTATTTGTCTTGGATTATTGATTAATCTTACATTTGGTATTACTTTCCATAGTGAAATCAATCCCATTTCTCAAATCAGACGGCTTACGCCTTGTCACTCCAATGTAATGAAATCAGCTATTAGGTTCTACATGCTCAGTCCTGATATTGATTTTTGATAGCACTATAGGCTGCCCATTATCCAGAGACTCAGAATTCAGGAGGGTAGTGACACCTGCAGGGAAACAGGGGCCCTACAACTGTCGTTTTTGTTTTTTTTCTAACCAAAGTAACTCTGAACCAAAGGGATTCCTCGTTAACATGAAGGAATTCAAAAAAACAAAACAAACAGTAAGAACAAAGCTCTGTTGGTGACTTCTAACCTGCAACCCATTCTGAGGCATATGAATACATTGCAATAGGCACTAATTTTGCTTTCCTGCAACTGAGCCAAAAAGCCCCTTTTAGCTATTTTGAGCTAGATGTTTGGAAATCACATTATTTTTTACTCCAATAGAGAGTGCATTTTTTGCCAGAGTCATCAGTGAGAAAACAGGATGAGAAATGGAAAACGTTAATAAAAGCCATGGAGGCAGCTGTGTGAAGTGCAGGGTGCAGCCACCGGGAGTGGCTCCAGCTGCTACAGCATTGACATAACAGGAAATAATCCAAGAATTGGATGCCAAAAGAGGGATGTAATTCTGGAAGCTGTGCACATTTCAGTGACAGTTTCCTCAGCTACAGAGTAAAAATACTGAGCCCAGTAAAAACTTTTTCAGAGGTATTCAGTGATATTCAGGTGAAGGAGATTAGATGTTTCGCAGTTACTGGTTGGGGGGTTAGATAAGAACACTCACTACTGGTCCATCTTTTCAAGTGGAATGGACAACTATATTTGTGCGTTTCTCACACCATCATGCATGGTCCATCAAAGGGATGTGAAAATAGGATAAAAGGTTGACTGATCTGCATATGATGTAGATGGATTCTTAAACAAAATTCAGACCTGGATCTGATCTATTCCACAAATCCTGTTGCTATTATCTAGCACTATTATTTTATTATTACTATTGTTATTTTTCCTATTATTATTTGTAAAAATGGATTTCATAAAATGGAATGGTCAGCCTACATGACGTCTGCTCAATTCAGCTTGTACATCTTTTATCAAAGAGTAGTTGGAGGAGAAGCTTAAAAGCTACTAAGCCCAGTGGCTAGATGTGGCTTCACTAGTGTGATCTATAGACACAGGCTGAAAACTGTTACAATTTTCATACAGACAGAAGATAAAGGATAACTGTTTTATTTCAGATTCATTAATTGCCTTCATCTTTATCTTCCTGCTATCCCTTGGTCACCTTCCACTAAGAACAGAACAGGTGATCACAAAGTCTATAAAGATCACTGGCTCCTTCAGTGGGTCAGTACAGGCACATGCACATTCAATAACATTTTAGGTATTTGTAGCCTATAACTCAATCATGACTTTAGTTTTTTAATTCTTTCTACTCTTCAGTAAAAAACTGAATATAGCTTCTACTTTTTATATTTCACATTACCTCTTGATGCAGGAAATTATCCTTCTGTGGTTTTTTGTGGCGGCTGGCTTGCAGTGTAGATGGCAGCATGTCTAGGTCAATTGCAAACTACTGATGACTGGACTTTTAAAATTCTTGTGCTTCCCTGTAGCTGCAGGCTTTTCTGCTTCCACTCCAAGAAGGAATAACTTGCTCAAAATCTGAAAGGAACAGAGAAAACATGAACAGTTGTTCAAAAGATTTTCTGTAGATTTTATTTTCAGTGGTGCATGAAAATATGTCATTCAGCTTACTTTTGTTAATAACTTCATATATGCATTAGTGTGACCAAGATCAGAATCTGATTTCAAAGCTTAAAATTTCCTATAGAAACATCTTTTGTACACAAGTAGGTGCAGAGACATTAACATGCCATAAAATACCTGAAATAAAAGGAAGGAAAAACACAATGTCACACAGAATTCCTAGTAGATGAATAGTCTGGATGATCTGAACAAGTGGAATAATGTTGCAAATAGCCCTTTAAGGAAAGTAAAGGGCTTTGCTTGCTACAGAAAATTGCAGAGCACCATACACAGTTACAGCTTGTCACTGATCAAAGTGCCAAATCCTTCCCTGAGGTAACCTGAGCACTTTCAGAGGATTTACACTAACAGTGAAATGGACCCCCAAACAAATAGAAACCTGTTCACAGACGTAAGCACCAAACCACATCAAGAAGGAAATATAACCCCTCAGCTAACAAACTATCAAGGTATGGCTCCTAGCAGGATAATTTTTCATGCAAAAGGTTTGCCCCTTGCAAATCAGTGTTTCTTCTGCCTCCACACTGTATCTGTTCAACTCAGTGATGTCCAGTACACCTGCACAGGCAGTACTGCCAGGAGCTCCTCAAGTATTCCCAGACCCAGTGCTCTAGGCAAGTTTGGGTCATGTTCTGCTTCTGCCTTTTTCAGCTTGGTTCCTACTGCAGCTGGTTGCAGGCAGCAGAGAGACCAAGACTACAACCAGCACTGCAAGCACTACTGGCACCTCCATATAGTCTTACCCTTCTAGTTAAGCCTCCAGAGAGCATTTGCTGCTCCAATGCTTGCTGGTTTGGGGATGCTGTCCCATCCTTCCAGCCCAGAGTCCTAAAAAGTTAGAAGGAGCTCCTGTGCAAATATCTGAGACTTCATCCCAAGCTGTGTTAGCAGCTCCTGGGGAGCATCTGGAACATTTTCCTGGGGTGATATTCTTCAAAAACAACTGCCTGGCTTCCCAAGCATTGAAAGGTTTCTCGATACACATTTTCAAAGCTTTCTGGATGATAGGAAACATTCCAAAGCCATATGATTTCATAGTGGCTATCTTGAGCATATTGTTCGAACTCCTTCCACCTTCCTACTGAAAATATGCATTACTACAAAGTATTACCAGAAAGAAAGCAGCCCAAAGATAAGGCTCTTCTGAATTCAAGATAATAAATTAAAGCATTGCTGCAAATAAGTTTATCTGTTTGACATACAAGCTCAACCAATTCACAGAGTGCACTGAGATATATTTTTGAGATATGAGATGTATTTCATTGATTTTTGTTTTAAATTATACTAAATTTGGCACTGAAATAGCCATTGTATTTTAACATATCAGCAGGATATGCTGCTGCCTGCAGTACTGTTGTGGTAAATCAAGCTTAGCATTGACAATTAGTTGTGCTGCTTCTTCAGTTGTCCAAGAGCACATGTGGAGGTTCACAAGTTATTTTGAAACAAGTAGGAGAAACCTCCTCACAGTATCATAAAAATTTGCCACAATCTAAACTAGATGTTACTTCGCTTCTCTCAGAAAGATCCGTTAATGAGAACTACAGCCACTTAAATAAAGCTGTTTTGTGAATACAATGATTCCACAAGTTGTTCTGAAGTAAAACAAAAGAGAAATCAGTTGCTTACATAATTTTGAACCACTTTCCCAAGCTTTCCTATGAAAAGTCTGGGGTCACTGTGAGCCCAGGATATTCATTATATTTTTTCCCCATAGGTAATTCTGAAAAGGTCACATAATGTCAGTAATCATCCCTTTTATGTCTTACTGGAAGTTTATGATTGAAGGATTACCTTGCTAATACATTTTTAAATGAGACTCTGACAATGTTAGTGGTATTTAAAAGAGCCCTGGCATTTGAAACAGTTGACAACAATAGATTGTGATGATATTCAGAACTACATTGGTATTAGGCTGGTTCTGAGAGTGAAGACTTTAACATCAGCTTTGTTTCAATACTTTGCTTTTTTAATCCACAGTAAAACTGTTTCATACCAAATGCTGAACAAAACGTCAAAAAAGCTGAAAGTAATAGAGATTCAAAACTGTTGCCAGTATGGATAGAAAAAAAAACACCATAATTAGCTTATTACTTAGCAGCTGGCATTATTTATTATTATTACATATAAAAATTTAAATTTAAACAACTTTTGATTTATATGAAAGAATGAACTGAACCTATTTTTTGCTGTGTTAATTCTTTGAAACCAACAGCAAGAAATACAAATATAAATAGGTTATTAACTGATCATTTTCTTTTACATTTTTGACAGTTCTTGAAAGGATAACAGGTACGTAGCTCAGTTATTAAGTCATGGGCAGGATAATATGTTTACCTGTATGAAGTGGGTCTCTCCAAAAGTAATGCCTCTTATTTCCATGGAAATTACAACAGATATAAAGAGAACAAGAACACTACTCAATAGAGCAATATTCAGTTACAGAATGGTATTTATCAACACAGTTGCCACCATTAGCTAATCATTTTCAACTGTGATGAACAAGGGCCTGCATGCTGTGCTCATAAATCTGCACCAGCAGAGGTTACTCATTGTAGCCACTGCTGAAAGACACCACCAAAAGCCTCACTATGCTCACATCCTATTGCCTTTGCTACCTCTTTTCTTCCATTATTGATGGAAATCCCTCTTCTCTAGTGTTTTGTGGGTTCACCTGTTGGTGTGGTATTTGACACTTCTGTCTATTGTTTCATTTGTATTAGGTTGTTAAACCACACATAACTGCAGAAGTTGTATTTCTTTCCATCATGCTTTGGAATAAAATGGTCATGCTTTAGAAATTCAAATCATTATGGTTTCCTCAATTTTTACATCCTCAGACATGAGTGATTACTCCAATACGTATGTGGCATATAGACAAGAACAAAGCTGCATCCAGAGCTAGCCATTAATTAACAGAACCGTGAATGTGCTAGTCATAAACAGTTCTTTCTTGAAAGCATCAAAAGCAAACAAATGTTGCACTATCCAACAAGAATTGAGTAAATGCTAGAGTCTTTGTCATATCCTAGCGTGTTGTGTCAGGTCTGGAATCCAAAAGTCACAGGTTCTAGCAGAGAAGAATCAGTCTCATATGAAACAGAAGTTTCAGTACATGATAATTTACCAGTTCACTTCATTTTCAGACTTCTACTTGCACAATTTACATACAGGAATGTGCTTTCAAACCGAGTACTGCTTAAACCATTTCTGAAAGCAACATTCTCTCCTGATAATAACATTAACAGGACAGTAACTCAAGCAGACAAAGAGTAAGATACAAGACATCAGTCCTAGAAGACAGACTATTAATATCTTTCCCTGAATCTAACATTCCATGCTGAATTAATCTTTTCCGGTTCATGCTAAGAAACTTAAGAAAGCAAAAATCAAAACTTGCTAACTCTTGAAGCGGCAGTAGCAAATATTGCTCAAAGATGATATACAGTTGACTGGTTCTCATATCCTCTGTAAGATACTAATTGTGACAGATCTTTACGCTGACTCACAAAAAGAATGAGTGTATGCTTAGGCTACCATTTGCTTATGACTTAATTCTAATGCCATTGGGTAGAGTATCCTAACAACACATCATTCATAGGCTATGCATGAGTAACTTCAGTCTCTGGGCTTGGTGGATGCTGTCAGGATATTTTGCACTTTCATGGGGTGCATCGCATATTTATTACATCAGTCAAGATGAGGCGAGTTGAACAGTGGTAAGTGGGTGTAATTGAGTCCCAGTGAGCGTGAAGGAGCCTGAAGCTGGCTCTTCTTATTTGGCAAAGATGCAGGTTAATATGGGAGACTTTAATTTACACCTTCATACTTTCTCAAATCCTCTTGTGTGTTGCAAAAGAGCATTTTCTACACTTTTAACTCACACCCTGCCTACAATCAAGTAATTCACACTGGTTCAGACACCCAATCTGGATCCCATGGTGGGCAGTCACAGGGCAGAGCATGGTCAGTTCATCACTCTCAGCTCACCCATGATGATTCCTATACACAAAAAAACCCTCTGTACTTCAACACTATTCATAAGGTGTAATATATATATATTTTAAATCTCTTGTAAGCTACAGCACTGGTAGCAGACTTGGAGCAGTTTTGTACCTGGTAGACAATTAAGGATCGCCCTGAGCAACATGAAGGTGAGAATTAAACAATGGTGAGACAGCTTACTCTTATTTTCTATAGAAACCCAGAGTTAATATATTTCTTCCTCTACATCCCTTTTTCTATTTTACATTCCTATCACAGAAGCTGAATCAAAATTTCATCCTGACCATCACAATTCATTAGTTCTGTCTTCTTATTTTTTATGATTGTCAAAATGGCCACTGATTAATAAACATTTTCAGCAAACAGGTCTTCTGTTAGTGTTGCTAAACAGAACATTACTATGTTCAGAGATGGCAGACTGTATAAGACAGCAAGGAAATGGATATTTTTTTATTTATCATTTTACTCTTAAGATATATTTTTCTTTGGATAGATCTCCACAAAGCATAAAGGTGTAACAGCACAGAAAGCTGCTGCTTCAGTTCATCCAATACTTTGCCATGGTATTAACTGGCTTTTTTTCTTACTGAGTACTGTCTCAGCTTCACAGGGCAGTAGGAAAAAAAAAAAAAGAGCATATGAATTTCAGAGGCTACTGCAGTGAATTACAGTACCACTGAAGGGGAAAAATAGGTTGTTACAAGATGGAAAAGCAACAAGGTGATGAATAGCCTGCTCAAAGTTAACAGAAATAGGTGAGGGAAAATGGAAAAAGTCTGCTTACTTTAGGAAAGTCCACACAGTTGTTGAGTAAACAGATCTCCAGACAAAACACTCCTGCCCCACTGCCAACCCTTAAATGAGGTCAGATTGCACCTGATTGATCCTGGGTTGGCCCTACCTTCTCACCAGGTGCTCAATCACCAGTTCAAGCCATGTCTTAGCATTTCCCACAAAGAGGTGAACATTAAATATTCTAAACGTAATTCTTTCATTTTGGAAAATTTTTGTTTGTTTGTTTTTTTCTCCTGATACTAAATAAGCATAATTACAGCTCAAACTAACTTTTTGAAATGTATGCACTTTTACTGGGATAATAAATGTTAGACTTACTGCACTTTTTGTACCAGAATCTCAAGATGCTTTGTAAATACAAAATAAGCACGCTTATACAGTCTTCTGAGATAGTTAATTTCCATCATTCTTCTTTGAAGATAAATTTAAATGCAAAATTATTATAAAATTTTTCCAATCACACATCAAGCAAGTCCAAGATCTCAAAATATGACCCGGAGGCCCCCTATGCCATACTGTCTTTCCATAGTGCAACTATGACACTTTCTTCTTTTTTAGTTTTTATAATGAAAAAAAAAAACATACAGCACAATGAAATTCTGAATCATACATCAGCAAATTCAATAATAAAGGAATGATGATGAATAACATTTTTCTCCTTGCTCTACTGAACTATTTTCAGTGTTTCCTCCATTTGTACTTCTATAATTCTGACAGCAAGTTCTTTGGAAAGCAATCACTCTAATCCAATTTTCATCATTCATTTGATGTGCCTTTCTTTGTCTATCAAATCTGTGCATTTTGATTCACTTCCTGATTCACTGCAGTTTTACACTGGTGTCACTCAACAGAAATCAATTTTGTCTGGGTGAGATTTTGCTGCCTTTCAGTGAAAAGCTGCATTTACTTGTTACTTGCCTAAAATAGAGCCTAAGGGGGCAAGAGGGGGAGAGAAGAGGAGAAGGATAAAGAAGGGGGCATTGGTTGGTTGTTGAACTACATGAAAAGAAGGAAAAGATGAAAAATTCTTGTATCAGATTCAGTCATTTTCAATCATCTGTTAACACGGAAGTATTTGTAGATACAAATTTAGTTCCTAAACTAGGGTTCATCTCTACTTTGTTCTTTTCTCCCACAACATTCATTTTCAGCTGTTCTGATTCCAGAGTGCTAATATATTCAGCTAGCAAAAACCAACATACCCCTGCTCTCTTCGTCTTCCCCAGGTTTTCCTTTTAAAGGTCACTAGCTAGAGAACTCAGCCTCTGAACTTGTCAAAGGTCCATTTGGAAGCAATGATCCTCAGCTTTGAGCTGGGATCCTGCTGTGGCTCATAATAAAGGCAT
The DNA here is from genome assembly GCA_013399175.1 of Odontophorus gujanensis. NCBI lineage: Eukaryota > Metazoa > Chordata > Aves > Galliformes > Odontophoridae > Odontophorus > Odontophorus gujanensis. The sequence goes on from VXAB01011186.1 coordinate 202,853, forward strand.
AAAAGGAGGATGAACAACTGCTTGTCGAGGTGTTACCTCGCTGGTCATTCCAGAGCTGAGACTCTTAAAATAACAGTTAAACTGGTCCTTTGCAGTGGTGATGGGAAGGGAGCCTCCAATCTCCTGCCAGTATGAATAGCTTCTTTGCATCCACAGAATTCACTTGTAACACCATTTTGTGGCACCTTCTAAATTAAAACTCTGGAACCAGCTATCTCTGAACACTGTTTACAGTTCCCTTGAAGGCAGCTTTAGTAGAAAAGTGTTCATTTTTAGATTGAATGTTCAAGAAACCTGAGATGGAAGAAAGGAATCAGTTTTATGAGGTATTTTCTAAAGAGATCTAAAGAGCTTTATATTTGGTAGATTTATAATTGGAAGGTCCAGAAATGGGGAAAATTATGTGATTTACATTTACATTACTTGAACTCTTTTCTAACTTAAAAAATAAAAAAATGAAAATAAAAAATCTACTAGTGAGAGACAGCCTGAGCCATCCACACAAGAACTTGCTAATACCACTGCACAGCAACTTAATGTCACACTCCCTAAAACAGAGTTTGAGTTCTTGCTTATAATACCCAATTTGTAGTAAGACTGCAAGCAGAATGGCTCAAGTCCTGTGCACTGATGCTTTCTCACTCTTACCCTCAAAAGGAACATGTCTCACAAAACAAAGTGGAAAAAAAATTACTAACTAGAATCATGAAATCTTCCTTAAAAGGCATGGCTACGTACGAAAGTGATAACAACAGTACAAGCATGTACTACTGATTAAATAGTAAAGGAAAGCTTTACTCTAAAGAGAGCTATGGCCCCACAACACCCAAAGCACAACATAAAGAGGTGTTTCTGTAAACGAAAATATCCAATGACACAATATTATCGAAAAATTATAAAACATGAGACAGGCATAGCAGAGTACTAAAGTAAACTGAAAATATTTGAAAATATCTGTACAGCTCATTCAGATCTCTGATACTACCATGATGGCAGTAACAATGAAACAACATGAAAAACTGCTGCGCAGTGAGTCAATCATATCAGGAGCTACAGAAGACTCTCTCCCTCAAAAAAAAAACAAAACAAAACACCATCCTTCCCCCCCCTCCAAAACAAACTAAAAACAACTGCTGAGTATTGGTGGAAATGTTCCCAAGCTCTTGACTCACAATGAATTCTAACATCAGTGTTGCTGATCTTTTTCATGTTATTCAGTACATTACAAATTAAGCACCACTAAACATGAATGGAAGTTGGTGGTGGTAATGACAAGGAATTTCAACATCTTTGCTTTTAAGTAAACAGTTAAATTTTCATCAGATTTTTTTTTTTGCATTTTCAGTTCACTCGAAATTATTTATAATGACTATTTGCCATCATTTTGCTGTTTTAACTATGCAAAAAGAGAACAGAAATACCACAATCTCTTCCTCAAGGCCTATGATAAACCAAGGCTAGTTAAAATGAATAATGCAAAAGCTATTCATCTCAAAACATTTCTGAAGTCCACACAAAAGTTCCAAATTAAAAACAAACAAGCAAAAAAACCATCAGCGATAACCACGACTATCTTAAAAGGTCTTCAGTGATTTTTTCAATCCTGAATAATCGGTAAAAGTGTGAGAATCTTCATTAAAATCTTTGTTATTTTTAAAATAATAAATCTCTTGGCACTGCAACAGCACTTAACAGTGGATCCAGCAGGATTCCGTAAAAGATTGCAGGGCTTTTTCTCCGAAATTTCAATGAAACAACTCTCCACCATGGCTTGAGTATTCTAAATTATGCAATATTACAATGACACTGTAAAGGTGCAAGTCACAGAGAAATTCTGTTAAGGGCTAACACGATGAAGGCAACAATAAGAAACCTCTGTAAGTTACTGGCTATTTTATTTTCTGTTGAAATGGATACTTGCATTGTTACTGAGGATTTATTACTGTTTTCTTAAAGATAAATCTCTACATGCTTAAAAACTTACCTGTTAGTACTTCAAATCTAAATAAAGAACGTTAATTCATGGTATGCTGTCTATTAAAGTGTGCAAAATGAGTAGTAGCTCTTTTAAAAGGATCAGATGTCTATGGGGCTCAGCTTTGTGAATATACACTCAGGTTTCTAAACCCCTCTGCATGTTCCGGGGGCTACAAATGCAGTAGGAGTATGTTATATAATTAACATCAAGCTTAATTCTGAAGTCGTTAATTGCACAAAGGATCAGCGAGAGCATTACAAGGGCAAACAAGAAGTATAATATCACTTTCTCATATGCACTTACTTTTAGAATGAACTTCATTAGGATAGAATTTATTCAACATTCTGAACCAGAACCAGCTTAAGAAAAGATAAAATGAGTGATCATGGGGTGGTTTACTCAGTACCAGTATGCGCGTGGCGAGGGTGGCAGAGCACTGGCACAGGCTGTACAGAGAGGTGGTGGAGTCTCCTTCCCTGGGGACATTCAAAATCCACTTGGGTGCCTACCAGTGCAACCTGAGCTAGGGAGCTGCTTTATCAGGGGGGTTGGACTAGATGATCTCTAGAGGTCTTTCCCAACCCCAAAATTCTGTGATTCTGATTTGTGAGTGAAAGCTTTTACAGAAGCTTGGAAATATTGAAAGAAAAAAGAATTAGTGCACATTTTTCTCTATTCTGCCTGTATAACCCAGTTAACCTGTAATACCAGTAGCTGTAAAGTTCTCCCACAGAATTAAATTAACCATGTAAAAATTTATAAGTAACTGAATAAGTTATAATACAAAGTTTTGCTTGCTAACTAGAAAGAAATAATTACATCTACTGCCACAAATGTGATGTCACATTGGGTCTGTGACCTTTCCACTTTCTTGCATTCTTCTCATAATTAATACAGGAATTAGATGCATATGGTTTGCAGTTCACAAGAGGAAATGTAATAGCAACTAACTGCCCTCTTCCATTGTACAATATCAGCATAATTCCATAAAAAAAAGTCAATTACATGGCTGTCCATGTGGCACAAATCTCATGCAATCATTTTGGTAACCAGCTGGTATTTCTAGACAGTAGTCATAATGATGAGATTGCTAGAGAACAGGGAAGCATCTGCAGGGTTGCTAGTTCATCCCTACATTGTGGCTTACTTTTGGACAGAATTCTATCACAGCTGGCTCCTCTGGCATGAAGAAAGAAGGCTGTTTTGTGATCGCTGTGGTTGCAACCATCCTTACTTAAGTACCCAGCGAAGTCATCAGGGTTTTTCAGTTGGCAACAGCAGAAAATGTCTTTGTACCACACAAAAGGAAAAAAAAAAAAAAGGAAAAGGAAAAAAACCCACACATTTTGTTGTTCTTGCTACCACATAAATCAGAAATCCCAGCTGGACACACAAAGAAAAAATACTAATAGGCTGTTAATGATTTGTGTTGAGGAACTTGACTAAAACATCCAAGCACTCTACAGCGTGTACAAAGATAGCAAACAGTTTAATGCAGTTTTCTAGGGCAAAAACCACAGAAGCCAAGCCCTGCAGTCACCCATGGACACACACCTTCACTTGTTCTTCAATAACCTTCCACTTTCTTGTGTTGTTTTATTTTTAGTCTTTCACACCCACTTTTTGTGTGCTCTGGAAGCAGTACCTGCAGATAGCTGGTATGGGTATTTGATAGTTTAGGAATACCCTATAAAGTTGTTCATCACACTTCAGAAAGGTAGCAAAATAAGGTCAGATCCAGAAAACATGAATAGATAAGGGGCCATGGAGGTAGGAATCATTGGTTCTGTGTTTTGAAATAAGCACCTAAAGCCTTAAAGTACTGAAGTACCATGATAATGCAGAAATATTCTTTTTAAGCTCTATATTTGCCTAATGGTGAGGGTCAAGAGAAATGTAGCACTGAAAAAACAAATTGAAAAATCCCTTTTAAAACCCAGAAAACACTTCCATCCTTTGTGGCTCCAGCTTTAGGTGAAAGGCTTGGAATTGTGCTATGGGAAGGAAAAGAACCAGTCTAAAAGTCAAAACAGCTGGAACCTAAGTAAAACTAAGTAAAGTCTTGATTTCAGATTTCTTCAGCTTTAAAGTTCACAAGCAAAGGATTTAATTGCTGTGTATAAAGGTCAGTAATAAATGGTTATAAAAAGCTTTATAACATCATTACCACAAACTGTGGAAATTAGATTGTTTCATGTTCTCTTATTTTTTTAGTTTTTTCCTTTTTTTTCTTCTATTTGAAGATTTCTTCTGGTCCTTGATGATTTATTTCCTTTCAGTATTAGTAGAGCCTCACTAGCAGCTCATACATGGATTTTGAAAAACATTATCAGTTAAGTTTATTCTTTTCAGGGTGAATTTGATTATTGCAAACAGAAACTTAAAAAACAAAACAACAACAAAAAAAACACCCCACAAAAGATACTGTTCTATTTATATAGAAGTGAGGCATGAGGGTTGCTTTTGCATTGTACCTCTTTACCAGTTCGATATTATTTGACATCTCTTAAAGGTGAACTTGGCTTGCTGCATAGTGAGATAGTAATGAGCAAACAGGTTGTTTATATCATTTTTGCATTTTGACTCTGTTATTTCTTGATAGTTCAAAGTTCCATCTCTACCATGGCCCAGAGGCTGATAACTGTGGGCTTGTTATTCTTCTATGAGCTCCAAAAAAAATCCTACTTTCTATGCTCACTGCCCAGAAGTTTCATTTGCTTTCAGGATGCTAGTATTAGCAGATCAGGCACATACCACATCAAAACAGTTGATGCTCAGGTTTTGTTCTGCTAGAACTCTCATTTCCAGTCATTTAGTGTGAATTATCTATAAATATATAGAAGGTGTGAACAGGTCACTGCTTATGCTTCCCTTTCAGGTCATATCCAGCTGGACAACTCAACAAGCAAAGTTTACTGTACACTCCTTAGCTGTACACAGACTAACAGTGACCCTAGATATCTTGTAAATATAATAAGGATTCAGGACCAAGAGGAAGTGGCAACCAGACCATGTTCTGAAGAGATTAATCATTTCATATTGTCAGCATTATGGGTCCTTTTCCATTGAAATCAGAAAAGGCTTTCCTGTGAAAGCATTAGTTGAATAAATGAGACCCAGAGTGTACAGGCTCCAAAGCCCCCAGCTAACACTTCATCTTCTCCTCTCACTATCCACCCAAGTTAGGAACAATGCACTGATGAGATAAATCAAATGGTTCACCCAGCCAGCCCTGGAAAGTTATCATTGTTGTAAACACCTTTATTTTTTCTAGCCAGGCTGCAAAGGAGTTGAACCCTAGCTCCACACAGAAAAGACGACTATTTCCCTAAGTAGCACAAGAAAATTTAGAAGGGTAAATGACAGGGCCAAAATGGGTGCTCTCAGCTGTTAGAATCGTTTAAAAGAGGTAAGGGAAACAAGGCTAAAAGGGTTGACCTCAAGGTGCACAGCCAGCACTCCTGACTAAGAGTGGGCAACGAACTCATCACTTTTTGGAAGGGTAGGAAACAAGCTAGAACCTTGCAGTGGCTGTATCAGGAAAAGGACGGAGGTAGGCAGGACATTAATGCAAATAGATTATGAAGTCTAGGAGGATTTAGGGGAGGTATGGGGTTTTTTAGCACTTATTTTACTGTCACTTTTGAAGGGTTTTTAAGGATCCATAAAAAAATTTTTCCAGCCATGGTCCAGACAGTCAATTACAGTTATGATTCATTGCCATGGAGCTTATCATGATGTTATCATTACGAGTCTCTGGTATCATTCAATGAATGTCTTCAAATGGCCACAATTAGTACTGCACTATAAATTCATGTAAAGCCTTAAAAATATTAAGAAACAGTATGTCTCCTCCCTAGAGATGAACAGCCTATAAGTCATTTTTTCAGACACAGTACAAGTGTGATTAATTTATCTAATAGCCAACAAGAATGTGTTAATTACTTCTCTCTGACTAACAGTGACCCGTATCACTATGAAAAAATGCAACATCTTGACACACAACTCTGAAGACAGGGCTAAAAGAAAGATGCAAGCTTTGAAGCTGTAGGCCCAGTTGCAGATGCTGGAGTACATGTATAACTGGCAACTACAGAGGAAACCCTATTAGCTATGTTCAATTATTCACCATGAGATACGCAAATCAAATCTAAGACAAAATAACCAGGTCTAGATCTGAGGCCTATATTATAAAAAAAATCAAAAACAGTAAATTATGGTACGTTATAGTGAAATAAGGAAAGAAAAAACAATTCTCAACTCTCTTCCTCTAGAAACATACTCTATACATAATTATATAATTTTAAGAAAGAACTTAGAAAATGTTCTATTTTTACTAAAATACAATCCAGAAAGCCTTCATCAACTTCTGTCTTTTCTCAAATCTTTGCTACTAGTAATTTTATTTATTTATATTAATTGTATCTTAGATTACAAAGGCTGTGGTGTGGTAAGATAATGGTCCCTTTTATTTTCTAGTCCCATATGGCTTCCTAGTAAAGAAGTTGATCTTACCCTTTCATCTCAGTTACTGTTATTACAACCTGCCACTCATAAATTGACACATAATTGCTTGGCTGGATGTCAGTTGTACCTTACACATTTCAAGACATCTAGGTCAAATTAAATATCGCTGCAGGAAAAATTAGAACTAATTCTTTCTCAAGTTCAGAGCTTCAGAAATCCTAGAGCATAGCTCTTCAGCAGTACATTGAGAAAATACCTTTAACTTTTAAAGATGTTTCTGTGTTCCTCAGTTCTGTTTACCTTCAAAGGCAATTCACTTTTAGCTTAGCAGGTAGGCTCTTGCAGTTTAGAGAGAAGGGTTGGGACCAGCTCTATTTCTTAGCTTTATTCTTAAGCCTCCCAGGTGCTTAAGGTGTTTTGTAGGGAAAGCAAAGTACAAAGACTGAGAGCTGTGGTTTACCAGCATTCAATCCCACTTCTTTCTGAAACAGAGCTAAGCAGATCTCACACATAACTACCACTGTGATACTAGAGCTGAAGAAGAACTGCCTTTTTTCTGCAATTAGAGACAAGTATTGAACACCAGAAAGTTTATGCAAGCTGGAATTTAGCTAGAAGAAACTGTGTCTCTGTCAACACAACTAGAGGCTCAGCATTCTTCTGATTATTAATGTCCTCCAGAAATCTGTAGGGGCTGATTAGACGTGAACACTGAAACACCAATTGCCTACTCAGGTATCCATTTCTTGGGAAACTGGACATTCTTTACCTCTGGAATCATCCAGCCTTCAGCACTTGGTGAAAGCAAAACAAATGCAGTGCACATACAACTAGAGTAATGTAGCAAGATTATGCCTCTTCAAATTATCTCATCAAATACTAGGAAATCATCAACCCCCATGTTAGCTGAAGGCAGAAGGAGTGTATGTTGCAAAGGTTTGTTGAATGCTGAGGTTACTGGAGTATGAAAATTTTACTCCCAGGAATTTTTTTGTAAAAGCATGTTGACAATTTTATTCTTATTCCTTGCTTTAAAAATCCAACAATGTTTTGTTATCATCTCCAACTGCCCGTAGCTTCATCCTCCCTGTTTTCAGAGCTCGGAAGTGCAGCCTGTGGCTCTTTTTTCTCTAAGCACAGAAGACAAATTTCAGAGTAGATCTGAGAGGCCTCAGGGTTTTTTCCCTCTACTCAGGCATATCCAACCCGCAGCCCAGCACATGGAATGTGTTTCTATTCCCTGCACTGCACTATAGAGGCAGCAGCTCTTCCCTGAGGAGTACCCCCAGCACACCCCCATCACTCAGCAACACCCAGAACATTGGTGAGCTGTGCCAGCCAAAACCAGGGTATGGAAATAGCAGTGCTGTGCAGTGTTGACTCAAATCACAGCAAATAATTGTATTCATTTTGATACACTGGTTAAACACAGAGCTCTGAACAGTGAAGAATATGCAGCCACACTTTCCAGCATTCTGACAGAAGAATTTGAGAATAGGTTTGAAGATTGACAAAAAAACATCAATTTTTATTTGTGACAAATTTTCAGTTGATATAAATACACAACCTGTAAATTTTCAAATGGAATGTACAGAGTTGCAATCAGATACTCAACTCAAAAATCTGATTATGTTTGTTTACCAGACTTCCAAAAGTCTTACCCAAGAAATATATCCTTCACTTCACAGTCACACCTTATTCATGTCATAACTTTTTGTCAGCACACACATTTGTGAACAGTTGTCAAGGATGAAGAAAGAATAAAATTTCATCAAAATTCTCTGATGAACACCTTCAGATCTTACTAAGAATTGCAACCACTGCCTTCAAACCAGGGTGATATATGAAAACAAGCTCAAATATCCCACCAGTTTTACATTTTTGTTCCACTCCCTCTTCCTAATGTTTTAAGAATAATGTTTAAAAAAATTTTGTTACTTACATAGTATTAACATTGTATATTTTATGAGGGCTGCTCCAAAAGTAATGCCTCCTGTTTTACTATGATGGTCCATGACATCAGAAGAAGATGCTTGTGGTATGGCAGTAGAGGCTGAACCTTCCCACAAATATTCCATTACATTTTATTGCGGTGACACAGATGGTAACAGAGGGTTAGTCTGACAAAATGGCATCTGACATGGAAGCATGGATGAAGCAAAGGTGTGTGACATAATTCTTTCACTGATATTCATCGACACTGGCTGAATGTTTACAGAGACTGAACGGTGGATGTGAGCACAGTAAGGCATGGCATGTAGGCTCTTATTCATCACAGTCAAAAACGTATAGCTAATGAGAAAAACAGGGAATCCTTATATACGTCCAAAAGAGATTAGCCCTCAGTTATTTCAGACATAATGGCTGTGCAACACAGCTCAGCCATTCTTCTTGCTTCCTGTAGAGTTCAGTGGTAACCTTTCTTTTTTAAATTAAAAAAAAAACACCTATTTTGTTTGGTTGGGTATTTTTTAACATATTTAACACTGTGATTTATCCTCTATAATAAAGGACGGGGGTGAGCAGAAGAGGGTTAAAGAAAATATACAGGTAAATTTTTATCATGGGATAATTTAGTATAACTTTCTCAGCGGGATTTCCATCTCAATATGATGACATATGTTTGTCAGGCAGAATTGCTTTACTAGCATGAAATGAATACGAATCCTCTAAAGGATCTAGAAAAGGTTTGTGTACATTGTTTTCTTTTTTTTTCTTTTATTCCCAGAGACCTCACAAACATTGAAAAATAACTGGAAAGAACTATGTGCTTCTCAGCTAAAGACCAGTTGAAATTCCAGAGTCTCAGCCAGAAATGAATTGCTGATTGATTTCAAGATACTGTACTCAGTTAGGGAAGGATATCCAAGGACAGCAGAAGCACAAAAGCAGAGGTTGCCTATTGGTATAGGAGCAATTTCAATTTGAGGGGAAAAAATACAATAACTTTTTGTTAGAAGTATTTTTTCAGACCAGAACTGAGAAAAAAACTAACTGACCAAAACAGTTTTCTGATTATTTTTTTTTTATTTATTTTGATTAGTCTAGGTTAAGAATACTAGACCAAGTCTTAGGTTGTTATAAAGCAACATAGCTCTTTCAATTCTGATGGTGTTGGATAAACAATGACCACTGGAAATATTCATTGTAAAGCAAATATGTCATGGCAAATAAGTTGATTCAGTAGAGCGTTGCTTAATGTAAAACTGAAGAGGTACAGGTTGTTATCAGCAATCCTCACACTTCTCCTATCTTACTAATTGATTGGAGATTAATTCAATTCTAAATTAGAGCATCAGTCAAACAAGACTGTACTAAATAACGTTCCCGCAGAAAGGTATCAGCAAAATTTAAATTGTTTCCAACTTTGTACCTTTGCTTTAGCTGTGTGTAGATTAAAGACTGTCTGAGAATCACTTTTCCATGCATTTTTCAAAGGATTTATTTTCTTTCTACAGCATTATTCACAATTATTCAGAGTGGGGAAGAATAGCATGCTTTTAACATTATCGGTTTGAAAATTAAATGCATCTAAAACCTACATCTACATTTTTTTCATGGGCTGGATGTTAATAACAAAGTCCTTAATAACAGATCTCACTGCAGTTCAGGACACCCTGTGCAAGTACTGAAACACAAACACCTCTGTGAAGATGGGGAGGAAGGGGTAGGTCCAGTCCAGTCCTATCAGGCCAATTGCTCTGATTGTAAAAGATTAAAGATCAAGTATTAAAATACTGAAAACAACAGTCTAACCCAGCCTTCACTTAAAGATTATTTGCATATGAAGTACCAGGAGAAAACTTTTTTGTTTTACATGCAACACATAGGGAGGACAGAGGCTACAGAACAGAAAGTCAACTCTACAGTCCCAGAAACCTGTGTTGATGAGGGGTGGGTTCATTGTGGCTTTGTATATTCTCATAACATTCCCATCAGCTTAACTCTGTTTCTCCCTACTGACTTTTTTACTCCCTTTTTCCTTCTCATCTCTTATCTGAAAAGATTTTATCTGAAAAATTCCCTGTCCTGAATTCTTTTCTCCCTAAGAAGTAAATGCAACACCACCACTTCCCTTTCTCCAAAGTTTCTCTCTCACAGAGAAATACTACAATGTTATATTTTAATAACTATGATTGTACAGACATGTAAAGAAGGAGAATAAGGGAAGGGAAGAAAGTAAAAACCCTCAGTGATGGGATTAAAATAACACACATACAGGAATCTTATCCTGCTTCCTACACTGGCTTTAGTAGAGTTCCCTCCTGAACATTACTTGCTTCCACACTGCATTTTTACATTGGGCATAAACCAAGTCAAATTGCTACCTGATTAAAAAGGAAACATTATTTCTTTGTAGAAAGGTGGAGTAGTGGGTTATGAATGGTTTTCAACAAAAAGAAGGGAGATGCAGATTAGATGTGAGGATTTTTTCACTAAGAAGATTGTGAGGTAGTGGCAAAGGTTTTCCACTGTGACTGGAATGCTGTGAATGCCCCATCCCTGGAGGCACTCAAGGCCAGGTTGGACAGAGCCCTGAGCAGCCTGGTCTGGCAAGTGGCAACCAGCCCGCAGCAGGGAGTTGGAACTAGATAGGTTTTAAGGTCCCAAACCACTGAACAATTCTATGATGCTGGATACAGAAATTCTGAGATTCTCTTGTTCATTCCAGTGCAAAAGCAAGCCTTTTATTAGAAAGAATGATCAGTGCACAATAATGGAAGAAACAAATTTTTTCTAACAGGTCTGACCTCACACCTTTACTCATTAAATCTGAGCTGCAGTGAGCACACCTGCTGCATTGTGCTAATACAGTGCTTTATTTTGTTAACTCAGATGGAAGCAGTAATGCCATAGAGAGTGTTGGACACCTATCAGGGTTTATTCCTCTTCTTTTTCTCATTTTAGTGAGACGTAGAGTGAAGGAATTAATATATCAGTGCTCCTTAGTGCCCACTTTCCTGCAATTCTGTATGTCTGCAACCTGCCATCTCTACAGATCTGTGACTACACACCACGTGCTGCTTCACCTCCTTCTTAAATCTCCAGCTGCCACCTACACCCCTCTTCCCTCCTCCCTTTACTTAGCATTCCAATTATTTTTTGCTGGCACATCATGCTTCCTTGCACAGATTTCTTATCCCTCCCCATTTCCTTCATGATAAAAGCGTAGTTTGATAGAAGTCAGTAAAATATGTAAAGCAACTCAAAGGTCTGTTTCCCAATTCTCTGTTATGAGATAAAGTAGTAGAGATAAACATTTAGGAAATGAAGACAACAAAGTTATAAAGCATAATTCTAGGCTTAAAATACATGAGATAAAAAATACTAGGAAAGCAGCATTAATTAAAAGCAAAATGAGATAAGCCTATTCAGTATTCATTTCTAAATAATTATAGTAAAAAAAAGGATGAAACGTAATTATCTGGATAGAGGACCAGAATAAATAGTGAAATTACATGAAGTGTCACCAAGATTTTTGAGACAAAAATCAGATCAGCAGTTTTTTGGATTATTAAGGCTACAATGGGAAGGCTGGGAAGAAAATTTTAAACTCACTTCCATCACCAAAACAAACATCTTCAGACACACTTTCCTATTTCTCCTAGCAGAATCGCTCAAATGAGGGTATGCAAAAACAAATGACAAGTATGAGCTGGGCCTCATTCACATGAGGCAAGAGTAGGTCTCCAGGTGAGTGAAGGTTATTTTTAAAGGCAAGATCTGAATCAGTCCCCTCACCTGAGGGAGGCAGGTATTGAGTCACCATACTGGTGACCGATGAATAATTTCCAGGTTATGATAACAGTGAGTAATGATTTTTATTTCATTTTTCACAGACTATCTTGATATCCTCTTCTGTAATGTACCAGCAAGAGACCTGCAATTCCACATAGCACCCAAATGCCTCAATGCTTTTTATAATGAAGCAATATGAACTCATGCTAATTCTGTCAGTCTACGAAAGACTGACTCTAGAGCAAGTGTGGGTTTCTCTGGTAGAGCACTTAGTCATTGCTAATAACAGTAGCAGGAAACCCTGAACCACATCTTCTGTCAGCAACAAGCCTTTAACAACCTCAAAGGGTTTTCACCCCTCCCTAACTTGCCACGTTTTATGCAGACTAACAAGAAGAAATCACTTCTTCGACCATCTCTCACATTCTAATTAGATATGTGAAGGGTGAACACCCTGAAAGAAAGTACCCACACAAAATAATGAAGTGAACAGTATATTTTTGTATGGCTTATCCAGAGCGTATAAAGACAACCAGTAAATAAGGAAAGGCTCACCTGTCACTGACAGTTGAGGCTCACCTGGAACTCCACAGGAGAGGGATCTCCAACAAGAGAACCTTCTCCAGTGGTGGTCAGCCCTTAAATGGGGTCTGGGAGACGTGGAGCCAGACTCCATCCCTTCCAATCACACAGGTGAATTGCCTTCACCTGTGTCCCTACAGCTGACTCAGTGCTCACCTCAGGTGATCAATCAGTGGTTCAGGCTGTGATTCAACAGTTCCCATAAAACATGAGTGATTAAAATATTCATGAAAAAAGAGGGGAAAAAAAGAAAAAAAAAAAGCTGAAGATATAATGAAGTTAATAAAATAGTCTAAAGAACAGAATTCCAGAAAGATAGAGATAACAGCATGTACCTTTTCTCAGCTGTCTCCTGGTCTGGTTTATCCACATGAACGTATAGAGTAATGGAGAATGAACTGCCACAGGGTGTTAAACAGGAGTAAAACACTAGGTTAGTGACACTACCTCTGAAAATGTCTCCTGCACCTCTTACAGAAGAGATATCCTTAGACAATTTGCTACACAACTAAATATTGCAGTTACTCACTTTTAAGCCTCCCAGTTGCTAAAGCTGCAGTGTGGGAAATGGTGTGCAGAAATCTATAGTAAAGTGACAATGTGATGTAATCCTCCATTTGACAAGAGAATCTTGGATGAAAAACTGCTTCCAAATCCCCAGTATAAGGCACATATATGATATATGTTGCAACATAAATCTCTCCTTTCTCATTCAGTAAATTGATGTTAACATCAGTGCTATACTGCAGTTAATAAGTACAGTAAAAGATTAGGTGCCCTGCATATGTTATGTGAGTTGATTTATTCACTTATTTATTCATTCATTCACACAGAACTTGCAGATTAACACATTTGTCTTTCCTAAATCAACCACCTCACTCTTTAGATCTTTAATTTCTTTATAGTCTATCTACAAATAATTGTTCCTTAGAGTCTGAAAATAAAAATACAGTGGCAAATTTGCCTTTTTGAAGACAATTGAAAGTTGGCATTGAGATGTCAGCAGAGGTGCTGATATGACTTTGCTACAGATTTTGTTAGGAAACTTATCAGAGCCGCACAACAATGACGCTCATATTTCATTTGTTAAGAATTCAGTGGCTAAATATTTCAAGTTTTCCTCTGTGCCAAGCATGTTTTGTCAGCCCACAGATCACCCTACACTACAGACAGTAGGGAAAAGTGCAAGTTTTTAGAGAGCAGCTGATGTTGTTTCAGAAGTGAGCAGAACTTCCCCTCTAATTGTGCTTCCATATTGTTAGAAGCTGTTACGAAGTAAGGTGCTAGATTTGAACAAGAGAAAGCTGTTTCTCCTTATTCTCATTATTTCTCCCCTAGAAGCCTTCATGGAGAGGGGTAGAAAAGGGGGGAAAAAAAAGGAACAATGCAATTAGATTGAGAACTTTGATATCTTATGTGGACTGGATGGTGGAGAAAATGTGAAAGGAAGGCGGTTGCTGGAGGAGTCAGGGATAGAAAGGAAAGGGAAGAGTGGAGGCTTTGTAACTATTCAGCTCCTCAGCAGTGCTCTGCTGTCAGCAATAGCTTTGAAAGCCACAGTCAGAATGGGTCTCAGAAATGACAAAACCATATAAGAGACAATAGACACTAGAAGATACAAAGAGGTCTGTACTATGAGTGTGAAGGATCTAGATGGGCATATCTGGTCGATTTTGTTTTCTTGACAAAGGCCAATTTGTTGAATATATCTTACACAGGAAGAGAACTTGCTTTCAGAGAGTTTCCACAAAGCAAAAAGTTTGAGGAAAAAGACTACAGAATGTTAAGTGCCACAGTGACATTTTCGAAATTGAAAATCTTGGTTTTATGGCATGTCACAAGCTTTCATTTGCAAATGCAAGCTAACTATGATTAAAAAGAGACTATAAGGATCAGAAACAAAAGGAAAAAGTTCAAAATTATACAGGCCTGCTTCAACTGAATAAGAATCATGCATTTAACTTTCAGTCTAAGAAAAGTGTGACATTTCAACTTCTAAACCCTATTTGTGGTGAACATTTTCTTTCATTTAACTGGGACAATTTTCTTAAGAGAGAAAAAAACATCTGTTTCCTCCTCTTTCCAGCTGCAGCTTTGCTCTTTTACATTTCTGCACTTCAAATCTTTATACAATGGGTAGCATTTCAATGGGAAATAAGGGGGATGGAACTCAAGGTTTTCATTTGCTCTTTTAGCAGAAAAATCCCTCTAAAAATCTATTAAATGCTATGGTCTCAAAATGAGAGGCCCAGAGCACATGAAATCAGAGAATTTGAATGTCCTTTCAACCTTAGCTCAGACATTTCCTACTTATACGCTACAATACAGCTTTTTCATTTTTATGATCACCTTCTTCTTTCCCCAGAGCATCGTAGTACATAAATAGGTATTTTCTGAGTGAGTAGTTTTTCACTATTGTGCATTATCATCATCATTTAACATGTTTGCTTTGACACTTTGTCTGGGCTGATGCCCCAAGGTCCTATTTATGCAGTCTTTCTTCTGAAAGATGTCTATTTGCTGTTTGCTGTTTGTATCCTTTTTAGGACTCTAAAATCAAGAGGTCATATTCTGAAAGAAAAGGATTCCCTATAAGTCTGCAATATACAGTCAGCAAATTTACCTTGAATTATGACATTTCAATTGTAGACTCTAATCTAACTATTTATGTTTGCATCTCATGCACTTTAAGGCATAAGCCAACGAATTACCCAACTCCATAATAAAAAAGACTTGTTTTTGCCTGCTAAAGAAAGCAGTCACAACATTTTGTTCTTCATGGTGGTATTGTTGAGCCCTCACTATGGTACCTGAGTCAGTGTCAGAAAAATTTTTGCTTTGAGCTTCATTTTTCTCTTTCCTTGGCCAAGGCTATCAGGAAACTTCACCTTCATTTTATAGTCTGAAGGGATGAAATATCCAAGAAGAATTCCATAAGGCGTACATCCAAGAGTAGCAAAGAAACTTTTCAAGCAACAATAAACCAGAGTATTTCAAATAAAACAAAATAAACAGAAGTCTGTGTCTTGACGGTGGGAAAGACTTTACATACCATTCTCAGAATGCATATATACACCCACCTCCTTTCTCAGCAGTTCCTTTTTCCAAAACTAAGTTGTATTTCATTCAGGTTGTTTTAGAGGTTTCCAGATAATGTTGCTCTCAACTCTGTCACATTTGGAATGCAGTGGTTCATGAATGACCTTTTTGTTATGTTCACTAAGCAAGCAGGATCTCAATCCAAGAAGATTTGGCTTTGGCTGACTCCACCCTACCCTGTGCTCTAAACAAACCACTTCCCTGGGCTCTGAGGGCCATAACTTTGGTTGTTTGAAAAGCTCATTTAACACAACTGATTGTAACATTCTCCCTCTCTTTTTCCCCAGCCATAACTTCCTGCTTGCTGTTCATCTGTACCAGATGTGTGCTTTATGCTTCCAAACTATATAAATGCATTGCCCTAAATGGTTCTCTCTCTTCCCATATGCTGTATATTTATATTTACAGAAGCAAGACAACTTGTATGCTACAGCATCCGTTTAACTTCAGATCTGGAAAAGAAATGGGGAATTCCTCTCTGAGAGGTGCAATTCATGCTGCTGGTAGCTGTATCAATCTTCAAAAACATCTGAGTATTTAAGTTACACAAGGAGGAGTTAGAGTGATCTCCAAGGAAAAACTGAGGTATGCAGAGAGTAATTGTACTTATGAAGCAGATGTTACTTTTCGCTCCTAATCAGTACTAAAGCCATACACTACCATGGTGCAAAGGTGACAGTATTGACCTGGGTGTCATTCTTCTAATGAGTTCATCAGCAATGACAGCTAAAACCTTTCAGTGCAATCTGCTGCTCAGTGGGAGTTTAAAGTGGCTTCTGTGTGTGCATGTCTACTTTCTACAGCATTTCTTCTGAAAAATATGCAGAAGCCAAAAGATGGTACATTAATAGAAATAAGGACAAATTCTGCAAAATCCACCTTCATTTTCCAGTCTAGTAAGAAAGGAACGGTGACTACTTCTTTCAACAAAAGACATATTTTAATATGTTTCCATGTGTAAAAAAGTGATGTGCCTGCAATGAAGATGCAGCCTGCGCATGTGTAAGTACAAGGAGGTTTTGTCCATTATGTAGGCTTTAGAACACATCCTTAAATTCATCTTGGTGTTTTTCAGAAGTGCAAAGGAAAATTCCAGTTTACATTTATAACTCCGATCCCTATACATACACAGATGGAATTTCCATCAGTTTGGAAGTTATTTTAGATTTTAAAAAGATCAGATATTTCCCTTTAACAAAACATATGCTGTGACTGCAGTTGCCAAATCTTCTGGTTTTTATTTTCATCTACTCATCTGAAAATTCTAGCTCCAGGGATTATGCCATTATGTTCAATACTGGACTAAAACATACAAACATTTGATTTATCTCATTTTACATTCATCTCACCTGAAATTTCTCTTATGCGTGATTCTGAGAGCTAGCGTATCACCAACAAAATGTGGTAGATCATCAGCTCAGATTATTGCCAGGAAAGAGCAGCAGCATTCCAGAGTCATTCCAGAGCCCAGCCATATACACCTTTAGCTCTTAAGGAAGAACAGAGTGGATGCTGTTGAAAATTTGAAGACTGAAATAATTTTGTCCTGAGAACTGCTACACTAAGCTGCATTTCCTCTACTGTTAGCCTCTTTTCTTTTTTCTTGTTTTTTTTTTTTTTTTTTAAGTTAGAAAAATTGATCATATTAATGATTCAGAACTGAAAAAATAACTATTCATTGTTTAAAACTGCTTAACAAAACAAGAAGCTTTAAAAATTACTTTGAGTCTCAAAAAAATAAGCAAGCAAAACAAAATAAAACCCCTGCACTTCAATTTCTAGTTAAATTGTATCCATTTTCACTTGAACAATTTAACATATTTTCAGTCACAGCACCAGCACTGTTGTAGTACTCAGCATACTGGGATATCATCTCAAGCCCCAAGGCTACGACAACATATTACAATAAAAGGGCTATGATAACACACAGCTTTCCAGGTCCACTTATGCCATCAACATTCATGTGGTATTGTGTATACCCCTGTGTGTGGCTGTACTTTGGTGCCTGTATCTCTTCAATCCATTAAGCTGCTCTGATTTGAAAGTCAAATGTGACAGCTGCAAAGAGAATGTAGATAGTAAAAAAGAGAAACTCATGTAAAAAATGCATACCAAAAGACTGTATCTGAAGAAAGAGGTATGAACTCAAGAGCATTATGAAGTTTTCAATGGGTTCTTGTCATCTCCTGTCCTCGCTTGCCATAGAGCTTTACATTCAGTTTTTAAATAGGTATCCTATTTCATTATTAATAATGCATTTTGTTAGTAAGTAATGAGACTACCATGGAAATCAAATAATTCATTGCAAATTTATCAAGAAAGAGTGAGTGGCTTTGGCTCGTTGTTGTTAATGTTGTTTTTACTGCTTACTCAGTTTGCAGAAATATTTCTGAGAAATACTAGAAAGTGAAAAATAAAAGGATAAGAAACCTCATGAACATTCCTGCCTATCCCAGTGTATGTACTAACCCCACCTTGTGAAAGCGTGCTCTCACTGACCTCCACCTACTTCTTCTCTACCCTTTCTTTCCATCAACTCCCTCCTTTGACCTGCCCACACAAACAGGACCTTACACAGTGGACAATGAGCAACAATACTGACAATACCCTTGTTAAGATAATTATTAATGACCACAAATCTGCCTCAAACTTGGGGGCTGCAAGAACTATTAAGACACCCTGTTCAACAGCTGAAGACCAATTGAGCATGCGCCTAAAAAAAGAAGTAATTTCTGACTATGAGTCAGTCATCTTACCCCATAAATAGAGAGCAGCCCAAGAACCCCCTTTGAGCTCCCCTGTGAGGTAGCAGGCTGTATGACAAGATCTCTCCACAGATAGGGACACCTATTGAGATTACACCTGTGTAGAGATCCAGTACTTCTTGACATCAAAATGTCTTGCCAGTACAGATCATACTGAATAATCATTTCAAGCTTGTTAGCCTCATTTAGATCACGTGTCTTAGATTGACTGTCCCTTAGTCATAAACCACTGACTAAGTCTGGGACTAGGAGTGGATCCAGATCCACCTAAGCTCCATAAATTCATAGTTCAAGAAGTCTGTAAAGCAAGGGAATCAGGGGATCCACTCTGAACCTCATAATTCAGCAAGGCCTCATATATAAGTGTGTTTACCGTCCCCTTTATGCAGTAAATAACCAAGTGTATCCAACCATCTTTTAGAATCATAGCATCCTTAGAGTTGAAAGGGGTCTTTAAAGGTCTTCTAGTCCAACTCCTCTGACTGTGCTATCTCTGTCATTTATTCAGGAAGGCAACCTCAAAGTCATTACAAAACTACTTATCTTATTTTCTCTTTAAACGTTCAGGTTTTAGATCTTTCTGCTCTGATAAGAACAGATTCACATAACCTACCTATTTTTGCAAGTAAGTCCCTAAAACTGTAAAATCAATTAAAGCAATCTATTTCATTTCTGTTTATACAATAACACATTCTTCAGCTGCCTAATTATCCTACTGTCATTAAGTGGTAGGAGTTTTTTAAACTAGATTTTATGTACACATAACTGACACTTCCAATTCAGTTTGTCTTTCTTGAAGAAATAAAGTTTTATAAGAATACATTTTTCATAACTTAATTTTTGCTGAAGGTCAAGCATTTATTGACATTTTTTCTGTCAATATCTTCTGTGGACAGAAATTACTTAATTCCATATTTTTTTTCTGCCAAAAATAAATCACTCTGCTAAAACACTGGATAAGTACTTTTGTTTAATGAAAAAAAAAAAAAAAAAGTTACTGGAAAGTGATCCCAACTAAAAGTATTCTTTTTAAAAAGTTGCAAAAAATTTTGATACTTCATTAAAGAAAACTGATAACATATTTAACTATTGCTTGAAGCTCTTCAGTACAATATTACATTGGTTTTGTATGACTCAGAAAAAAAAAATGCTTTTGTGTCCTTTTTTTCTGGTGTTCTCAAGTGATACATTATTATTTAGTATTTATTACAATTTACTAGTCTTCCAAGGACTACGAAGAAATGAAAAGCTTACTGGCATGATTCAGATAAGCTACTTGTTCTTCTTCCATAACCCAGAGACTTCCTGTTACTGGCCACATATTGTGAAAATGAATGGCAATTTTGCTTTACTATTATTCACTGGGTCACAATACTCAAAGGTCATGTGTGTTGCGATTACTTATTTATGAAAAATACAAATCTTGAAAGTATCATACACTTTAACACATATAATTTGCTCACAAAATCATACCATAAAGCATGGTTGTTCTTTATTCATTCTTCATCATGCATTTCTCTTTTAAAATCTTTCATTCTGCCAATGAGGAAACAAACAATACAGCATTTGCCAGTGACCAGTCACATGTTTATGATTACACAAAAAGTTCAGTTCTTCTAAAACCCTATCAACAAATATTTTCTATCCCCCATAGAACAGAATTAACATTTGAAAATTATTAATCACCAATGCAGCTCATTTTGAAAATCATTCCACAAGAAGGCAGATAATGTATAATACTATTTATTCCAAGAAAATAATTCATATGATTCTATTTAACATACCTCAAGAAATAGAAGGTAAGTGGAAATATGCATTAAAATTCTTGACTACAGTCACGGGAGCTGTAACTCTTACAAAGACCACAGAGTTGATAGTCATATGAATTTCCTGTATAAATCTGTATACATCAAATATATTATTCCCTCTTAATCATCACAGTAAGTGCTTACTGCTGGAGAATTTTATCTTGATTCTGATCACCACTACTGAAAATGTCTTATTTTTAAGCCCTGTCCTTGCTGTTTCCTGAAATTAAATGTTAATATACAGGTTTTGAAGTTTTTCCCTTGCCTTAAGGTTTTGACTGGAATCTTAAAGTGGCAGCTAAGTATTCCTAGTGTATTATTCAAAGTAAGACAACCTCAGATTCCCAGCTATCCTATTTTGTGACAGTCCTATTTTTTTCCTTAGGTATCTATTGTTTGAAAACAGCTATAACATGGAAAATTATGCTTCATTTACCTAAGAAAATGCTGTGTTATCAGAATCGGATTCATTTTTCAAGAAGGTGGATGCACCTTTGTTTTGAGTACTGGCAGCCACAATGTATTAATTATGTCCAGAAAGTGAAGAACTTCTGCAACAGCCAAACACTTAAAGCACAGCTGCCATTTATTCAGGTTCACTTAAAGTACTACTGAGTTATTGTTTCTTCTTTTAATTTACATGGTGCCTGTCCTGCCAAATTTTTTTTGCATACACAAGCAGTGGTGCAGATGTGTGAATACATTTGCAAAGACCTGTAGACCACACATTTGAAATAGCTTAACATTTGTTTGCTTCTTCCATTAAAGCCAATGATGAATACTTTCAAAAATATCCACCCACCAGATCAGTATATTTTGCATTTTTCTAATTGGCAAGTCAATAACAGAGAAAAACAACCTTCTGCTGCATCTATCTAGTGCAGTCTAGTACTCTGTCAAACCAAATGGCTGAAGCCTCTGCTCTGTTGCTTGAGGTTCCAGGTTCAGCTGCCAGCAAATTACTTATTATGAGGCTCATTAGTTACAAGATTATTTTTCTGAGATGAAGACAAAATAAAATATATCTGTTCAAACTCATTAACCCAATTACATTTTTAGAGAATTGTACTTTGGCAGATGAGCTGTGGAAAAAAAAAAAAGTAGTGTTTCCAGAAGCTAGACCATTTGCTTTTTTTTGCTAGACCATTTGCAAGAGCCAGAGACCTCTGAAAATACCACACCAGAAACCTCCAGATGAAAGTCAACTCTGCAGAAAACCATGGGCAGGCACATTATCTTCAAAAATCAAGAGACCAACCCAATGGCAACTTTTTTTCCAACAGATAATATTGAAAATTGTGAATATTACAACCAACTGTGGCAGGATGCTTCTCACTGTCACAGAAATCTGCTTAAATTTCTCAATAATATATCTCATCTGTTGATTGAGGAACTTCTTCTGTAAGAGTAGTTTTATAGCAAAAAATATTTGTACAAAACCAGATCAACTATTAGGATAACTTTATAATATACAAATGCTAATTATCACCTCCCCAACACTCTTCTGTCTTTCATCTTTCACTGTTTCACTCTGCAGTTGCTTATGTGCAATATTTTATTTAGTCTAGATACTGTCAAGACAGCAAAACTGCAGTAATAATGACCTTATCAAAGTCTGTTTTATTTCAGAACCTGAGAAAATGGTATGCATAACAAAAAACACTGCAGAAATGTAAGTCGTACAAAACATTATTTCTATCATATCTGTACAAATCATTTCTGCTGTGCCCCTTTCAAATAATAAATGTTTATCTTCACTGATGGCATATCAAGGGACACTTTCATCAAAGATCAGTTATAAATTAAGTCACAATCCCAGTTGTATTTTAAGAAAGGCTTAAATTTAAAAATGCCTATATATTATAGGCATTGATGTGATGTAATACTTATTTTCTATCTTGTTTCCAGGTGAAAAGTGAAAACCTTATAGGGAGACATATGGAATTAGAAGTACTCATTTCTATCAAGTAACTTATAGAATTCATGCAAGTGGACATATTAATATCACTGCAGGATACTGAAAAGTACTAAAGCAGACACATTTTTAAGAATAGGTTGTCAGAGAAGGGAAAATACTAAGCAGACACTTTTTTCTGCAGTTCTTGGTTACCCTTGACATATAAGTTTGATAGCATGTTCTTCACTTCCTCTGTAACTGTTGCTCAATGTAAACACTCCAAGTTGTGAGCACATATGATTGTCATTTTTGACCTTTTCCTCCTCCCTTACGATATTCTTCATTCCAGTGATATCATCAATATCCAAAGGAATGAAGCAGAAACCCATAGTCTACATATCCCTGTATTCACAGCTTGGCACTTCAGCATCTGCCTTCCACTGCACTAGCAGATGGATTCATTTACCAAAATCATTGTTGGTTTCAGTTCTCAGCCTGTCTGTCAAAACATATTCAGCTTTCTGGAAAGGGAAGCCTGCATAATTTATTTTATTTGTGTAACATGGAAGAAAGGGTACTTAGCATTCTATCACAAAAATCCAAATGTTTTTCCCAACTATTGTCTGCAATGATGTGAGATATTATATAGCTCCACCCCTTGTCCTGTTTATTTGTGGATTACAAGTTAGAGAGCAAAACGTTCACAGTTACTCTCCCAAAATCACACATAACTATTCACAGAATCACAGAATTATTAAGGTTGAAAAAGATCTCCAAGCTCATCTAGTTCAACCGCCAGCCCCTCACTCTCATGTCCATTAAACCATGCCCCTCAGTGCTACATCTACATATTTTTTAAACACTCCTAGGGACAGTAACTGGGCAACCTTTTCCAGTCTATCACCACAATCTGATACGAAATATTTTCCTAATACCCAACTTGAACCTTCCCTTGTGCAACTTAAGGATTTAAGAACTTAAGAACTTCTCATCCTATTCCTGTTATCTGGGAGAAGAGGCTGGCATCCACCTCACCACAACCTCTTTTCAGGCAGCTGTAGAGAGCAATAATGTCTCCCCTGAGCCTCCTTATCTCCAGACTTAACAATCCCAGTTCCCCCAGCAGTTCCTCATAAAACTTGTGCTGCAGACTCCTCACCAACTTTGCTGCCCTTTTCTGGACACTCTCCAGGGCTTCAGTGTTTTTCTTGTAGTGCAGGGCCCAAAACTGAACACAGTACTTAAGGCACAGCCTCACCAGTGCCAAGTACAGAGGGACAGTTACCTCTCTGGTCCTGCTGACTACATTATTTTTGGTACAAGCCAGAATGCCACTGGCCTTCTTCAACACTCAGGTACTCTCCTGCCTTAGGTTCAGCTGGCTGTCTTCCACTGATTGCAAGAGACTTACATGCACTGAAAATTAGATGAGGTTACAAAGGACAAGTACAAAATCACAGCAGAGACATATACGGGTACATATAGAAAGGTCAAGACGGAAGAAGGAACACTAAAAGCAACAAGAAATTTTCTACTTTTTCTACATCTATTAAGTGGAAGACCAAGGAACAGATTACTCTTCCTTTCCAAGAACAGAAATCAAAATAAACACTGCTTCACAAGTTTTAACATCTAGTTTGCTCTCATAGATAATTGCTAGGAGGCAGCTATCATTAAACCAGTGATAAAAGGTTAGTAACCTAAACTCAAACATACAAAGGAACTACTTAGATAATAATTAGATATGTTCTAAGTTTTATCAGTTAGACTTGAAAAAACTGACAGAAAGATAAACTCAGGAGATCTCTAAAGCACTACTATGGAAATCACGTGTAGAAACTACTGAGGAGTGAGTGAGCTCTCAAAACCCTAGAAAATTGCATGTTACATTGGTTTGAGATTTTTAAAAAGAAAATAAATGAGGAAGGTTAGAGATTTATAGAATAGTCAGCTTGATTTTAACTCTCAGGAAATTTATCAGAGCAAAGCTAAGAACTCATGAATATGTAGATGACAGTAAGCAAAGGGTTAATGGTCAATGTGGATTTGGGAAGAGTGAATCATACGCTGGGAATTTAATTTTCTTTTCCAAATAAAACAAAACAAAAAGGGGCAGTGTGTTCTTTATTCTGATAAAGAGCCATTACAGGTTACTCCTGTAAAAATAAGGGACATCTTTAGCATGTATTGAGTCACTGAACACACACACACCAATGCAGCAACTTGGCAGAACCTGAATACTTGACACTGAATTAGCAAACCAGCAAATTCAGCTTCTGCTGCAATCAGCATGGATAGACAAGTGGAGAATGTATCTTTTCTCCATAACAGGCAAACTCAACAGTAACAAACTGTTAATGGAAATCAAGACATTTCTAACTGAAAGTGTGGTTTAATTCTATAGGTAAAAGATCTGATCCATAGAAAAATAACACATTATGAAAATCAGTAGAAGTATAATAGTAAGAAAATAATGAATGTCCAATGAAAATCAAGTCTAAGCCAAAACAATGGATTCAAAATGTATTAATTAGAATATGATTCAACTGCATTATTAAAAAAGGGTGTAGTGTTTGTGAATAACAATTAAATCAGAATACGTTTCAATACTAAGTATTCTCCATTTCTATCTGTGGTGTTGCATCTGATTTTTTGCACATTTTTAATCATGTTTGCTGTGGCCCATTGTGTAAAACAAAGTTTTGTGCCACTTCACAAACACACAAGAAAGCATTAAATTTGCTTCCATTTCCAGCTGAACTATCAGTTCCAGTCTGTGCTCATCATTACCCTCAGAAGCTGTGACTGACAGACTAGGTTGATGTTTCACAGAAAAGTTATAGTGAAAACAGGCAGCTTGATGTACAGGGTGGGAACTCTCCATGTGGCAATTTCTCAGATGGTCAGGTCTGCACATTCTCCCTGAAGATAGTTAGCTAGAGTTAAAAATAAATAAATAAATCCAAGAATCTACTTCATGTACATCTCCAGGCTCATCAAAGGCAATACCTCCTGTCAGACTAACACATTTTCTCTCATTAGTTTGCCACAGACTGAGAAGCTCAGCAGCAACATACAGTCTTTACCTACTGCTTCTGTTTATTTTCCTTTTGTTTGAACAATGAGAGGATATACATTACACCAAGACTTGATTTTATAGTACTGCTAAATCACACTTGAGGGAACAATGAAAACAGTGCCTGTTTAATAAATATATGTTGATATTTCATATCTAATTGCTTCCAATGGGATCCTAAATGCATTTCATGAAAGAGAGACAGTATATAAGTCACAAAAGCTAGAGAACATCTGACTGATGTATATAACTCTCATGTGTCATGGTTAAATCACTGGAGCAACAGTTCTTCCTGTCACCTTGCTACTGTTCTGGTTTCAGCTGGGACAGAGTTGATTTTGTTCACAGTGTCTGATATGATGCTATGTTTTGGCTTTAGGAGAAAAACAATACTGATATCACATTGATATTTTAGTTGCTAAGCAGTGCTTTACAGAGCCAAGGACATTTCAGTATCACAGCTTCTCCTGTTGCACTGCTCATGAGAGGACTGGGGTAGGGGGTGTGAGGAACAAAGAGCTGTGAGGGGACAGAACAAGCAAAGCTGACCAAAACTGGCCACACCAATAATCCATACCATATGACATGAAAAATAATACAAAACAGGGGAGCTGGCCAGGCAGGCAGCTGTTCAGGGACTGGCTGAGTGCCGGTCAGTAGGTTGTGTGGAATTGCTTGTGCATCACTTGTTTTGTGTATAAATATATGTATATATATGTATAATTACCTTTACCATTGTTTTTCCCTTCTTTTTCTTAGTAAATACTTTTTATTTCAATTAACAAGTTTTATTTCTTCTTTTTTTTCCCACCACAGTGGGAGGGGTGAGAGTGAGCAAAAGACTGTGTGGTGTTTAACTTTGCTGGGTTTAATCACAACAGCTACCAACTGCTGCTCCCAGACAGATGAGGGAAGGAGAGGAAAAAGGGACAAGCCCAAGGAGCATCTGGCAAAAAGAAACATAAGAGGGAATGAAAGTGATACAAATTAACGCATAAAGAAACTTCACATTTTTAAACTACTTGATAAATGACTCATTTAGATAAACATATATGGACACAAAAGCTAATAAATCCCACAGTTCTTACAGGAACGCATCTTACTCATGCTAGGCATGCTCAGCTTTCCATTTACTTACATAAAAAAAATGCCAATTTATAAACCTTCAGTTTCTGCATCTGCATGCTACAGGCAAGGCTGTGTCACAGGCTTCTGCAAATGCACTAAGTCCCAGGTGTTTAGTCTTATTTCAAGGCTAATGCATTCAGTTTTTTGACTGCTTAATGCCATTTATATTTCCCTCTGTCAAAATGTGTAAAACCTCTGCTACTTTCCGCATTTCTAGTATAACTGATAGGGCCTCAGACTAGCATAGTTCATAGAATCCTATAATCACCAAGGTTGGAAAAAACCTCCAAGACCATCCAGTCCAATCATCCACTTACCACCAATATTTCCCCACTAAACCATGTCCCTTAGAACAACATCTAAATGTTACCTGAACACCTCTAGGGATCATAACGCAACCATCTCCCTGGGTAGCCCATTCCAGTGCCTGACCACTTTTTCGAAGACAAAATTTTTCCTAACATCCAACCTGAACCTCCCCAATACAACTTGAGGCCATTCCCTCTAGTCCTACTAGTAGTTATATGAGAGAAGAGGCTGACTCCCACCTCACCACAGACACATTTCAGGTAGCTGTAGAGAGCTATAAGGTCTTCCTCAAGCTTCCTCCAGACTAAATGATCTCAGTTCCCTCAGCTGCACCTCATAAGACTTTTGCTTCAGAACCCTGACCAGCTTCATCACCCTTCTCTGAACAGTTCATGGAAGCAATAAATGTAAGCCTTTCACCACTCCCCAACTGCCACAGCTGTGCAAAACAGCTTTGTAGTGGTGCTGAATCATAGAATAGTCTGGGTTGGAAAGGACCTTTAGGATCAACTAGTTCTAACTCCCCTGTTATAGCCAGGGACACCTTCCTTTAGACCAGGTTGCTCTAAGTCCCATCCAGCCCAGCTGTGAATGCCTCCAGGGAGGGGACATTCACAACCTCTCTAGGAAACCTGTTCCGGTGAGGAACATGGAGAAAGATTTGGAGACAGATATGGTGTTTTAAAGGGAAAGAGGTTCATACCCATTTTGAATTATTTCAAAATATCACCCTTAGGTCATATGAAGCTAAGCCAAACTTCAGTCTCTTATCTGTAGCAGAAGTCTTTTTCCTCCAAGGAGAAGCAGCTAGGTATGGGAATGAGACCAACTGACAGAGACTTCGTGCTGTACTGTGCTGAGGTATTTACTGTAATAGGGTTCATCTGGAAAATAGGGCCAAAACAAAAAGATGATTCACTCTTGGCATCCTGCATGGTTCCATATAAGTGTACTGAATTCTGAGTGAGTCATTTTAAGGTTTAGTGGCCATATTCCTAGAAAGATCCTTCTCTGCAAATAGAAATGCTCTGGCTAAGTGAGTATGTGTCTTACCCTACTGCTGAGATCCTCCATGAAAGAAACAGAATGCTTAAGACATGCAACTTTTTCATAATTTTTTTTTATTTTCTGAGGAAAGTTTAAAAAGGGAAGCTTCAATGGAGAAAGAAAACTAATAATTGGTATTCTTGACTTCTGAGAACTTCTATATCCTTATATCAGGATAGTAAGATTCTCTTTGGACAGTGAAAAGTAGTCAGTCCTAAATCATAACTTGTTTCTGTTGTTGTTTTAACTTCCTTCCTCACGTAATATGTACCATTTGCTATTCTCCAGAATTAATGAGCACAAGTCCAGCAAGTGAACTTCTTCACAAGGAGGCTTTTTTCCCAAGACCTCTCAAATCAGGTAACACAGACTTGCTTTTGTTGAACAAATACATAGTTTGGTACTCCATTTATCTTCATTTGACAACATCCAAATTCTACCAAAGGAATACAGCTTTACACTAATCAGTATGAATGATGCTTTCATTATGTTGTTCTAGTGGCTACAAGATAATTAATGTTTAGTGACAGACACATTCAAAATAACATTAATTATGTTATTAATTGTTTTAATTAACTTAAAATGTTTCTATGTTTTTCAATAAGTTCCCCGCAACCAAGAATAAAGCTGCCCAGCCTTTTCAGCTCTCAGCTTTTTCCTGCTCTTTGTTTACCTCAAAGATTCAGTCTGATCTGCAAATATGCACCTTTGGAAGATCATTTGAGGTTTGTTTTATTAATGATATGATTCTTTTGATTTTTTGCTTTCTTTTTAAGTATATAACTGTAGAATTTTAATAACGAGTTACTTACATGCATTTACTTGAGTATGTTTCACCATATGTCGCGTTTCCTGCATGAAGTCAGCCTTGAACTGAATTTTCACCACAAGCAGAGAATGAAGCTGAATGGTGCCTCTCTAATAGCTTTAAAAACACATTTAATGGTCTTGAGGAATTTTTTTTCTAGTGTTGCAAGAATCTGGTTGAAACTGCAGTAGTCAATATGTTATCTGCCTCTTGGGAAAGAAATCAGAGAAAAATTTTCTTTTTGTCTTCTCACCGTTTCTCATTTAAAGGTAATGTTCTTTTTAAGCAAAAACTTGTGTTGATGAAAACAGCTCTGCTGACAACACTGTGGAGGTTTTTATTGATGCACAAAGAAGAAAAGAGCTCCAAAGTAGTCCAAGCCCCTCTAAAACATATACTTCAAACACAAGAGAAAATTCCTATTGTTCTCATTATGGCTTTTCTTGTAGAAACTTTAACAAAACAAAGATGATTTGGAATCAATTAAGGCAATTTTCAAATCACTGTTTTAGCAGTAAGTGAGGCAGTGTTTTTGCAGCATTACAGGCAGACATGTCAAAGTACACAAACAGCTGAATTTCAAATTCCTTAGGAGCAGCTCTGAGATGAACTGAATTCAGTAAGCAGAATTATAAAGACTTCCTCTCCTACTGCTGTTCAGTCTCTCTATTTTAGCTAGACAGATAAAAGATTAATTCTGCTGTTTTATATGATATCACAACACAATAAAGATGGACATACCCTGCTTGAAATTGATAGGTTAATGGAATCTGCTGCAAGATGGTGCTGGTTTCAGTAAATGCCCTGTGCACTACAATTTTAGTTCTACATTCTAAAAAGGAATCACTAAATGCCGGAGAATACAATTCAGTAGGTTCAGCATTGTGGCCAAAAGTAATCTCAATTTAATATACCACAAAACAGAGAGAGAGCCTCAAATTTTGCCCCTCCGTACTCTCATCCAGTGATTTTTCAGTACTCTAGAAATGTTTCCATCTACATACAGAACCCAAGATACAGAACTTTATTCCACATAAAACACCTGATTATTTATACAGATGAAGATAACATCAGTAGCAAAAATGAAGTATGCATTTTTCCAAAGCAGGTTAAAGTTGTTGGTTAGAAATATCAGAGAGATATTTGCTGCAGTAACAATGCTCTTAAAGAGCGCTAGACCAGATGCCACAGTTATTCAAAGTATGCGTGCAGTCACTGAGTGTGCTCAGAACAAAGAGCCAATTGAAACCTGATTCCCAACTAGAAATGTTCTGAAATCTAAATGAACACTAGAACAGTGGTTAGTTTCTTGATTCCACTTAGTTGCAGGAATATATTATATCACAAGCTATCTGGTTTGTCAAAATGAAGAAGTACTGTACCAACAAAGCAAGAATTTCAAGTGCCACAAAATCATTGTCTGTAGTATTTACAAGACATAAGTGTATTTCAGGGCACTTAGAACAGGCTGAAGTTCTCAAAAAAAACAAAAAACAACAGTTTCTGTTCCAGTGGTGCACAGCTTCCAGGTTAGTACTGATTTCAAACTAAACAAAACAGAATAGTGGAAACCATTCCACAAGGAATGGAACTGTGTTGGCAGAGACCTGAACTTTTGCACAAGGTTTCCTTCTTCACAGTTCTCACTGTAGCAAACTACAAAGCCAGGCTTTACCCAGGCTTGGGGTCTATTGTTTCTTTTGCAAAATGGAAGCTGTTGTGGTAAGAAGTTGCTTCCATTTTTTGAACATGATCAGAGTACGAGGAAGGAAGAACATAAAGGAAAACTGAACTGCCACCCCAAAGGAGTTCAGTGATCACAAGCACAGAGGCCTAGAAACACTATTTCTTTTTTTTATCCTCGTCTTCCAAAACTCAAGCAGGATACCACTTTTTATTGTGACTAGCTAAATATGAAAACTTTGTAAGTACAGCTGCCTCACACCACCTTGATCATTTTAGATCCAAGTTACAAGCACTCTTCAACACAGTCCACAGCCAAACTGATGCTCTAGAAGTAACTTTCTTACGCCCATCAGAACAATTCAACAAGCCTCAGACTGAAGCACTTGACCTATTAATTTAATGATCTTGGACATGGAGATGGAATCCCCATTTGAAATTCCAAAAGGAAAGCATTAGACATGAAAGCTAACATCTTTGATTATTTTTTTGTTGTTGTGATGATGTTTTGTGCTCCAGCACAATCTAGAATTTTCCACTGTGAGCAGCTAACACAGCTGCGATAGGGAAACTTAAAACTCTATTACTTTCATTAGGGCTTTTTTTTCCCTCATTGATCTCCATAGCCATTGCTTACATTCTTTCTTACATTGGGTCCTGAAACTTCAACCTGCCTCCTGTAAATGTTTTCTGCATGGAATTCCACTGAAATTGAATTCGCTTAGTAAAATGAAGAGGTAAGATCTACAACACTTAACTGTTGGCAGGCAAAATCCTTGTTTTCAGACAGATTTGCGTAAGTCCACACAGTGGAACTGAAGACATGAATTTTACAATAATATAAATAATGAATAGTAATAAAAAAACAGCAAATATGTTTAAAAACTCCTTTATCAATGTTGGCTGGGTATTTATATTTTGCAGGTTAGCCCTGTGCGTGCTTTACTCTCTAATATACTTATTCCTACTACTTTATTTATTAGGTTAGCATTTTATTTTGGCAGAAGGAGTGTGTAAATCCATTCTGATACATGTTCAATATTATTTTAATGCAACTATTTCAGTTCTATCAACTTTAATATAATCAGATTTCAGAAACTATGCTTTTGTTTCAATACTGCAAACAGCAACACTGATGTTCTTGTCTGAAAAACATTCTCAGCTGTTTCAGTTCAATAGATGGAAATCACAAATCTGTTCCTGGTTTCAGCAAACCTAGGTTTTCCTCTAACGTAAGCAGATACTGTACATTTTCCATAGAACTAACACTGCACTTAACTGTTTTTCCACAGATTTGCTGTCTATACAAAACCTGGGACTCCTCACAACACTATCAAATGTTATACTCTGCAGCCACAATTGCTGGGTTAGTGATGCAGCTCCCTCTGCTTCCTCTTAAACCATACTGCTCTGCTATGAGAACATAACTTGATTTTCATGGCAAAATACTTTGCTACTCTAATCCTCAGAAATCCTGTAAAAGATTATTTCTTGAATACGGCAAAATTCTCAACCATTATTTTATCAATCCACGACAAAGCCAAAACTCCTTACTGAGTTACTAAGCAAATCCCATAGACTTTAGTTCCTGTAAGTAGTTTTTTCCCCTTCAGGTTCCAGGGCATTACTTCACCTTTCTCTGATTACGATCCACATTAAGTTGCTTTGCTAAACTTAGTGCATAAACTCATGCAAGATGGGGCGTTACATTACACAACTGCTCAGATAATTATGTCCATATCACAGAGGGATTTACTTTCATTACATTTTTCAAATTATCCATGTCTCCACTGTCTATCACTCGGAAATTCATAACTCCCAATTAAAAGCCTTGATGTTTCTTCAGCATAGTATATGTTTTGAGAATGGCATTATTCATAACACATCCTCCCGCAGCTTCTGGCTAACAAACAATGGGATCTCAGGGGAGACAAAATTGACAGGGTTAGAACCTAGATAATAAAAGCTTAATTATTGTAAGCAATGCTGGTATTTAATAACTGTGATCTCACTAGGAACAATTTCCAAAAAGGATCATTTTTGCTCCATTACAATGCATGAGCAATGATACTAACAAAGGCTCACATGAGGAACGCAGCAGTTCCCAACTTGCTTCCCCCAACGATCATTAATTACTGTTCCACAAAACAGTGAAACTGGGAAGCCAGAGAGTAAGAATTTCAATTGTGCTTGGCAGGATCAACTATTCATTGTAATATAACAAAGTGAAGAAAATCAGATGTCACTGCCTATAGGCTGAGGGAGAGATATGGTCAGTGCTCTCTCATCTAGGAAAACAAAAGCAACCTAAACAAACCTGTTTGCTGCAGGTAAAGAAAGCAGCAGATTTAGGAAATCCACTGCTTTAAAATGAACAACTTCAGATTTCCCTTTTCCTTTTCTTCCAGCTAAACAGACATGTGACTAGTGCTGCTTTCTCTCCCATCAAATGGAAGAACAAACATATGAGCCCACTCAATGTGAGATGTAGTCTGGAAAAGGAAGCCTGCTGTTGAGACTCCAGAAGGTTGGGAATGGAGCCAAATGGGAACAGATCAGGCCTAAACTTACTTCAAGAACTGATTCAGATGTCCTGCGGCAGTGGAATCAGTCTTATTTTCTTGAGCCTAAGTAAATTTTCCTTTCTAGATAGATAGCAGTGCTAGGCTGCTGTGATTGGACTAAAAGATTTTAGGTGTGGTGTCTAAGAAAATACCGCATGGACACTTCTCAATGCACTACTGGTTTTGTTCCTATTGAAATAACTGGATGCCGCTTTGCATATTTTTTAACTCCTTTGTGGCAAAAGACTGATGTGAAATCCTCTGCCAAAACATTTTAAATGAGAACAAAATATGTTAATCAACATACAGCCTGCTGGATTTCACCTCAAAGAGGAAGAGTAAAGGACTGCTGTTGATCTGACTGGGTAAAGTTATTCCATGGTTTTCATGGGAACAGGCTGGTCTAGGCACTAACAACTGTGAAAAGTGTATATAAGAATGAATTTGGACTGAAGAAATAAACAAATAAACAGAGATGAGCTGTGACATTGGCATCAAATTTATATTCACAACCAAATTATGTTGCTTATTGGATCTGGTATTTTTGTTCAGGCTATTGTAAAAATAAACAGTACTGTACTGTCACTAGGGGATGGCCCAATCTGATAGAGGGCCAGCTTCACAAATGAACTGAGCTGGAGAAAGACACCTTTCTTTAGAGAATACAGGCTGGAGGAACTGGGCAATGGAGAAGTTGCTCTGAATGGAAATGAACAACGAGTGAAATTCTATGAGATCCAGAATTAAAAAAAAAAAAAAAAAACACTTTTTAACAAGTACATAAGGCAGGCTGCATAGGATAACAGCATTTACATGCAGAAGAGTTTTTTTAGATGCTAGAAAAAGAGATGTTCTTTGCACAGAGAAGCCATTTCACACATTCTGAACACATGCCGAATGATGGCCACTTTACTATCAGCCTTCTTAGTGCAAGCTGTGAGGGGAGACATTTAGGAAATGACCAGGCACTATGGAGCCAAAAAACCTGAAGACAGAACAATACAGAAGCTGTGTTTATGCCCGTACTTCAATTTCAAACAAAAAAAAAATAATAAAGCAAATTATCCTCAGAAAGCCACGTGGAGACATTTAGGAATTTTGTTAAGGACTGTGAAAGAAAGCAAAAAGAGGGTGAACTCACTGGCTCACAGGCATTCTCAAAAGGAGCTTTGTTGGTGGTTTGACATTTTTTCCAAGGATAAGGAGCAACTATGATAAATTTCTGCATTGACAGAATTATATGCAGTGAGTATTGCCACTACTTCTTCAAGACAAAGCAAAGCAAATCAAACTTTTATAAAATGAACAGATCTTCTCATTTGCAGAAACACTGAAATCATAGAAGACCAATTATCCTGGAGTGAATAAATTTCACAGATGATGGAGAATGTTGCCCAAAAAGGTAGTTGATGAATGAGAAGATAAAAAAAAAAAAAAAGAGGGAACAGTCATTATGACATCCACAAATCCACAATCAAGGCTGTAATTTTGAAGGTCACATGGGCTTGCGTGCAATGTACGTGTCTTTTCTGAGCAGAGTAACCCATTTCCATTTCTCTTCCTATTACTCTTATTTGGCTGTTTGGTTAATTCCCAGATGTTCACAGCACATCCCTCATGTGCTTCAGAAATGCATCCAGGTCATTTTTCAATTCCCATTTTCTTCATCAAACAATTAACTAAAGGACTAGATCTTTATTTCTTTTCTTGTTGTTTTTTGAGAATTGTTAGTTTGTATAGATAGATGATATCTATATAAAATAATTCTTAAATTGCAGCATTGCAAAAATGTAATTTGTCTGACCCTATAAAACAGTACTCTGTACTTTTGCCTTTTAGTCGTCTCAAGAACTGTCACTGACATCCACTTTTCTTCTGGAGGGGGTTGTACCTTTGAACACAGTTTGTTCTCTCTTCAGTGCCAGAGATAACATTTATTGGTGATTTCATTCAAATTACACCTTAGTGGTTCTTAGTACCTTTACCTTTTTTAAATGACTAAATGTGAAATAGAAAATTATCCAAATTATCTGAAATTAACTGAGAGTAATGTAGTAGATGCATTGCAATATATTCTCAAGATCATGAAATATCAGCTTTGGTTTCAGTGGCTCATGAAATCTCCCCACTGCACTGGTTTAGAAGTACTTTCATATGTATTGGAAACAGGAAAAAAGGCCATTAACAAAGGTCAGTGATAACACAGATAAACAGCAGTACATCACAGTGAGATGGATGGGTCCAGCAATTACTTCATTGATCACTATTAGCTCTGTTGTCATTTAACAACTTCATCAGCACAGTGAAAACAAGGCCAGACATTTGCTGCATTTGTTTCCATTTTTAAGTAAACTTGGACACTTCTCATGAAGCTGTTGCATTTGCCTTCTGCAAATATTCTACAAAACGAGTTTACAATAAGCTAATTCATGGGAATTTTAAATGAAGGTAAGTTTTTGCAGAAAGGAAATCAGAATAAAAATTATAAATATTTGCACCACCAAACAATTTCTAAAATCATTCAATCCAGTAAAAAAAAAAAATAATAATCTCTGAAAACAGCTTTACAAATAATTTATTGAAATGAAATAAATTTGATATTTGAGCAGTTTAGTTCTCCTCAAAATAACTTAGGTACAATAATCACTGGAAACTTTCAGCTGATAAAATATTGTCAAAGATATATGTCAAAATATGTCAAAGATATAATTAAGTGCTGACCTGTTTCTTTAAAATATTCCTATGCTTCCAAACCTCATTAAAACAGGAAAAGCACACAATTGATTAATGATAACTTCTAAGTCTGTGCACTAATAAATGGGTAGAAATCACTTTTATTCCCTCAAAAGAACACATTATTTTGCCTTTAAATTCCAATAAATTCACTTCTTACTATACTCTTTTCCACAGCATTGTCAAACATTGCACATCACCCAAGTCTGGACGATTGTTTGTTACTTTGTGGTGCTCAAATGTAATTGTTCCTCCAATGATCCTGAAAGAAAGCTGCCTGCAACATTTTTTAGCTTTAACCAAGACTGTAACTGTGAATAAATCAAAGGCTGATACTGTGACAGTCATTAACATCTTCCAGAACAATGTTATGTTCGTAGATAATTTATAGCAGAGAAAAAGACCCAATAAATTATTCACTTCAAATTATTCTCCCAGATCTCGTTTCCATCAGTGACTAAACAGATCTGTCTACATCAGGCTTTTTTCTAAACCTGTCAATATAGTACTTAACTACAACAAATGATGATAGTCCAGCAGAGTAAAGAACAATTTGTGCCACCTGTGATCATACTGAATCTTACCTGGCTGAACACGATGGTCTGGAGTCATCCCATTTTACTTGCTTTTCTTAGCTGAAATATATCAGAAGCCTAACCTCTCTCTACAATCAATTGGAGGTGGAATAGCAGTTTCAAATTATTCTAACCTACCATTTGAGTGTCCCCAAAAACACTAAAGCCTCCTCAGCCTAAAATGTCCACATTGCTTTGCATTGTAAGGGGCCACCTCTCAACATCAAAAAATTTCACTGTCTACTCAGAAAGGCTGGATCCAATGTACCATTACTTTTTTTTTTTTCCTAAGCAAGCTCAAACGGGGATCACTGTCTATATTTAGTCAAAAGCAGAAAATGCCTTACATTTTCTTTCTTAGGCATGGACTTTCATAGACTTGATCCTGTCCATTGAGGTCTATGGTGATTTTAGATTGAATGTTTTAGCTACAGAATACTCCATTAAAATGAATGTGGATTTATGATATCATGTACTTCTATGATGTGATATTCCTCTGAATATCAAAATTTGGCTCCATTCATAGTTGTCTGTAAGCTTTAGTTCTTCCCATCTTTGCTAAATACAGCAGGAATTTGTCTTTAGACTAGTTTTGGAAACACTATGTTATTTGTGAATCATGCGTAGTAAAGAAGAACACAGTTTTGGTGCATACATCAGGAATTTTAATTGGACATTTAACACTGGGATTAATATTGTGATATTTAATTTCTGAATTGAGGCAGAAGCATCTGACTTTTGGTTTTCCATTATTAGCTTAACTACGTGAGAATTCAGATATTACCAAACCAGATACTTTCTTTCAGTAATTCAGTATCAGTTTCCATTTGGAATGAAATGCATTTGCCAATAAAAGTTCATTTAAAATTTTTATCTGCTAATAAGTCTGCTCTCAAAGCAAAATCCACACTGAATTCTTTTGCAGCTGTATTATTTCCCTTTTCCTTCCAACAACTCTATGTCTTTGTTTCTA
Organism: Odontophorus gujanensis; assembly: GCA_013399175.1. Taxonomy (NCBI): domain Eukaryota; kingdom Metazoa; phylum Chordata; class Aves; order Galliformes; family Odontophoridae; genus Odontophorus; species Odontophorus gujanensis. The sequence continues at coordinate 240,084 of VXAB01011186.1, forward strand.
AACAGAGCCAGGTTTTTCCATACTTAAGGTTAGATCTGCTTGAGCAATTTACTCTCAGTCCTTTAACTATCACTCTAGGTGCTATATAGAATTTGCAAAAGAATCTATGAACAGAGGAAAATTATTTTACTAAGTTGTTGTTAAAACCTATTCAAAAAATAGTTTATATTTTCACTGCTAAGGTAGAACATGACCCCTACCAACAATTCCATGTGCTGCTAGAAAGCTGGAATTTACAAGGAATCCATTCTGATCCTAATCTTCATAGTTATAGATGTCTCACATAAGCCAATATTTCAGATTCAACTCCACAGTAGACAGAAAGACCATTCTTTCTTGCTTCTGAACGTCTGCCTCACTGCTCTCTGGACTCTGTCAGCTGAATGTGTGCATTGTCATGTACTTTACAGTGTCATGAATACAATACTCATGACAATCACAATACTCTTTAATACTCTCCATGATGCTCTGTATGTAAACATATAAGCATCCATAGGTACAATTTACTTAGGTATATGTTAGATTAAGCACTGCTAGTATAAACATATTTTACAGATTAGAGTGAATTGATTTCTTTACTATAGTCAGTTTTTCATTTCTGTACTCAAGCTTTCAAGAGCAGCAGTAGGAGGGGGAAGAAAGAATCTGACAAATAATATACATCCATATATCAATAAAACATGACTTACAGCCTTGAAAGAGTCTGAAAACACTGCTAAAATTCTTCAGAATCAATTCAGAACATTTGAATCTAAATATGTGCCTTGTGTAATCATGGACCTACAAATTCAATTCCTAAAGGTACTATTATTTCTAACATTGCTATTAAGAGGCTGAGAAGAATACTTGTACCGGTGCCTTCTAAATGTCATAATCATATTAGAAACTGGTTAGAACTGCATGTTTAAGCTACTTAGAACAAAATATTACTCTGTATACATAATAGAGTTGGCAGATAGATATATATTATGTACTAAATTCTTCTAACTGTTGGACATATGTGTAAACACCATCATTAATTAATAAAATAATGAAAAATCTAATTATAGCTAACAGTTATGTAAAAAGGAGGCAGTATAGTTTAGACTAATAGCTAAATCTGGCTTTAAAAAGCAGTTGATTTGTTAGAAAAAGGTTTCCCGAAAATGATACCCACACACAAGTTTTTCTCGTAGCTGGATGCTTAAGATGTTCAGGTCTAGAATCTGAAAACCTAATTTTGGAATCCAGATCACTGGCCCTTTAACAAAGACTTGAACTATCACTTTGCTGAAGACTAGCAGCAGATGCTGCCAAGAGAGAGTCTAATTTTGAGCTGTCATTCTGCCTAAATAAGATTGATAGTATCATCAATAAATCTGTAAGGTAAAAGCAGATATGTGCCAATCAGTAGTTCCTGTGACAAAAAGGCAGGTGTGAGAACTGCAAGCAAGAGCCACTAAGGCGTAATTTGAATGAAATCACCAATAAACATTATCTCTGGCACTGAAGAGAGAACAAACTGTGTTCAAAGGTACAACCTCCTCCAGAAGAAAAGTGGATGTCAGTGACAGTTCTTGAGAAGACTAAAAGGGTGTACTGGGTCATGTGACTTTGCATGTGATAAATTGAAACTTTTCAAATGTAGAAAAGAGTATTAAAATCTTCCTTTCATACAAACTTCCAGCAGCTGAGCTGGAAAGACTGGACCAGCTTATAAATATAAAGAATGCCCCTACACAAGACCCGCCTGGATGTCTACCTGTGCAACCTAGTCTAGGGAGCTGCTCTGGCTGGGGGGATGGACTAGATGATCTCTGGAGGTCCCTTCCAACCCCTACAATTCTGTGATTCATATGTCAGAGGCTAGCCACAGAGAACTGTCAAGAAACAATGAATGAATGTACTTCTTACTATTTCACCATCTTCAGGTGAAATGAATTGCACTCTAACAGAGCCTATTTTGTGACTCAGTCTAGAAAGAGAGACTGATGTGATTAGCTCAGGCAGAGAAGTCTATTTATGAAAATAATGTGAGATGAATATCATTCATGTACTAGATAGAACAGGAAAAATATTCAAATAAGCTTCTCAGTTAGGAGTGGAAACTTAGTCAGTTTGTTATTCCACTGAGAATAACCAACATCAGTTCTAAGAGAAACATTTGCATAGACAGTTCAAGGAGTGTCTTACACAAGGGATCATCCTTCCTATTCACATAAGGGTGTCTCAGAGAATATTCAGTACTGTGCCTTGAAGCCTCTGGGGCTACCCTGTGATAGAAGCATTAATAACAATAGAAGCATCAATATTCCCTTCCAGTACCTGGAGAGATCCTACAGGAAAGTTGAGAAGGGACTTTTTATAAGGGCAGGTAGCAACAGGACCTGGGGAAATGGTTTTAAACTGGAAGAGGTTAGGTTCAGACTAGATATGAGGAAGCAATTCTTTACTGTGAAGGCAGTGAGAAGCAGTTACTCAGTTACTTCAAGTGGGCTTTTCCTGCACCACTGTATATCTACCAAATCCTTTGTGCCCAGTGAGAGTACACATGGCAATGAGCACAAACAGGAACACAAGAGGTATACCTACCTCTTAATGCTCTAATGTTCTAAATTACCCAAATCTGAAATAAAGCACGGTAAAATAGCAGGATCATACCAATACACAATTGCTTCACTGTGTGCAAGTGTAAGGCTAAAATATCCTATGTCATTGTTCCTCACTTCTCTGCTTTTGGATGCCTTCTTTCATCATGTTTTGAGAAGAGAGATAAAACCACGAATATCCTGAAGAAACTACAACCTGACTAGTTGTACTCCCCAAGACAAGCTGCTTTTTACCCACTGTGCAGAAGTTTGGCTGCTCTTCCTGCTGGGGAAGGACCTTCAGGAAGAATTCATGAGGGACACTTATAGATGAGAAATGCTATAGGAGACCACTGTGCTGAGGAAGGTGAAATGAGAAGGTAATTCACAATAGCAATTTATTTGACGAATGTGGAACTTTTTCTCTCTTAATTTTCCCAGGAACACTTGATTTTTTCAAATGTATCTGCTGTATAGGATTATTGACTACAGACTTGAGATGAAAAATTGTTGGCCTTCAGCTTGTTTGTGAGCACGCAAGTTTACAAAGCATTAGACAAGTTGACTGATTTTGACCGATCCAACAGATTTCTGTTCCCTCATTATAAGGCAATAAGAATTAAGACTATAAGAATGAAAGAATACAAGAATATACGACTTTATAAGAATGAGGGAATAATTTAGTTTCCAGGTCTAATGTTCATTCATGCTATCATTTGATTCTAGTGATTTACCTTCAGTTTTTCCACCAGATAAATAACTATTTGCTATACACCCCCACTTGTAAGCCCATTTTAAGAATATCTAAAAGAAACAAATGTTTCAAATTGTTCACAGGGTACTGTTTGCTCCTATGGTCCACACCTAGCTCTGAGAAAGCAAACAGAAAGATAGGATGGTGAAAAAAAAATCTGCAGGATGACAAGTAAGGCAGGTTGAGATGCAGACTGAAGTGTTCAGTGTCAATGATTTCCTTCTTTTGATTGTAGTTTAAGAGAGGACACTGAAGGAAGGATGGAAACTCATTATTGTAGGCTACATTCACAAATAGCCTAATTCTGCAAAAGATACCAAACATTGCCTGGTTTTGACTGTGTCTAGAGACAGCAGTGAAAAAACAGACAACTTTCCTGCTCATTACAGATGCTCTTCATCTCTGTTACCAAGAAGGGATGGTCCAGTGTCTTCCTCCAAAGACTGTGATTACATCTGGATAACCTGGGGATTTAAAGAAATTGGGGAACTGCAGGAACATGGAACTTAGAAAAACCACTGGTTGATATTACACTGTTACATTGTCTCTTGAAAATATTGATTTGTGTTCAAGAGCCATAAAGTTAGAGGTCACAAGAATAAGTTCATTACAGTTGGCAAATCATCACAGTTGGGAAAAAAGCCACCATTCATAAGGTACAGCTAATGCAGAAGGCAACAACCCAAGCTATGTTACACAACGTGTGCCGCTCTGCATCTCCTCTTTGCCAGCAGAAAATAGCATGATCACCGGTTTGTGTCCTGCCTTCCAAGATGCTCCAGAACTTTGACAAAGCTAAAGAACTAGCATCACCAGGGCTCCTTGCACGAACTTCATTTCCTAAGATCAGTGGCACTATCATTAGAAAAATATCTTTATTCCTTTACTATTTAGAAATAAAGCAAGCTGAAAGGAGCAGAATGAATTTATGACTGAGAATATTTTTCTTATTCACTTCACAGCATACTTTGCAAACATTGGTGTTCACCTAGCTGAAAGGGCAGATGAAAATGAGGGCAGCTAGCAGAGTGGAAGGGCTGAAACCTCTCAGTCTAACAATGCCGATGAAGAAAGAGAATTAAAAAAGAGAAGAATATATAATGTGAGGCCAGCCTCAGATGACTACTTTAGTACTAGTCCCATGTCACTATTAGTAGCTTCTCACCTGTATTTTCACAGACTCAGAAGTATTTTAACTGATTCAGAAGTCAGCTAGAAAAGGCCACATCTACAACAGACCTGTCAGTAGCAGGATTTTATTTTAAGTCAGGCTAAAGTTAGAGAATACTTGTGTTGTTTTTTTTCCCAGTAAAAGGGTGATATTCAAATTTACATGAATAGCACACAAACAAAATATCTTTCCCAACTTTGTTGGCCTAAGTAAGGTCTGTTGTCAGTGCAAACCATGTTTTCAGAGGAAATTTGAGCAAAGCAAAGGCTGCTTGCACAGCTGCAGATCTAAAACTCCATTTTACAAATCAGAAAGTCTCATCAGGTCTCCAGAAACCAAACACTCCCTTGTCCAGTATACTTGTTCCTGCATGTAGTCAGTCATATTCATTTTCAGTGTTATTATCTACATATATTTAATTTAACAGGTGCCTGTTTCAGAGGAATATTTGGTAAAGAGCTATCGTTAAGTAATTGGACTAATTTCTAAGGTTTGCAGAAAGGGTTCTAGGGGTCTTGCTGGACACTGAGTTGAACAAGAGTCAGCTATGTACCCTTGCAGCAGAAAAGGTTGGCAGCATCCTGGAATGCAATTAGCAGGAGTGTTGCCAGTAGGCAGAGGGAGATGATCCTTCCCTTAAATTCAGAACTAGTCATACCTGAAGTGCTGTATCCTGTACAAAAGGGACACAGACATAATGGAAAGAATTCAGTGAAGAGCCACTGTTAGTGTCTAACTGGTTGGAGCATCTCTCTTCCAAGAAAAGGTCAAGAACACTGAGGCATTCAGTTTCAGATAAGGCTCAGGGAAGACCAACTTGCTCAGCACAACACAATCAGCAAAATAAAGTCTGTCATTACTAATAGCACTTCATAACTCAAACGCAGGTGATGCCTTACCAAGGCATAGTCATCTCCTGACAATATAGAGAACTACTGCAAGATACTCATTCAATTTAAGGACACATTAAACATATTTCAGCCTTTCTCCACAGCATCCAAGAATTTCTACTCCAGACACAAAGTTAGCTTCATATTTATGGAATTTCTCAACATCTCACTTTGAATCTACTTCAAATACATTTCAGAAAGGTGTGAGAAGAACTCTGCTAGCTGTGGCAAGGTTCATCTGGAATGCAAGCACACTGTAGAAATCCACAGGAGGTCAAGCATCCTGTGCCCCTGTCACCTGAAGAAAAAGACAGAACTGTAAGATACCTGAGATCCTCTTTCTGAACTATTATCAGAGAATGCTAAAGACAGAAGGTAAAAGTGGGGATTGTATAATCCAGACCAGAGTATGAAAAAAGTCACAGCAGGGGTATTTTTGGCTCTTTATACTACTTCTGAGTTTCAACTGATCTAAAAAGTTTCAAGATGAATGTGGAGAATGGCTTTCAAATAATGACCTATAATAGTATGTTCTACAGAACTATACTATAGTAATCATGTTTTAATATCCATACAAGACTTCCATTCCTATTAAACAAGCAACCAACCTAAGGATTGAACTGTGGGTAACTGTCATATCAGTTCATGTAAATTGCTTCTTCCAAGCTTGGAATCCAGCCATGTAGATGCAGAAAAACAGCAGCTTTCTGTGTGCTTCCTAAAGCATCACAAAGAACTTCAGGAAAGGGAAGAAAAAAAGAAGAAGAAAAAAAAAAATGCCATAGCTCTCACCAGCTGCACAGGGAATCTGAAAGACAAGCGTTTGGCAACTCCAACGAGAATTTAGCCTGGCACATGAGGTCAAATGATTCTGCAAAACCAGAGCCAAAACTAGTTCTACATATCAAAAAGATAAAGATCTAAATTCATCAGTTTCTGGGGATGTGCTTGGCATTGACTGAGGTGTGACTGATGCAGAGAGATAACACAGCTTCTAGCTTTTCTTACAGCTGCCTGCTTACATTTTTGATCTAATGGATACATTATTGTACATACAGAGCCAAGTAGCAAGCTGAGAAGTAGGGAGACCTTGCCTCACACATTACATTTCCTCAAATCCCTTCTATCTCAGACAGCTGCTTGTACTAGACTGAGGATTTTGTGATCACGTTACATCCATTCTGTTACCAATCGACTGCATCGCATTTTGAATTCTTCTGAATGTCTCCACAACTGAATGGCATGTGCAATCCCAGAGGCTTTTCATTCCTCTATTTCCTGTCATAATTAATGGCCTTACATTCCAAGTATCAAAAATATAAGGATCTCTGATCTGCACGTCCCATTTCTTGGCAGCATTATCAAATATATAAACTATCTTTCTTTTGCTATACGTTTTTACCACAGTAGCTTGGTGCTAACCAGTACTATGGTTTCTACCAACCAGATCATACCTATAGCTTCATTTCTGGAAAGTACTGAGATATTACACAAGTTTAGGAGTAACAATTTATGCTGAGAATTGAATCCAGTAAGATGGATATTTAAAAAGGGAAATTAAGCTGTCAAAAAAAATTTCAGTGTTCAGTGAAATGGTGGCATTATAGCCTCACAACCTTCTTCTGAGGTTGAAAAAAGGACTGCTTTTGACATCAGTTTCTTAGATGAGATTCTGAGTCAAATGAAATATATGTGACAGCCTCATTTGAAACTATAGGAAAAATAGATACATTCACAGGCTTCTGAAATCTGAACATTTCTGTTTATAAATCATCTTAGTTTTGCCTAATTTAGAAAAGAAGTTTTGTACCCTTATACCACCTATAATCAGATTTGCATTTAATTTTGGCAGAAATCTCTTGTAAACAGAGACATACATGAAAAACATCGTGAAAAACAAATGGAAGAGCCTGAATTTGCTTTCCCAATGGTAGATGGTATATATATATATGTTTATATAAGTGGTATAACAGGAAGGGTAATGGGTATAATAATTTAAATTATTAGAAGTTCATGTCACCTTTATTCTTTTTTCTTTAAAAATCCAAAAGTCAAAAGTAACAAGATTACTCTGCAGCAAACCAAGATCACAGTTTCATCTAGCACATGCTATCATCTAGTTTAACCTATAGCATTAAATGTGAGATTGCTCCTACCTGTAGCAATACAACAGCTCCTAGTTAAACCTTTAAAATACACAGCCACAGTCTGAGTTAAGGTAGGTCATACAGTTCGTAAGAGATTTTGACATGCACATCAGTCACTGCGATTAAAAGAATGACCACTCCAAATTCCTGTATTCAGCATCATATCCTCTCTCTGAGAGTGGAGGGATAATAGGCAAGGCATGAGGAGGGGCACTCAGGGCTCTTCTAAGCACCTATGAGACTGCAGTCAGGTGATGATAGCCTTTGCTAACCTGCTAGATACAACTTGGAATCCTTAACTGGCTCAAGACTGCACAAGTACCAACCTCTTGCACACTCCTTTCTGCTTCTGGCAAGATCCCTGTGTGAAACTCATTCTCAAATGGTAAGAGCTAGCAACCTTATAAGTCCCAAATCAGGGGAAGCAGTAACACACAGTTGTCTTCTATCCTTCTCATGCAAGACAAATACAGCATATGTATTCAATAGGTAACGCTATCTGCTTTGCTGTTCTCTTGTTTTTCCAAACTTGTTTTTCCAAACTTGTTTTTCCCAACTGACCTTTCCACGTCTACAAGCACCCAAGTTGTGTAAGATTTGCACTCAGATTTGTGGAAGTTACCCCATTCTTTTTATACCAGTTCAAGGCAGCTAACTTGCATCTAACAAAGGAAACATATGGAGATAAAAGAAAAGACGCTCAGTCAGGCCCTCTTCCCTGTTGTTTTGTTTTTTGTTTCTTTTTAATATATATTTAGATAAACATATACAGATACTAGATAAAGCAAGACATCTTAAAATAAAAGTTAGCCGTGCCTTCTCATCCTGATAGATCTCCTTACAAATCTAACAATTCTTCTACTTGAAAGCACCTGGAAACTCCTACACCCGAACCTGACAAGATCTGGAGTCTTGAAAGGGGAGTTGCAGCATGAGTTACAACATCTTGAAAGTCACTGTTTTCTTAAAATGATCTGCCTACAGTGCTGCTTCCTACTGTGTAAGGATAGGATCTCAGAGAGCTACGTCACCCAAGAAAATGGAAAATGGCCTGTTGCATGGTTAGTGTACTTGCATGTAACTAAGTTAGATATGGCTCAATGACTCTTCATAAAGAACTCAGATCAGTTTTGCTAAGTGATATTGCCTACTGGTACTCTCCAACTCTGTGTTTAATTATTAGAATATTTAATCGTTTAACAAAAAAGACACTCGGAAACTAGATGATTGTCTAGTCTAGGTAGGAATATAATTCAAAAGAGGCTATGAACACTCAGCTGGTCAGAGAAAGGTTTCTTTCAGCATTTGTAATTCCTGATACAAGCAAAATCCACAGCAAAAAAAAACAGAATAAGGTACACAAAAATTGACAGAATCCAACTGTTGTACGTGTTCCTCATATTATGTGGGTTAAAATCCAGGCAGCTCCAACACCTCAATGAGAGTACACTGAAAACCAAACTTTTGGGGCATCAGGACATTTGGCAGATCTCTAGTATTTAAAGGTCTGGTTCCTATGGTGTTAGACACACCGGCTACATGTAAAGCATCTGGGAACACTCCCAGGCACTGGAACTCAACCATTCATACTAAAAACTATTTAAACATTCCCTGCTACAATTCTGGCAGGTCATAACTAACTCTTTCCCAAGGACAGTTCATTCCAGGGATGTTTCCCAATAGGCAGTTTGTATGTAGCCAGCCTGTTCTGGAGTTTATGAGAGTTTGTTAGCGTGGTCAATGGGCCATTGTGTGCCAGTAGGCCTAACTGTCTGAGAATGTTCCTGGTAATTTTTAATATAATAGTTTATTTGTACTCATTATCTCTGAAAACAATGTAGCAGTTCACCACTGCCAAAAAGGGGAAGGACTTGGTCCTTCTTTTGGCTACGTTATCCTACCCACTCCTTTCCACCATTTCTGGTGCCTGTCAAGTCCTTTTGTTAGCCAATTCAACTCTATAACCTGCAAAAATCCATTTACTCCTTGCTAGTGCAGGTGACTGCTGGTTTAGGAATTCAAATCAGCTCACTTCTGAGCCTGGCAAGCACCAAAGCCAGCTCAAGAAAGAGGTGTATCTGGGCCTGGAAGGAAGAAAAGGGCAAAGTAGCAGGGCGGAGTAGCATCTCTCTCCAATAGTGCCGATGATACATTGGACTGTGCCTCTTAAACATGCTTTATGTGAATTACTGAAATTAATTTAGACTGTAGTTTCAAGAGTTTGAGTTGATGTATGCTGTCATTGCTGCAGGAGACGGGTTTTCTTGGCTGCCTTTTTCAATTGTTCATTCCCATATCTCCTCCCTCCCTTGTGCTAGAACAGCAGTGTATATATCAGTGAGTGAGCTGGACCGAGGAAATGAGCCTCAGGAAAAAAAGTTAATCATAACCTACTCTAGTTCACTGCATGGCCACAAATGCTAATGCCAGAATAGGATCACCAGGGATTCAGGGAAAAGATGCAGAAATAAGACTGAATACCAGGCTGATTTAAAAGGTAGTGTTAAGGCTTATTAACTTAACTTGCTTATGGAACAACTGTTGGTTAGCTAGAGACACATGCATATTTAACACCTCGAAAAGATATTCAGATTAAATAGTAGGGCCTTAGAGGAGACAAGGACTTCCTGGTAGCCTAAATATAAATACAAGTTCAAATAGCACTTTAAAAATAAAGACATCTTGTACAGATTTTCTCCTGTTTCTTTTTTGTCATAAAAGCTGTGTTTTCTTAATACTGTTAGCTGTTAACTCTATTTTTCTTCTTTCTCTTTTTGATTAGTAATAGAGTTGAAATCAACAGGATGTAGGTCCAGAAAAAAAGCTTCAATGATGTTTTGTTCATTATGACAAGAACTGCTGAATTCAGTTTTGTGCTGCAATAATCAAATTCAGCTTAGTGTGCTATTACAACCATTTGATTGTGAATATGCCTTCTTCCAAAGTTTATTCTGAAAATACAACTAGTGAGAGGCAGTGGAAGAGAAGCATTAACTTTCTGTTGCTGTCAGACTGATCTAATTTGTACTATCCCTTACCACTAATTGCTTAAATAAATTGCATTTTCCATCACAGACAGGAGCCATATTAGATTTTTGGAATTCTGATCTAACTCCAGAATGTCTCATGGAGCAGTTTTCATTACACTCTTGTGTAGGCTTTTTAATGGCTCTAAACAGTTAATTAAGTTAATGCAACCAGCATAACATCTTCTACAGAAATAAAAAATAAAAAATAAAAGCTTCTAGTGCTTTTGCTAGCTTTTATGTCTACCACGTAGCTTTTCCATGGGGAGTTTTAAAACTAGGGAAAACGATGATATTACTATTTGATGACTTCATTTTTTAATTTTTTTTCCCAATCCCATTCCTCTCAAAAAACTTCCCAGACCATTTAAAACAGTAGCCAGCGCAAATCAATATAGATCTGCTGACATAACTATCACTGCTGATTTACACCACCTGGGAAATTCTCAAGGACAATCTTCCAGTACTTGCCAGCCAATGATGTGCATTCAATTGTTTTGCTCACCACAGCTGCAATTGCAGCTGTGATGCAACTGCTTCAGAAATGGAGCACAGCTCAGAGTTTTAAAAGCACTGACCAACATGTACATTAATTACCTTCAGTTATGAGTGATTTGAACACAGCAAGATCTATAGTCAGAGGGAATATCTTTTAATAATTAAAGTGACAAAAAAAAAAAAATCTGGGAAAGGTGATAAAGGGAAATAGGAACATAAGCCTCCATCGAGGTGATCATTTACATGGTTTAGATAAGTGATTAGATCTGAATGAGAATCCTCCATACTAAGCCTTCTGTACCAGAGTATCAACCAGTTAAGATATAGCATATGGCACATATGATTATATGTATGGTTTTGAGCCTTTGTATCTACATGGAGAATAATCCTGCTGTAAAAGCAGTTAAAAATCACATAATCATTGTTTGCATTTAAATCTGTGACATCAGAAGCCAGCACAGACCCTTTTTTTTTTTTTTTCATCCAGTTGAATGTGCACTCACAACTGAAGGTGATTCACCTTGCAGGAATATGCTCTGAAAAGGAGAGAGTGATCCTAGAAACAGACCATAAGATGGCCTCAGCAGCCATGTTCAGTTTTATCTTTGCACACATACTGCTTTCCCACCGAGATAATTTCTCTTCATTATTTATGCATATAAAAATAATCTCTGCAAGTTCTTCTAACAGTTCCACCAGAAAGCACCACTTGGAAGCCTGTCTCAACACAGCTCACCAGATGTTCTGTAGCAGCACCTGCAGAGCCCTTCAATTGCTGCCTGCACTCCTGCTGCTGTGAAGGTTCAGATGAGGGTGAAGGATAACAGCACCTCATATTTATTCACTTCCTTTGATCCAGGAAAATGGCAAGATAAGCACAATCAGATTTACAGATTTTAGGCGAGAACTGGTGTTTCTGCTGCTGAAATGCAATCATATCAATGTTGCAGCAGAGGTGAATCTTTAACAACAATGTAACTGTAGATTAAGTCAGGAAGATAATTAATATGATGGACACACTAAATGAATGGGAGAATTTTACTTCGTACAAATTAGATGCCCAAATTGGAACTGATCAAGACATTAGATTTAATGTCTCTGATTTAAGAAAAAACTCAAAAGATCTGTAGTTGCTGTAAGGCTCCAGCACATCATCCGATGTCAGAGAATATAAAGATACGCTAAGCATACAGAGAGCATTTAAAATGCAACTGTAGTGATAGTCACACAATTTCTCAACAATACAAAATAAAAATAATATGTAAAATCATTCTACATTTCTCCCTTATGAAAAAAAGTTGCAGTAAAGAGAAACCTAATTAAAATACCTGGTCTAACAAGCCACATAGATCTTGACTGATTCAGCCTTCATTCCAAGGTGATTTCATGCATTCTACCAACTCTTTAAGCAAAACTGAATTCAGAACTTTGCTGCTGTCCTTGAAAAGTGACAGGCAATACCTTTTTCCATTCTGAGGCTGATGACTGCTGCCTTGCAAGTCTCAGCAGCAAAGCAAGATGCACACAAAACATGAAAAGAAAATGTGTTTCAGCTTATGCAGAACCACAGCTCAACTCAATTCAGCAGTGGAAAGTGACAGAGAAAGTAAAACTTGCATCTGTTACAGTTGCTACAGTTGGAGGTGTGAGTTACAAAGGAGATTTGCCAGACTCCTAGGCCCGCGAGCAAACCAGAAGGGAACAGGATGAACTGACGCCAAAGCATGAGCTGTTTCCAAATGCAGCAACCTGTGCAGAACCAGAAGGTCATAGACTGCAGCTGGTCCAACTGCAAGTGAGACAGAGGGAACAGTCTTAACAAACACCAAAGTGCCAGACAGGAAAAAGAGGTCTGGGTACTAATCTGTTCAAAATGAAGAGCTGGCCCGAGATAAGCCAAGGGAGAGGGTGAACAACATGTGGGAACTGTTTTTGTGCCTCTGTCTGACAGACATCCCTCTTCAGCATTCTGGTAGACTACTTAGTCTGCTCTGTACACCTGGGACAGATTCATCCCACACCTCCTCTAAGCAAGGTGCAGGACATGAGGCGATAGGCACTTCCATTGTCTTGTTTCCCAGAATGCTCTCATTTTCCCAGCATGACCCATCTGCTTCTTGGCTGAGCTTTTAGCCCCAGTCTGACTTTACCATCGTACAAGCTGTCACTGGCATCACTGGGGAGCAAGCTATGGTCTCCACATACTTCCCAGGGCATGCATCTATGTCTATTATTATTGTAAAATTGTTTGAAATTATACTAAAATGTAAGGAAACTAGAAGGGATCCTCCAGTATCAGAGACTGCAATAGTAGCCTCTCAACTAAATATCTGCCAGAAATATAAGCTGTTATTCCTCTTGAATTAAGTGTCTTGCCAATTTTCCTCTAATAATTTGCCGTTAGAATTAGATTATGCTTGTTTCTCAAAGATAGCTGAACTTCAGGAAAACAGATTTTACCCTCTCAAAGTCATTTCTAAAACTTTAGCAAAGTATAATTTAATTCACAAGAACTGGGATTTAAAAAAAAAAAAAAAAGAGAGAGAGAGAGAGAGAGAGAAAAAAAAAAAATCTTTTCTTAAAAAACTGCTTTTCTTCCTCTTTAGGGAAGTCATTTACTGAATCCCAAGCTGCCTTCGGAAAAGCCCAGTAAAAATATTAGATGTAATATATCTCACTACTGGGGAAGCCTTAGTCCTGAAGCATAATTATTTAATTTGCTTCTTATCCAAAGTAGCTTTGTGCTGCACTTTTAGATTTTTTAGATCAATATTCTTTGGGTTTATGATCATCCTTTGTTCGTCTGAAAAGTTAAGTGATGTCTCTGGGATGCAATTCTAGCTCACAAAAGCTAGTGAGAGCTTGGCTGATTACTACTGGGAAAGGAAACATCTGTTCCTGGAACACCCTAGGCCTTTCCACTTCGTAGCTGGGTAAGTAAATACCATGACATACTTTTGCCCATGAGAAAGAATATCGACAATACAAGTGAATCAAGAGTCAACAGTTTTAAGGAACAAGCAGTTTGTTTTGAAGAAAGACTAAATAACAGCAACAAAAAAGGACTGAAGACAGAGACAGTGGATTTATTTATAACTAAATAATTATATAACTATATAATAATTCCTTCAAGTAGCAGTTAGACCTTGTTCTTTAATAAAGAAATACAAGCAAAATTTATATGCACACAAAGTAAAGGAGAGGCAAATGTGTTTTCTACTTGGTGCCCTAGTGAATGGAGTACAGAGTTCTTTGTTGAAACTTTGAGACCTTCATTGTGGAAAAAACCTCACGCTGAACAGGGCCTTGACTGTCCATCCTGTTTTGAAAGGTAGAATCTAGGTGTCCAATTTTTCCCACTAGTCTATCCATTATAAACAATTTTTGGCAGGGGAAGCAACCCCCTCTATCTGCACCGGATTTTCCACAAAGGCTGTTAGAGAGACAGATGGCGGAGAGCAATATCATTGTGAGCCTGAACTGAGATGGAACTTTTTTGTCTACTGCTGAAAGCCGATGACTGCCAATGGGCACCTTTCCCTTGAGCAATTTACTGATATTCACTGAAAACATCCAGAGCACTGTAATTAGGTGCAGGGGTTCATTTAGCTTCTCTGGCTCAACAGCCAGGCTTTTGGCTGTCGCTCATTTCCTCTTTTACCTCAGCCCCAACTGCAACCAGATGCTAGTGTATGGTTACTTTAAATTGTAAGCTCACTGCTCATGTGAGTTGTTGAGGCATGTATATATCAGAGCTCAAAGTGGTGAGGTTGCTCAAAGATAATTAGAGAGTTGTGAGAATGGCTCAGCCCACAAATAAACACTGTTCTGTGGAAAACAGTCTGAGAAAAGAAACCTTTCCATTCACACCAAGCAAACAGTTAATATCAGAAGCAAAGATTATATGCAACCCTCAGTTCCATACAGTTGAGTTCAGTTTTCCTTTTGTTTACACCAGGTGTATGCCAGTGCACCTCTGCTAAATATAGCAGAGTCATCTGTGCAATTTGTGATCTAAAGTCAAACTCTAAGTAAAATGTCCCAGGAGTGGTCTGAATTACCAGGTTATAATTATTTCCCTCTCTCCAACCTCTGCAAGATTATGTATCATTTATAGTGACTGAGCTTAGCGGGCTCGGAAGATAACTGTAGCTCTTTACCCAAAGGATTCTTTCTCTCCTGCACTTGTCCCAGCAGCAACATGCTCTCACCACAATTATTTATAAATTAGTTTATTTTTCACTTGCAAACTTAAACTTCGTGAGTTTTCATTTTCTTACTGAGATACAAGCTCTACATTTTAATATGTAAGATATGTCCTACAAAATGCCCTCCACTTGTTTGCTGTAGCTCCGTACAAATATGAATCACCATATGAGATTTACCAAGCCTCATATTGGGCTACCTTGCTGGAGTTTTTAATCAGCTTTGTGTCTTTTATCACTGTCTTTCCTCCCCTCCCAGTCCACTTTTGTATCCACTGGCCTGTTTAATACACCTACCACATCTTGCCTTACAGTCATTTTTTCTGGAATACAGGCTTTGTTTCTTAACCACATTAATTCCTGACACAACAGACTGGTCACACTTGACTGATTTCTGAAGTATCGCCATACTGTCAATAGCACAACCTATAAATGAATAAAATCATATGAAATATAAATATCTAGGAAGAGTTTTATTAATATAATCCAGTATTTGATAAAATAAAATTATAAAACACTCTTCTTGTTGATTATAAAAGAAGGCATATTTCTCAGAGTCTGTTCTGTTGCTAGCTGATTTACAAGCATCACCACCTTCCCAAACACTCACAGCTTCTAAGGGTGATGGACCTCGTCAGGAAAGCGCAATCTGATATTGAGCTGCATAAATTGCTTTTTGCTTCTCCTCCTCTGAATGTGTACAAGTTACAGAGAGAAAAAAAATGATGAGAAAATGCTGAAAAATGTGCCTTTCCTGGGCACGCTACATAGCACATTTCCGCTGTGCACGCTTCTTTCACTCAAAAAACTCTTTTCATTTTCCCCATTTCCTTGGTTTATTATTATTTTTCTCCCTACCCATTTTAATTCCTTTTCTTCCTAAAGAGCTGGTTTTTTTTTAACAGCTGCATCTCCAGCTGTCAAGTGAATAATTCAGGGGAAATTTCTCACCACTGCAAGAATTGTTCTACAAAATACTTTAAGCAGTCTTCAAGGCTGTTAAAAAGAGCTTCATATGACAGCTGCATGCACAGAGTGCTTTATTAGTGGACAATACAACACTTTACAATGTATACTTAACCTACACAGTCCTTTGAGCAAGCAGTTTATTGCAGATACATTTACCCTTGCTGACAAAGATCCTGTCCTTGAAGACTTTGGTTTTCAAAGCCTTCATTCCAAAGGATATTTGACACTTCTCTGACTTCGGGTAAGATTTTCAAAACAGACCAGCCAGCGCTGTATGTAATGGTGTAATGTAAATAAATCTGAGTAGTGTCTAAACAAGGTATTACGCCTGACCACAGCTGTCTAATCACAGAGAATCAGCTGTCAGAGTTCAGTAGCTAGAAGGCTTCCAATACCCTCTGAGCTTTTCTAGAGCTCACTTGGTTGCATGGCAGTACTGTGGGCAGCAGACATGTGCTAAGCATCTCCCACGCACATCATATGGTTTAAAAAATAACTTTGTTTTACAACTGTAGTACCCGAGGGATGTTCAAACTCAAGATAGTCAACTGCACAGAAATGAATCAAAAAAGTTCTCATTACTTAGAGAAGCATGGTGCTAGGTAACTGATAACTCATACAATGAGTGTGTTTGGAATGATTGGATTTTGGTGTGAGAGTTAAATGTGACATCTTTTTCATCTGTTTGCGATAAGACAATCCTTAGACCTTGACAATTATCAAGGTGTAGAGGTTTCTATTTTATGACATTTCTCTTGTGAAACTTTACTGTCTTTCAGCCTTCTAACCACATCAAATGCAAGTTCTAAATTAAATAGATCAGAATTCAGAACCTGTAGTGACTACTGCCTTTTTCCTGAAATCAAATGAAAATAAGACTTAGAAACGAAATTCAAACTGCTCTCAGGCCAATTTCATCAACCACTGAACATTAGATGCTACCCAGAATATGAAGGGTTCTATTTAGTGACCCTTCCTAGGCTTCATCTCTTGAGATAGCGATGTTTCAGGTGTTAGCCTAAATCTAGTAACATTCTTTCACTAGATCTTTTTTTCCTGTCCATCACACCTAGCCTGATAATACAGACCTTTATGTTTGAACTTGAGTTCCTTCAGTGGTAGCTTGCTCAGCTCAAGCTAGATGGTCAAGAAAGTCTATGCTTCCAGGGACAGTGTAAACTCCTATTTTGTCAGTTCTTTTAAAGCTGTACATATACCAAGGACTACTGAAGAAGCACAGAGCCATATAGTTCTTATTTATGCTTCAATATCTTCTATACCTCCCATAAACCTGATCCTCGTGGCTGATTATAATACATCATCTTAATTATGCCTTGAAAGATGGACTTTGAGCTACTTTTCATAGTATCAAAAGTCAATGAGTCATAGCTACCATAAGAAAGACACTCAGCAGCATCAAAGGGCAACATTTAACAATCCCTTGTTACCACATGGATGGTGACCAAAAGGAAAAGCTATAAATATCTTTTCTTCTGCCCCTCTTTCAGACCCCACACTAAGGCAAAAGCTGATCATTACTGTATTGATTTTGGCCAGCAATGGTGTAAAGTAAATCACAAAATCAAATAACCTTGATTGCTAGCCTTTGTTAACTAATTATGCCTATTAATCACAGAGACCTCAGAAGTTGTCTCTCACACTAAAAGAATTTCTGCAACAGAAACATCTTCTATTTTCTTTACATATTTTTATTGCCTTGCTAAAGCAAAATATACTTTGTTACCTTTTCTCGGCAAATTAATGAGCCAATCTGTTGCTCTGATTAATTAAGAAACATAAAATAATTTTGAAAAAATCAAAAATTGGAGAGGAGAAGGAAGAGGGAAGAGGAGAGAGGGAGAATTTGGCCCTGACTACAAGAACAAAATAGGTAACTCTTTAGAACCATTTCCAGCATTTTTAATATGATTTTTTAGATTTAAGTATTCACTTTTAATAATCTCATTATGTGAGCTGAAATGGCAGGGAAATATTAATAAGGCACATATGTTTGGTGCCCTCAGTTTGGTCTTGAATATATAAAAGATTATGGTACATTATCAGAGGTATCTGAGATTTCTTGTGTTTAGATCATGTGCTCCATTCCGTCTGTGATATTTATCATCAGTGTTTAAGAGCAAAGCAGACTTATTATGTGGCTTTCTTATACTAAAAGCTTTTTTCCCCTTTTAAATATCAGTGAAGTATATCTCAGTTCTTGTGTTCAGATTCCA
Organism: Odontophorus gujanensis; assembly: GCA_013399175.1. NCBI lineage: Eukaryota > Metazoa > Chordata > Aves > Galliformes > Odontophoridae > Odontophorus > Odontophorus gujanensis. The sequence goes on from VXAB01011186.1 coordinate 258,545, forward strand.
GAAATATTTCAGTTCAAGTGAAACATGATAATTTTTTTCCAGAAGTTGTTAAAGTTATTACAAAAGTAAAACAAGGCATCCTATGTTATAAATTCCATTATTTTACAACCATAAAGCAAGGGAAGGTTATTGTGTTTTTTCTAATGCAGTCAAAAGTATAATTAAAAAAAAAGAAAAAAGAAGAAAAAACAGGGATTTTAAGACTCCAATACAAGTTTTTTCCTAACAGTTTCATTTGCAGAAGTATAAATATAAGCTTGAAAATAAGTTGGAAATGAGTACACCATATGTGATATAAACACATACAACTAAAATTTGAGTTGTGCAGTACACCATATGTGATACAAACACATACAACTAAAATTTGAGTTGTGCATTTTAGATACATTCTTAATGGAATGAATGTATGTTAAGAGAAATGGCTGTAAAGTGGTAAAATAAACAAACTACAGTTACAGAAAAGGGGGGGAGGGA
>VXAB01011187.1:0-85609 GCA_013399175.1 Odontophorus gujanensis
CCTTCCCTTCCCCTCCCCCTCTTCTGAAAGTCTCATTTTGGCTCCTGGCACAGCAGCTCATGGTCATTTCACATATGTGTGATTGTTCATTCCAGGTGGCTCACTCTGAAAGGGAAGACAAACTTCTCCTGCACCAAGAGAGGGTTGGATGCTTGGGTCACGTCTTGAAAACCAACTCTTCTGCTGTGAGAAGGAAGGACTCAAAAGTCATCTGAGACTGCTTGAGTTGGATTGCCTAAGTCACTACCTCTTTAAAAACAAGTAGATGTGCCCATATACAAGGAAAGTTTTCCTAAATAGACATTTTAAAAAGCCAGCAGTTGCTGGAATAAAGCAAGGTACAGATGCTTCAGAGATTCAGAAAGCCTCCATGGACACTGTGTATGTATTATACCTGTGTCCCTGAGATTATTAGCAGTTTTTCAGGCTGAGCAGCAAGATAAGAGACAATCTTGATGGAGTGTGGAGGTGAACTGCAGATGGACATCAAGGAACATCCCCACGGGCATCCTGCATCCAGCAGCCTCTGCCTGTTGCCTGGGAGCCAGCCCCTTCCTTCTCTCTATAGGACATGGAATTTAATTGCTGCACATCTAAGCTGAGTGAAGGCAGCCTGTACAAGTGTTGGCTTCAGCCCCTGCAGAGCCAGCAACTGCTGCTGTGTGCAGATGTGAACCGAAGGCAGAAGTCTGTACCCCAGCTTTGATCCCAGAAGGAATTCTGCCAAGCACCTCCTAAAGCCTTCACTGATTGCACCCAGTAAAGCTCTGACAAAGTAATTCACATCAGGATGATGCTAAACCTAAAAAGAAACAGGTAAAACTCGGGTTGAGACTGAAGAGAAAATGGAATTGAGGGTGGAAATGCAAAAGAGGACAGACTGCAGTAAGTGCAAGCAGATGCTGACATGATGAATCCCATATGGCTGTAACAAAGTGGTCCTGAGGTCATTGAGTTTATGCTTTAACAGCCCAAGGGGATCTGGAGGAGGACTGTGTTCTCCCCAGCACACCTGGGGACGCACACAAAATTTCTTCTCATTCAAACAATGATAAATAACTTCATGCCAGTGTGAGTATGGAAAACTGCAGCCAGCGTGAGGACAGCACAGTTTGTTACACAATCCCTGGCGACTGAGCCAGACACTCCAGGAATTAAACTTGCCAATGTCCTGGAAAGCCAGATTGTAGGGAGCTCACACCCAGTCCTGAGAAACATGCATAGCACTCCAAGCTGTGACTTTCATGTTTAATTCTGCTGTTTCCAGGGCTTTTGCTGCATGTCGATTACTTGTGCTCGAGACTGGCCACTGTCCAGCAAGTGCAGGGCACCATGAGTGAGGAGGCGGGCCATCAAAGTGAGGCTGCTAATTACGGCTGAGGGTTAAAGCCATGTCTCCAACACACTTGTTTTAAACTGCCACTGAGCTCAAAAATTACAGCTGTGACTATTAGAGGCCCACAAAGCCATAAGCATCTCCTGCAGGAGTGACAGTGCTGTACGGAAGCGGTGACGTTGAAGCAGCTCAGCTGATCCAGGAGCCTTAGATCTCTGCATTGTTCCAGCAATGCTACTGCATTGCTCTGAGGGAGCCTGGCCCTTTTCGAGATTTTCTCCTTGCTCTGGAGGCTCATTTAAAGAAAATCAGTATGGCAAAGCACTCTATGGTTCCAAAGATACCTTTAAGAACAGTGTGAACAAATGCAGGGTGCCTGTGGGACAAACACTGGCTCGTATACTGGTGGTCTGCCCAGCTCCCCAAATACTGATCGAGACTATCCATGCTAAATTATTCCTTCACCCTACTATCATGTAAGGGGGACAAGTGGCAATGTGGTTCTCTCCTAAAGCTTGCAGCTGCTGTGTCAGCATGGTCCACCTATTGCCATCCACATCTGACTGGGGAGCTGGGGGATGGGATGGGGATCCTGTGGTGGCAGGGTGGCACAGAGTGGGGTTGGTGCCCCAGAACACTGCATGAAGCCCACACCAGCACCCAGAGCTGGGGCTGCTCTGGGGCACAAGGCTGGATATTAGGAAAAACTCTTCTCAGAAAGAGTAGTGTGGCATTGGCACAGGCTGCCCAGGGAGGTGGTGGAGTTGCCATCCCTGGAGGTTTTGAAGAGATGTGGAGATGTGGCACTGAGGAACGTGGTTAGTGGGCGTGGTGAGGATGTGTCAATGGTTGTACTAGATGATCTTTCTGGCCTTTTCCAAACCAAATGATTCTATGAATAAAATCTCTACCTTTCCAGTGAAAGCTCAGCTGCCAGTGATATCAGAAGAAGCTAAGGCAAGCAGTGCTGCACACACACATGCATACATATATTTACCACCTTCTTCCCCTTTTTGCAGTGTAATCTCATCTATACAGTAAGGGAGAAATGGATGGGACGTGCATGCTTGACTTCCAGGCAAGCAAGCCTCAGACTCCAAGGTGTTAACCACAGCGTGTCTGCTCTCTGGAGGTTCATTGCTTTCTTTAATCCTGTGTCATCGTAATGGATTTGCCAACATGCCCTCTGACAGCTGCAAAGTAGAAGGCTAATATTAGGGTTTATAAAAGAAATCAGCTGAGAAAGGTTTTATAACTGATGTGGACAGGATGAGTATTGCAGTAGTGCTGAAGCCTCTTTGTTTTATTATAAAAAATAATCTGCTAAATGACCAATTTTGGATGCAATACCTCCATGTTTATTCTCTTAGTATATTCTTCTTTTGTATGCAATGCTTCTGCAAAAGTAAATGCTTCCAAACTCCCTTCTCCCTCTCCATTTCCCATGGATTTGATGCAGTAGAACAGTTTGTATCTGTAACCTGTGTCATTCTACCTGCCCTTAACATCCTAAGGATATTAATGTATGGAGACAGGTTCTTCCCAAGGGAAAAAAATATATATATAACATCTGAATTACTGCTTCCATGACCACAATTGAGGTCATCTTCTCAAAGAACCTTACAACTGAGGAGCAGAATTATGTAAACTAGGAGGCCATGCTGACCTACAGTCTGGACTTGCTTATCTCTGCTCAAATGGAAATAAAACTTACTAAAGAGCCACGACAGCAACTGAGTGAAATGAGGCCAAAGGGGAGGTGAAGCAGATGTGCTGATAGAGAAGGTGTGCCAAGGGATGGGCTTGAGGACAAGGTTGGGGAAATCCTAGCAGGAAGGCACAGCTGGCTCTTATTGCCTTGTGAAGAGCAGGCAGTTGAGGTCAGGACGCAAACTTGCAGGAATCTCCATTGTTTTAACTAATTTTCCTTGCTGCTCTGCAACTTGTAGGTTTTGATAACTCTAGGTTTTAATCACTGAGCTTGGAGATACTGACCAGGACAATGAATGCAATCACCTTCCTTGGATGACCACGGTCCCACTGGGGTCAGCATGGCTTCCAGGATTCTCCCAGCCATGGTTCAGACAGTTGCCTGAGGGTTCAGTGCCAAAGAATGTGCTGCTTTCTGCTTTGAGGAGACAGGAGGGGTCACAGCTAGCACTCATCAACTCAGTTATGTATCTCAAGAACCTCAAATACAGAAAATTCAGCTTCTGGCTCTGGCTGAGCAATGGCTGTGACATCCCATTGTAGATCCCAAACCCAGACCCCTAACCATCTTGACCTTGGAGCAGGATTTGCCTGTGATTACCCTCAGCTGTCAGTGGTTTTAGAAATTGGTTGGCTCTCCTGGGCACCTTCTTCCCTTGTGGTAGCTTCCAAGGCAATTCTGCCCAGCCATTCTGCAAACAACCTCAAGTACCAAAGCACAGAATCCTGACTGCTGCTTGCCCGCCTGGTCTCCATCCAGAGCCTGAATACTGTCATCTCAGGAAGAGGAGGCAACCCCATGGTCTCAGCTGTGAGCTCCCACGCCGTTAATGAGATTTTTTTCCTATTACCATTGCAGTGTTTAGATGTAGACCTGCATTAATGTTCTTCATTTCAGTGCTAAGAGAAGAGGTCCCTTTCTAGGCACTTACCAGTGCACACACACAAGTGGTTGTATAATGCTTTACGTCATCAGCGTACCAACTGCAGCAATCAGAGATATAATGCTAACAACTGCCATAAAATGTAAAGGTCTCGGAATGACTGGGCAAGCAAACAAGCCATCACTACAGAGGGTTTGAATGGAGGTGAGTAGTGCACTTCAGCAGTCCTCACCCGGGGCCATGCTGGGGTTAGAGCCTAGGGACAGCTGACTCATGCCACAGCCTGAAGGGGAAATAAACCCCCAGCCCCACCTCAGCTCCGTCCTTGTAAAGGAGTGACTGTGTGCACAGCTGTAGCATCCGCCCATAGGTTTTCATACCTTCCTTGTCTTTCCTGCCACTTTATGCCAGGGTAAATCTGGACTATTTTTTTTAATGTAACTAGCTATCCTCAGTGAGTGAGAAGCTGGGTTTTACCTAGACCACCTGCCTGAGCACCTGGCCACAAACTGCTCTCGCAGACCTCTAGGAAGAGGCTTTTAGGTGATGCCATGCCCCATCAAACTCTTCCTTTGCCTGGCTTACCAAGTGCTGCTTCTGGACACCCAGCCTGCAGTTAGAGCCCCAGCTCTGCAATCACTTGCAATCAACTGACCTAAATATGTCCTGGCATTTGCTGAGGCAGGTGTCTGAACCTGAAGGCTGCAGCTGACAGCTGTTCACCCTGGAGACTAATGGCTGGGGACAGCACATGTGGAAGTCCATAAGATTTCCCCACCGGCATCTACTGCACTGCAAGTGGAAAGAGAGGAGAGGTGATGAGAGGTGTCAGAAAGGCAGGCAGCCCTCTGCCTCCAGGGGAAAAGGTCTCCCCCAGGAGGATGGCAATGCCTGGGGCAAGGGGAGGTGATTTTCAGATGACAGCAAGCAGGCTGAGCCATGAATGTATTTCGAAGATGTGAGGTGAAAGCTTGAGCAAAAGGCCTTAAAGTGAATTAAGTACCACATGACACTGTGGATTTATTCAGAAGTCCTAGGTCATAAGTATATGCAAGAAAACAGGAGATAATAAACAATCTTGTAAGACGAGAGTTCATTTTGCTTCCCACAGCCATCTGAAAGGCAGGCAAATGATTTCTGCTATGATCTAGGATGCTGTGAGCATCCACGGAGAGGACCACCCCAAGGATGAGTCATGCCACCTACACCAGACACCTCACTGAGGAGGTGGTGAGTCACCCATGAGTGCCTCTCCGTCTCCATTGATTACAGAGGAGACAGAGACAGCTCACACACAGCAGCCACTTGCTTGGTGACTGGGGCTAGGTGAATTCTGCCCCTGTTGAACAGGGTTTGATTCCACCTTGTCTGTGGTTGACTGTGTGGGGTGATAAAGGCAGCTCCAGCTGCTGGAATGAGGTCCAGGGTCACCTGAACTCAGGTGAAGCTTATACTTAGGCATTCGTTTTTCCTTTATGGAGAGGGCATGACACTTGTAGTCTCTTAGTTACCACTTCCCATCAGAAAAGTGTTGTTCTGCCTTTAAACCTGAGTGGCTGGCATAGCGATTAATGAGATGTGACTTTTGTGGTAGCACTGAGGCTACCATAGCTCCTCAGGGAATCTCTTTTCTGCATTGAACTCCTGCTCACAAGTCATGCACTTCACTCTGCCTGCTGGAGTTTGGTGCTGGAGAAGAGAGCTGCGGAAGCATTTGTCAAGCTGAAAGCATTTACCAGAGAGACCTGCTCTCTACTGGGGCCTCCTAAGCCCTTTCTGAACTGCAGATACCTAATGAAAACACAGAGGGGGCCTTCTTGTGGACCCACAGTACCTTCTTCATCCTGGCTCCCAACACTCTCCATGAGGTTTGTTTGTGTGCTGGCAGTGTAGACCAACAGATACCATTCAGAGGTTCACATTCCTTTGTGTTGATGCTGTAGCTCAAAGCCTCTTAGGGAGGCTTATTTTCTTTTTCAGGATCTTTAAAAAAAGGAGGACTGAAATGAACATTTCCCCTTAGCATTTATATCTCCACTTGGACATGCTCATGTGTTGACTTAAAGGTCATGTTTAACCTTCAAAACTTCTGCCCAGAATTCTGCCAAGCTGCAACACAACATCTTCAGCAGAGGAGAACTGAGTCTGGGGAATAATTGCAAAGGATGCTGCAAAGAGATACACTCCCATCTTCTAAACATCCTCTCCAGTCTCTTGGCTTCTCTTCTAGCTAACAAATCTACCAAAGCCATATATCCATCATTGCAGATTCCCTTTGTAACAACTAGAATATTTTCTAGATAAACATTAATGTTGTAAGTATCATTTTTATTCAGGAATGGAGAATAAAACAGAATTCTGAGTTCTTTGTACTCACACAGTCATTTTAAACTTTGTTTTGTTGAAGGATGGCACATGTTTGTCAGACTGGTAATTTGCACTGGACCATAATCCAGTAATCAGATGGTTAATTGTTGCAGCTTTATGCAAGAATTAACTGGGACACCAGGTGCTTGCTGCACACACATTAGGTAGAAGATGCTGAGAACAAGATGCTTCTGTGAGCTTGCAGTTCCAGCTCCAGCTTGTTTAAACTCATTAGAGGGTATGGAGAACATTTGAGAGGATGAGAAGCTGATTGGCCTCTGGGCAGCTCAGTAGTTGTTGTGAGCTGCAAGGGTGTCTCCCCTTTTTTTTCCCCTCTGTTCATATAAATGTGAAACGTGTGAAACATTCTCTCCAGTGTGTCAGGAGTTTTTAAACAAGTCTTTCACGTATCAAACCTAGCTGTGTCCTAACCGTTATTTCCTCCGAGCCCTCCTTTGTATAGCTCAACAGCTGAATGCCAATTACACGAAGGGAAGCTACCTGATTCATCATTAAGCCTTTCATTTTCTGACAAGGCCAGCAAGTGCTGGCATATTTTCCAATAACCTTCTCATTCCTAATATCCTGTTCAAGGTATTCATGTGGCTTCCAGTGCCCATGAAATCAGGAGCTATAAAAAATAAGCAGAAATCATGCTAGTATCTGTCACTTGCTATTCTTCTGTTTTACAAGCTTGTCATCCCGTTAGGGAACATGAGATACTCTGTGTGATGAGTCCAATACCAGAAACAGACAGCAACTTGTCAAAATGAACATTTGCAGACAACCCACAGCACAAAAATGTGTTGTTGATTTTTTGTTATTTTTTTTTCTTAAGTGTTTGAGAACACTTACAAATAACAATTACATTCAGGAAAGCCTGAGAGCAGCATTCAAACCAACCAAGTCTAAACATGCATTTTTGACTCAGTGAGCATGATTTCGTACTCCAAGTGTGATGTGTTCATGTTTACGTACAGCATTAACCATACGACTTTTTCACTGATCAGTGAAATAAATTAAAATATCAGCCTCTCAAGTAACAGTGTTTATGTTGTGCATTTTATTTTCTCTGTTTCTCTGTACTGTGGGATCTGGGTTGATCTTTATACGTGTACATCAGGTGCTCTTTGAGCCAACCTCAGGCACTGAGGTTGCCCAGTTTAATGGCCATTGAAGTCTACCTTCTCAACAGAATAACCTTTCAGGAAAGGCCCCAGGACTATAGCTGATCCTGAATTGTGCCTGGGAAGTTTTTTGGAGAGTGCTTGCTCCAAGCCCAAGCATACCAGGGAGTAATCAAACAAACAAACAGTGAAGACCATCCAGTTCCAGGGCCCAGGACGTCCCCTTGCATTAGTTCACGTGGTCAAATGGCTCAGAAGCCCGTGTCTTACAAATAGTCCTATAAAGATTTTGCTGTGGAGCTTCCCCCATAGAGAAGCAAGACATAAGGAGCTGAGTCTAGCTAAGGGCAGGGGGAGCATAATTTCCATTTGGGCAGGGCAGAGAGACACACTGCTCTAAGGTGCCAGCTCTCTGGGTGACAAAACAACATCTGAATCTCTTCATAAAACCTACCCCTCTGTCATGGTGCATTAGCAAGACCTGCACGCCTTGAAGACCAGGATTTGCTGTTGAATGCAGGGCACTTGAAAGAACTGAATGCAAACCTTTTGCTTAATGTTGTTCAGGCAGCCAGGTAGACATCAGGGACAAGAAACACAACTGACGGGTTGAGGTTGAGGGAGCTGGTTCTCCCCTGCTTCTCCACTCTCATGAGGCCCCACCCGCAGTACTGCAACCAGGCCTGGGGCCCCAGCACAGGAAAGATGTGGAGCTGCTGGAGTGGGTCCAGAGGAGGGCCATGAAAGTTGCTCAGATTGCTGGAGCACCTCACCTACAAAGAAAAAGTTTGATCTCATCATGTATGCAGTCAGGCCACAAAGATGGGATCCAAAAGCTTTGCTTCCAGATGTACTTTTGTTGCTATCTTCCCTAAGGGGATAAACCTCTTCCTGTCTGTCAGACTGTGGTTATGCTAAATGCTTTAAAACCATGTCTGGTAATGAGCACCTCTGAGAGCATCAGCTCCATGCAGCAGATGGCTGCAGAACAGGAGTGCCCTGAGAAATGCAGGGGATGGTCACAGAGTCACAGAATTGTAGGGTTTGGAAGGGACCTCTAGAGATCATCAAGTCCAACCCCTGAGCTGAGTCAACAGTCCTGAGCTGTGCTTTCATACTACCTGCCTTCAGCTGACACCAGAAAGCCCAGTGGATCATTNCTTCCCCCATAGAGAAGCAAGACATAAGGAGCTGAGTCTAGCTAAGGGCAGGGGGAGCATAATTTCCATTTGGGCAGGGCAGAGAGACACACTGCTCTAAGGTGCCAGCTCTCTGGGTGACAAAACAACATCTGAATCTCTTCATGAAACCTACCCCTCTGTCATGGTGCATTAGCAAGACCTGCACGCCTTGAAGACCAGGATTTGCTGTTGAATGCAGGGCACTTGAAAGAACTGAATGCAAACCTTTTGCTTAATGTTGTTCAGGCAGCCAGGTAGACATCAGGGACAAGAAACACAACTGACGGGTTGAGGTTGAGGGAGCTGGTTCTCCCCTGCTTCTCCACTCTCATGAGGCCCCACCCGCAGTACTGCAACCAGGCCTGGGGCCCCAGCACAGGAAAGATGTGGAGCTGCTGGAGTGGGTCCAGAGGAGGGCCATGAAAGTTGCTCAGATTGCTGGAGCACCTCACCTACAAAGAAAAAGTTTGATCTCATCATGTATGCAGTCAGGCCACAAAGATGGGATCCAAAAGCTTTGCTTCCAGATGTACTTTTGTTGCTATCTTCCCTAAGGGGATAAACCTCTTCCTGTCTGTCAGACTGTGGTTATGCTAAATGCTTTAAAACCATGTCTGGTAATGAGCACCTCTGAGAGCATCAGCTCCATGCAGCAGATGGCTGCAGAACAGGAGTGCCCTGAGAAATGCAGGGGATGGTCACAGAGTCACAGAATTGTAGGGTTTGGAAGGGACCTCTAGAGATCATCAAGTCCAACCCCTGAGCTGAGTCAACAGTCCTGAGCTGTGCTTTCATACTACCTGCCTTCAGCTGACACCAGAAAGCCCAGTGGATCATTATGACAAGGAAGGCGCTAAGCTTCTGCCAGAATATCACCCCAGCAGAGGTCCTGCCTTCTTGAGATTTGAAGTCTGCAACCATGTTTTCACTCCTCATACAAAAAGTAGCTATTTTGCGGTGGTAAGAATACATTTTGCACTTCTCATGACAATCTTCTTAGTTTGCATAATTTGGAAGGACGCTTTTCTGGGCATCATGGAAGCCTAAAGATGGGACAAAACTGTCTGTCTTTCAGTAGGACGCAGCACGAGCACTGCTTCAGAACTCATAGTATTCATGGAGGGCTCAATTCCACCACTGTTAGACATGCTGAGTAGTTTCTTGTTCCACAAGTAGCCTATTCATGTCTGTTAGATTAGTCACAGCACAAGGAAAGCAGAACTGGACTGAAGAATTGCAGTTAATTTTCTGCTGTTAAAAAAAAAAAAAAAAAAACTGAGAAAAAAAGCACTGTCAATTGATATTTCCCGTTCCCTCAGCATTTGGCAAATATGTTTTAACTATGCATAAATATTACTCATTTTGTACATTTTCCGCCTATAAAACATATCTTGATGCTTTGGTAGGTTCCTCTTAGCTCTTTGGAATAGTCATTTTGTCTAGGCATAATTCACTGAATAAACTAAAGAGAAGTGACAGCCCAGGGCAGGCATAGCTTTACTCTGCTATAGTTTAGAGCACTTGCAATTAGGGCCTCATTTCTAATGTACAGAATTAAGAGGATTACATGACTGATCTACTGACATTTAGTAATATCTATGTAGGAGAGAGTGCAGTTCTTTAATACTGTCTTATCTGTACCGGGTGCCAAGTTCTCTTTACCCCTTATGGTTGAATACAATGCAGTTTTGCAATTAGTAGATCAAAACTCTCCTCCACTCTTTCATGGTTGGCTTTACTTCCTTGTAGGGCATGTCTGCTTCTGGTAAATATGTTGTTGGTAAATACATCACAGACAATCGACATACATGTACTGCTACATACGGGTGACAGGGTGTTGTGGAGACACTAAAGCATCCTTGATGGCATTGGGATCAGAGGGGATGACTTCACTTCAGCCACTGACTGAAGGAAGGACCTGTTCTTTCTGGTAGAGGATGGAGTCCATTGGCTGGGGATAGTGCTTCCTGGGATAGAAGTGCAGCAGGTTTTGGCCTCTAAAACCAAGGCGGGAGGTTATTCCTCAATTTAGCCCTGGTGGTCCTATGGCAAGACAAGGACGTGAAGGGCTCAGAATCACAGCCTATCATAATCAAGGGTGTAATCTGCTCAGTGAGAGGTTCAGCATAAATTTCCAGGGGGGAATGGAGGGACGCTCATCTTTGTGCAGCTGCACCAGAGAAGATTGAAGAGGCTGAGGTGTCCAGGTGAAATCTGGGTTTGAAGTCCACCAGTTGAACTGCTCCATCCTGGCAGAGGCATTCCAGAGCCATTTCTAAAGACAGATCCGTTGTGTGACTCAGTACCTCAGGAAGGAAGGGCACGCTGTTTGCCCGACCTGCCAGGTACATACCAGGCCTTACTGGCACCGAGACATGTTGTTTCCAGTAGAAGTTATCTTTAGCTGATGAATGTTTCTGGCCAGCTTCTACGGGAGGCTTCTGCAAGAGCCTCTGGAAACATCTGAACATGTTCTGTTTTCTGGCCCCTGTATTCACAGTGCTGTTAGGTGCCATTCGATGCCGTCCAAGTCTGCACTCATGGCTAAGAGCTTGCCTTTAACAGGCAACATGTGAGCTATAAAGGCTAGGGGAAAATCTGAACAGGGAGCATCTGCATCTGGCTGTCCAGGATGCTTAGGCAGTTCTCTGCCTTACTTCTCCTGTGGAAGAGTTCACTAGTTTGTCTTACTCAGAACACCAATTCTGTTCCATGTGTAAATGCTCCCAGGCACACACACAGTCATTCCATCTCATTCAAGTAGCTGATCTCTATGAGGCTACCTGAAAATCAAGGAAGAAGATTAAAAATGACAAAACAGATGGATGTCTCACTTCCATTCATTGCTCTGGGTCTTAGGGTGTGTCAGACCTTAGTCACTCGGGACACAGAAAGCAAGCAAAAGGGTAAGTGTTAGGTATGAAAAAGAGGTACATTTGGCTCATGATACTGCACTGAGAGACACAGATGACTTCACAAAACAGTAGTTTTTGGGAAAACAATGTCAGCATCCTTAAACAATGCAAATTTAAAATCTGTGAGCATGGAAGCTAAAGAGATGATCAGACCTTTCCAAGCAGTCATCCATAAGGCAGTATTAATTTGCTGCTCTAACAAACCCTGAAATACCATCCTTAATAGATGGGGAGTGATTTGCTAAGTTTGGCATTACCTGCCTCTGAGATTTATAGAGATAATAGCAAGATGTGATGATAGAAGTAATACTTGAGCCTATATCTTTTCTCTCTGAGCATTTGAAAACATATCACAAATAACAGTGATCTTTCACCAACACATCAAGAACAAAATCAGCTCAAGAAGATGGACAAAGAACCATTGCTGCTCTCCTGCTTAGCAAATGCATCAGGGAAGAAACAAGAACGACCCCTCCTATGACTGCTTTGTTTTAGAGAACTCCCTGTAAAATGATGAAGAATAAATGATGCACAGAGATACTATTTTTCCTTTCCATAGTAAAGATCTTCTTGTTGGACCAGGAATGGCACACCACAACAGCAATACTTCTTTCTATAATCCCCAAAGCTGCATTTTCTAGTTGCTGGCATTGAGCAGCTGGTCTGATTTGTTTCATGTAACAAAGACAGTATAATTTAAGTTGCCATGTGAATCAAGAATGAATCCCACACACACACAGATATGCAATACCTTTTATTTAGCTGTGTGCGCTGGAAGTGTTCAGAATACTGAAAGCTACTGGTGAAGAAAAGATATGCATTGTGTCATTTCTTTGAACACCAAAGATGTTCCTTTAGGCTGTGATTTTCAGAATGCCTGAGTCCATATAAAAAATATGTTTATTTGTATAGCTTTAAAGAAAACAGCAGCAATGTGACTCCATTTTTCGATCTTCTCTCTTATTTGGCATTCACACAAATGTAGGCGTTAATGAATATCCAGTTTGCTGATACACCCAAGGAGTACATTCTATTGTAGCAATGGAAAGCCAGCAGATATCTCAGTCACCTGTGAGAGCACAGGTGCAAAACTGAAGACTTCTATATTCACTCTTCGAGGGCTGCCTTTAATAAACCTTCATTTGGGTTAGCCAGCACTTCTGAATGACCCAGCTCCCTCCTGAGAGATGATTTCTGAAATCACTTAGTGCAGAGGCAGTGACCCTTATGTCTTTAAAAATACTTTGAAAAGAACACCAAATTCAACACTGCATTTATCTGGCCAGCTTTTCTGTGCCGGCTCAGAAATGCCATACGCTGAAGAGAAAGTTCATTCCTGGCATGTCCAATCAAATAAGGGTTAGTGACTTCTATGTCAGAAAAAATATCAAACAGGCAGCTTCAAAAGCCCCTCCACCAGTCCATTCTTTGCCCATTTTTGCTTTAGGGACAGGGGCCTTTGCCCATCCTTCCCATAGGCAGCAGGGGGAGGCAACAAGAAACTTCAAAACAGGGACAGCCTGGTTGGATCGCTTTCTTCTTGTTCTCCTTTGAGTAAAATCCTCTCTCAACCTATAGGAGGACAGGCCCTTCTCCTCAGATGTTCTGAGAGCTTCTCCATGTTGTTTCCTCTCCTGGAGCAGTGCCAGTGTTTCCCTTTCTGCACTCTTGAAAGGGTATTTTCCATGTGTAGCCCCCAGTGAGGGATGTGCTGGTGGCTGTGTTGGATGAGGAGCAACATGGAGGTGGTCTTATCCACAGTCGTAACTTTCTGCATAGGTGCCCACAGCACTCCGCAGGGTCACAGGTAGCTTTTGTGGGGTGAACTCCCCACTTACCCCTAAATCCTGCTTATCTTACATGAAGGATTGCAGAGAAGGAGCCCTCTGCCCCCTCATCGTGCACAGACACTCTGACTCACTGGACCCACGATTCCCATCTGGATGTCTCTTTAAGAGATGGGTCCAAGCCAAGAAGTTAGTCTATTCTTAGCCCTATCTCCTATAAAGATAGTTTTGCCCACAAAAATCTTTTTTTCTTTTGGGCATCTCAGAGAACACCTGTCTCCAAGCAAATACAGCAGCAGGAGCAGTGTGAATCCTGTTCCCTGCTCATTTTAATGAGGTATTAATATCAGAGGCTGACAGAGATTATGTAAGTGTTAACATTGCTAAGCAAAACCGTGGAAGAAATGAAAATAAATGGGAGTCAAATAAAGTGAACCCTGTCACCACGCAGTGCCAGCTGCACGAGTGGGAATGGCATTCAGAGGCAGAAAAACGTTCTTGCACCTCTTGTGCCCCCGAAATGATGCCAGCTGCTAGCAGCACCCTTCCATCTCCACCCTCACAGCACGGCTAGTGACAGAGCTGCAGAGCCACAGTGCTGCCACCTCCTCTGCACCCCTGTCCCCTGATTCCTGCAGGAGACTGGCACCTGGCAGCAGCAGAGAAGCAGCAAAGAGGGAAGCCAGAGGGGGCAGTGTATATTAAAAAACAGCCGCAGTGCCTCTGAAGCAGTCCGGAACAAGATTGTGCAATCAGTGGCTTGTGCACCCATGTGATCTTGTCACTGCAAGCCAGGCTTTTCAGAGGGAACTGAAAGGAATGAAACGCCCACTAGATTCTGCTTCGGATCATCTGAAAAGCTCAGCTGTTTCCCTCAGCCTCTTCTCTTCATATTTTACATTTGCTCATCGTGGTATCTCTCCCTGGAGCTCATGGGAGGCCAGGCTCATTGCCAGATCTGTTTGTACACAGTCCCAGGGTAGGCTCGAGTTGCTGGCCAGTTTCCTTGTGTCCTGATGTTCCCTGCATCTTGGGGTGGTGAGCTTTCAGCAAAAGGCTGCTGTGGGCAGGTAGGGTCAAGCAAGCACAGGTGGGATCAGCTCTGATTGTAAATGTCTCTGCAGGCTGCCACTGAAGTTAGGTGATATCAATCCCATTGCATCTTTAGAAATGCGGACAGTTCTACACGAGGTCTTGACAATGGGCCCTTACGCCTGGAGACTGCTCTGTGTGAGATACCTATGTGTGCAACTTTGTACTAATGTGCATGTGAATGTATCATCCTTAAGGTGATGTCAACAGTTCCCTTAATCCCACAGTGGGATAGCTGTAACACCATATCATTTCAGTACCTAAAACTGAGTGAAAACACCAGATTTGCCTTCAGTATTCTCCAGGACAATGCCCAGAATACTCTGGGAGGAGCTGCAGAGCCCACGTGTGACACGAGGCCTCTTCTAGAAGTCACGCATGTGCCACAATTTCTTGTCTCCTTTTTAGCACAAACTGCCCTTGATTAGTCATCGACCTGGTTTAGAAACTGAACCGCTACCATACAAGCGGGGTGTAAGTATTTAAATATAATAGGCTGCAATCATTTTAAAACTGGCCTAGATCTAAGCCCACAGGGGGCAATAACTAATTTGATGGAAGCTGTAGCTTCTAAATAGATCTAGCTGAGAGCTCTCCAGAGTTCAGCTGTGGGCTTCACTGTCCCAGCACTGAGCTGAGTACCCTGACAGCTCCACTGCCCTTTGCGACAAACCGAGGCCCACCTGGGGTCCAGCGGAGCAGAGCTTCCCAATGGGCATCCTTCCCCATGGGAACCATGAAGCACATAATGAGGGGAAGGAATTATGGTTTCGACTCCGAAATCATTGAAAAACTGCATTTTTAGCACAGTTTGGAGTCATAACCATATGCAGCTCCACGGTTTTGGCTGTGTTTCTCCTTGGGCTTTTTCCAGCTAACTTCAACCGCCGCTGATCCAAAAGGTAGGAGTGAGTAAAGTCACCACATGTTTTAAACCTTCTATAATGGAATCTCTTGTGTGGTATGCGAGTCCTGTTTTTAATGTCATCGGTGCTTCCCACCTGATCTTTTCACTTCTCCAGCTTTTCACAAAGTACGTCTGCACACTCAGGACTTTTATTGGCCTTTTATCCACAAGCACAGCACTGTCAAGCAGATAGGTATGTGTATCCATAGTGAGTTTGTTTGTGTTAGCAGATACTTCTTCTTCACATTAGCTGGTACTCCTGTGGCCTCTCAACAAGGAAATCACAGGTGCCGTCTATGTATAAATGTTGAACAAAATTTTGCCTGATGGTTGATGGCACTTAGGTGCTGCTGAACTAGAAGTGTCACTGTTCAGATGGTACCAGATCTGAGATTGCCTTGCCCACCTCTGATATCTGCTGAAGTGGAAATCAGCCATTGCCTGAGGCTCTTTTTCAGATTTCATCTCCTTCAAATCTCATCTCTTTCCAAAAAAGATTCTAATGAAAGCTTTTTGTGAGGGTGTTATAGCTGCTGTATTTGCCTCCAAAATCACTTTGCCATTCCTATATCATACTGTAAGTGCTATGAAACAATGATAAAAGGAACAACACAGCAAGTGCTAGTGGTGCTGAATTCTAGGATCATCTTTATTCATCACAGACAATAACACAACATTCATTCTCAATCCAGTGTTATCCGATTGACTGAGCATCCAAGTGTAGGTGAGGCTCACCTGTAAAAATGCAATAAATATCAGGTACAACCTATTTGCTAACCACCTTTCTTCCATCAAATGAAAGCAAAAAAGTATTTATTATTTCATGCCTCTTACTCACAGCACAGTCAGAACTGCGAAGTCTGTGGTATTCCTAATGAATTCCACATTCCCGTAGATCCTGCTCATTAGAACTGTATCATGCTCTTTCTTGCCTGGAGGACAGAAATAATGTTCACATCTTGAACATTTCCCCCAGGATTGGAGAGCAGGAGGGACGTGGCTCACTTTGCATGCAGATAGGGTTAATTTTTTCCTCCTTCCTGCATTCTTTTGCACAGTCAACCCAAGGGGAAGTGTCATATTACCTCACCTCTCATTCCTAGGTTTCTAAGTTAGACCTGGATTTGAATTTCTCTGGCAATAGAGAAGCTGTATTCAGTATTCTGGTTTGGGTCCATCTTGCAATAGGAGGTGATACATTCATAAGAAGAGTGTTTGATTTGCTTATTGTAGTTCCAGCCCATCTCATTTTGAACAAATCCTGATGTTTAGTCTCCCCCCCTTTTGTGCAGCTGTGGAATATACTGAGACAAATCACTGCCTTAAAGAGGAAATAAAGCATTGCCTTCCCATGGGAGGATTTCTGAAGACAGAAAAACAGGGTAGCTAGCACTGCAGCCTTGTCCTGGCTTGTCTGCACATGAAAGCTGTTTTAGAATAAGCTAAGGATTGAATGTAAAGCAGGATAGGCATTCCACAACTGCTGCGTGTGTTGCTGAGATCTCAGCAGAAGCAAAGGGTCAGGGTAGCTGCATGCTGAATCAGTGTGACTGCCCTGAGTCGCCTTTAGCTACATATCCAACAGAAAGAAACAGGCAAGGGTTTTGACAACTTAGTATGCAGGATAATAGACACAAAAACAGAATTAAATTATTTCAGCCTAGTCAGAATTAAATAAATTATTTTATTTTTAATTTTAATTTTCATTTTATTCTATTCTATTCTATTCTATTCTATTTATTTTATTTTCTCTGACCAAAAGATTGAAGCAATGAGATGTCTCCAGGACTTCTTTCCTTCACCTTACAAGTCCTTGGCCTGGAGTAAGTTGAGATAGCAAGGAGAAGAAAAGGCAGCATCAGACCACTTTGTTCTTCCCTGTATCCCACAAAACATAACTTCATTTCCCCTTCTCTCCCTCCATCCCTCTCTGCTGTCTGCTGCAGGACAGGAGCTAGGCAGCCACATGGACACAGACCCCATCTTTACTTTGCTGACTCCTGCTCTTTCCCAGTGCTACCTCTGTCTTTTGCAGCAGTGGGCATCTGATCTTTTTTGAAAATGGACTGTGGTAACAGTTGGACTGCCTGAACTGTGAGACTCCCACTAACACATCTGATCAGGTGATGGTAACACCCAAACATAATGCTCCTTATTGTACCTTTGGTTGCTTGCTTTGGCTAAAACTCTTCTGGGTTAACGTTGTTCTGCTGCATGTCAGGAAGCAGCACATGGAGGTGACACCTGCTGGCCCAATTTGGTGTTAATCAAAGCCATGGGGCAGAATGGGGCTTAGGCACTGGGACTGTGAGAAGACAAGACCAAGGCTGGGGAGGCTCCTGGCAGGCCAGAAGGCTGCAATGGCAGCCAGAGACACTTGCACCCTACGAGGCCTCACTCTTCCAGGCCAGCCCTGAGCATGACATTGTATCTTGTGGCTCAGGCTGCTAATTAACCCAATTAATCAGAACCCCATGGAGGTGTTAAGGGCTCCTCCAGTCCTTGTCTGATGGTGTGCTCTGCTTCAGTGAGGGCAGCGATGTTGCTTGCCCACAACGGGTGAGCACCCCTGGTTCTGCCCAGCTTCACACATAACTGAGTTTTTGCTTTCACCCAATGGATAAAGACCCATAAGGTCTGTGGCTGCTCTGGTCTGAGACCTTTTTTACTCTTCATGATAAAGGTGAAAGCCAGCAAAGAAACAAAACGTGGGAGTTGGGCACAACGGCAAAAGGCATGTTTTATTTGTGGAGATAATCTGATTTTCACTAAATTAAGTGTAGGTCAAACTTGAAAGGAAAGGATTTTTGGATGTGGAAAAAAAAAGTTTTATTTTGAATGTGCTGAAATACAGTATTTTCAGAAATGTGGCTGCTGAAACTAATAAAATTCAGTACATTTAGCATAGAGTTAAATATGCTTTTAACAACCTCACCATGCTATGCTGGCCCCTGCAGTGTGATGGACTCCAGACTCCCCATTTGGCTGAAGTAAACTCAATTTATGCCCCCAAATTTAGGAAATAGGAAATACTTCCCTTGTACTGAAATGTACTGCTTTGTCTTCCCTAGGATATAATCAGAGACTAATGAACAAATAATACCTCAACAGTGTTTTTGACAGTGTCTTTTATTCTGAGATGATGGAGTCCTAGGCTATGTCTTTACTGTTAAAAAAATATATGTCTTAATGTAGCTTAAGATTCAAGTTCAGACAGGCTTTCCTGCTGCTCTGCCACAAACTGACTAACAAAGCAGAGGTTGTGTTCAATTTTTATAGTCCTTGCAGAAAAGAACATTATTTTGGGCTTCCATGGAGAAATCTGGGAAACCGCACTGTATTACCTGGGCCTCCTTGAGTTAAACATCTCCAATAGGAAGCAACAGAGTGAAAACAGTATTTAAACAGACATAATATCTTTGGAGGGAGATGAAATAGAAGCGTAATAAATCACATCAGGTTGGTAAATGCAAACAACGAACACTCCCAACACCTCTCGCTCAGCACGCTGGCAGCTGTCCTGATACGCTCTCTTCCAGGCTGCAGTTCTCTCTGCGGCACGCAGCTCCTCCTCTCTCCTCTCCCTGCTTTTCCAGGTACTTTTACTCTGCACAGGGGAATGCAGCCATTGAACGTGCTTGATATCTTGCTTCTGTTTTCTGCAGGAAGAATATAATTCTTTAGTTAAACACATTGATTCTGTAGAGGTAAAGCTTCAAAAAACAGACATACACAGAGTGCTCCAGTGAATAGTTACCATCTGCCTTCCCCTCTCCTCCTCCTCCTCAAAGGAAGGAAGAAAGACATTTCACAGGAGCTTAGCTCTTCGTTACCTGCTTGCTCTGACATTCACGAGATTCCCTGCAGGAATTTTCCTGCTACCCAGGCAGGATGAACACCCACAAAAATTGGCAAGGAGATGACTTTAACTTGTTTTCAAAAGCTGGCTCTATTTCAAATAGACAGTGTCCCTCTGGTATCAAACCAGGAAGAATTCAGTTTTGCTTTCTCCTGAGAAATAGGAAAGGCAAGTAGTTGTCCTACTGGTTGCCTTGAATACTAACAGAAATATGATATTTCAAGGATCAAAAGGAAGACAATTTTACCTGTCAAAGTCTGAGGATGAAGCTCTGTGTTTGCCTGATAACATCTTCTAGCTGAGCGTCCTGAAAACCTAAGGTAGAATTTGCTTCCTGCATCATCTGCTTCCCCACCACTACTCCAGAAACACAGGCTGCCTAAAGCAGGGAACACCCAAATGTCAAATTCAGAGCTCAGCCATTGTGCCAGGAGAGAGCTGGTATTGCTACATCAGTCGTTAGTGTACAGTTACACATCCACATTATGTATTCATGCTGGAAAAAATTGAGTCTGGGTGCAGAAGAAAAAAAATAAAACAGTAATTTTGCTGGGATAGTTTTTTTGTTCTGTTTTGTTTTGATTTTTAGAGAAGTCACACAAACTCCTATGGAGAAAAAAAAAGAAGAAAGAAAAAGATAAAAAGACTCCACCTTCCTTCAGCCAATGCACGTTGAATGAGAAAATTTACTTGCTTTGCAGAACTGCACAAGCAGTACAAGCCAAGACTTGAGACAGACTTGACAGATGACTGAGAGCAGAGAAGCAGCTGGGAAAGAAAGGACTGCTGTAGAAGTGTGACTGAAGAGTTACTCAGCATAGGAATGTATACGTATTCTCTGCCTTCTCTGCCAGTATTAATCTCAGCAAGTTTTAATTTGTCAGTTTAGGGTATGGACATTACCAAGAAGTGTTATTCCTAACTGGCGCAGTCTTGGAAGGGTTACTTTTGGGCTTTGAGTTGTAACTCAACAGATGTGAATTTTGGGGGGCAGTGAGGTTCTGTGGGGGCACACAGGAAGTAGTATGTTTGGGAGAGATCAACCCAGATCTGCCTGAACCACATGGAAAAAGAAAACGTGCTGTACAGTTCATACAGCAAAGATAGGGAATTTGTTTCTTTAGCATGGCCCCAGTTGCAAGCTGAGCAAGTAAAACACGGGGAGGAACTTGCACCCAGCAGAAGTACATGACTGAGACTTTTACTGTTTACTGCATATTTTCCACAGCTCAAATAAACAGTTGCAGCCTATTGCATCAATAGGAGTGCAATTTACATCGGAAAGTAAGAATACAATGTTTATTATAGGGAATTATCTTGATGCCACTTACTACCTTGAGGGTGAAGAGCAATATCACTACCTTCTAGTCATAAGCAATAATTAGCAACAGCTCATCAACTTCAGTACCTCCCACCTCCCATGGCAGACAGGAAAACTATGGCTGTAATCTCTACTGTCTGCAAGTATAGAACACAAATGAAGTCCTGAATATTGGCAACAGTGGGATGGAGAAAACTCTAATGTTTCCTCAAATGCAGTGCAGGAGTCAGTTACATTCCACCACCCAGTCCTGATGAAGATTTCTTATAGGCCATGCATGAGGTTTTTATTTACGTTAGAAAATTATGCATTATGCATCTTTACTTCAGATTCAAGATGCATTCAAAAGTGGCTTCTCACCACTCCTGCACTGGATGTGGTCTGGCAGCAGGAAGAGACTCCTTCACTTTCATTCACTACTAGGAAGGGTCTGACCCAAACCCCAAATCCACATACTCCTCTAACTGTAAAAATTTTTATCTCAGTACCTGTTGAGAATCCATCTAGAACTGCAGAAGTTTGGCTGATAGCCATGCACACAAATTCCCTGCTGGATGTGAGCTATCTACCCAGAAGGCCCTCCTGCCTGTATAAGTTGTGCCTACCTTGGCTGTGGTTTTCAAGAGAGGTGCTGGCAAATCTGTGTCAGTGAGAGCACTTATTTTCCTGCTCCTGAGCCAGTGGGGCTATGCCAGGAAAATTTGGTGCTCAGGGCCTGCCTTACCACAGCCTCAGTCCACTTCCACTGCTCTCTGAGCAAGCTTTACAATGAGTGATGTGCAATGCCTCACCTCAGGCAGCTCCCCACAGCTTCCCCCCAGATTTCTGGAGCTGCTGGGGAAACCAGTATCCCACAAATTAGACACCCACTGTAAGGAACAGCGTTCCTCAGTAACAGACATGATGAATGCTATGAGTAATGACAGATCCGTGTGTTAGCAGTACCGGGAATCAGCCACCTACTGGCTCGTTCCCTCTTTTGAAAGAGGCTTTTCTCCTGTGGTTATGTATGAGATGCACATTTTGCATGTGAAAGTGGATGTCTCTGCAGAAGCAAAGGGAGCAAAAGGCAGAAGCTCCAGGGTCCCAACTGCAGCTGTGAAACAGACTTGGCATTGATCATGAAGCTCTTTGCCTCAGTTTCCCCATTCATAGTATGAATAATGTCAGTGTTGCAATCGTGCTGCTAGGCAGAGTTCATTCTTGCATGGTGGTGTGTTGGAGATGCCAAGCATCCCAGCATATACCAGTATCATCAGTGTACCAACGTATCTGCACAGTGAACAAAAGCTGGCACAGATGCTAGCATAATGTTATGTATTTTGGTATGAAATGAAATACAAATCCTGCCTTCTGTCCTCAGATTTCTTGTCAAACATTCATTGCTTCACATGCTGAAACAGTTAGCAATACAAAGCATATTTCTATCCTACTTTATTTTATTCTTTGAACAGAACTCTGCATAAAAAAAGTGAAGAACCATGATTGAATCTTAATACAAAAAAAGGGCTTAAGTTACACTCTCCTGGGATCATCTGTAGCAAAGCATAATAAGTTTCTCAATATCTGACCTAATTATATCTGTCCTTCTAAGTTTTGTTTCCCATAAGAGCTGAATGTCTATGGTTAAAAATAACGTTTGAAACTCCTCCAAGTTCCAATAGAACTTTTTCAGCCTCTCTCAAATTTAATATCTATTTTAAATTAGGTTTAATTTTTCACCCAACATTAAAAGTTATGATTCTGAGACTGGCGTTCTACTCTGTCATCCAGCTCCTAGAAATGCTTTGGCTAGATAAACTCAAGAGCTGGAGAAAAAAAAAATAATTATACTACACGTGTTTATTTCATCATGTTGGAGAAACACTGCCACTATTGAAACAAGTGACATGGAGGCGTGGAAGGAAGGATGACTCTGTGATTGAAAAGAGATTGGCTGTGCTACAGATGCATCTCCTGGGTCAAACTGAGGTCTCTGCCACACAGCATTGGGTGATTCTGTGATGGCTGTTGGCATTGTTTGTCCCTTGGGCAGGAATGACTGAGGATGACACAGGTCTAAGCTCCTGGCACCTACTAGTTCTGCGTAGGGCTCCCCATACCCATCCAAAAACTGCTAAAATTGGGATGGTGGAATCATCTGCACTCTTCTCTTTCTGAAGACCTTGTTACTGGGGGACTGGCATGGACCTGGGGCTGGGAGTGCCTGGCAACTGGGATCCACCTCAGGGGACAGCTCGACACCTAGGGGTACTGAGAGCCTACAGGCAGAGCATTCATCCCTCTGACCAGCTCCACAAGGCTGAATTCCTACCATCTGCCAGGGGAAGTAAAATCAGTTGCAACGTGTTTAAGAATATGAGCAAAAGTTAAAACTAATCCTGCTGCATTCCCAGGGAGGTTGTTAATAAATAACATTGACACAGCAGCCTTCCACCTGAAGAGGCCAGGAAGAAAAGCAGCCTGCAAACAGAGATCCAGGCAGGATTTTTGCACAGGAGATTCAAGTTCTGCTTTCTTGGTTAGAAGGCATTCTTGGCTTGCAAGGAAGTGGAAGGAGAATCCAGAGATGAGAATGAGCACTGCAGCCCCAGGCCATGCCCAACAGTAGGAGTCCTGCACCCATCACTCTGTGCTAGCCAGAAAGCCCCATGCCAGGGCTTCAGACATGGCACTGCCTGGCCATGGCACGCACAGGGACGGAGCTGCCTGTGCTCAGCCCAGCTCTCAGAACAGCCAGTACCATCTGTAATTGCCCAGCCTTCTGCTTCGGTGGTCTGATGGCCTTAAGTGTCACAGCACACAAATGGGAATTGCAGGAAGAAACAGAGCAACGCAAGGCTCAGTGTGATTTCAAAGGCATGTAAGCCTGGTGTTTTCCCTAGTTTGTAACACAGGTTCAAGGCCGGGACAGGCTGCCTGAATCCCCAGAAGAGGCGTGTGAGGGCCGTGCAGAGGAGCAGCAGCTCCTGAGCAGATTGTGCAGTGAGGAGGCCCAGCCCCATGAGCTGGTAGTGAAATCCTTGTGGGCTGAGCTGGGCCCAGCACTCCAGTCTCACCGGCCTTGTAACAAAGAGGCCCATCTGCGTGAGCTGAATCCAGCTTCAAGCTCAGCATCTAATTTAGCAGAAGCATCCGACTTTTCCCTAAGAACTCAGAAGGCAGGCAGGGCCATAATTTCACCATGCAATGCCTGAGGACAGTGTGTGGCTGCGAGCATCAGGAGCCACCCACCCACTGCCATGGGGAACTGGGGTAGAGCGTATGGGTATAGGTAGAGCCTCCTCCAGCCTCCTCTCAGGAGCTCTGGCAGCACTGAAATTTGCTAGCTGGAGGACAAGGAGCCAGGCTCAGGCTGCTCCTGCCACAGGAAAGGGGAAGGAAGGGCAGCACTGAGGCGGAAAACCAGACCTGCTGCCTCTGCTGCAGAGATAGGAAGGGAGAAGGCAGAAGTACTGCTGTGGGATGGGGCCCTGCCTTTGCCCCACACAGCAGCTGCTGCCCGGGCTGTGACAGTGCTCCTCCTCCACCAAAGCTGTGGTGTTTCTGCTGAAGGCCTGGCTGACAGCACAGAGCCCTCCTGCTCTTCCCAGCTGTAGGATCCCATGGTGTTCATCCCTGGAACAGGAAACGCTGAGCAGAGAGGAAAAAGGCATGCAGCAGAGAGAGGAGCTCCTAACATGGGGTGGCAGCTGCTGCAGTTTAGGGCCAGAACATGTCAGTAATCCAAGAAGGGAGTCTACAGGTGTATTAAACACAAAGCACCCCCATTCAGCTTTTCTAGCTGTTCTCCCTGGACAAGGTGTTGAATGGAGTTTTCCGACTTTTACTCATCTCTTCGGTTTGAAGAGTAAAGTAGAAATTAAGGGTCTCGGGCACTTCTTAAAGTTTAAATAGCCCCAATTTTGTAAGAGAGTTCTTTTTCACTTAGATATTTTCTGATAAAAGGGTGGTTCGCGAGCACTGAGCACAAGACATTCTTTGACGATACATCACAACCACTTTGGGAAGCAATAGATGCAAAAACTGCTATTATAGAAAAGCCAGTATAGATCTATTGTGAAATAAGAGGGCTACAATTTTACCAATATTAGGCATCCCATATTGAGTGGGAACTGAGGAGAGGGCGTTGACTTTTCCCATAAAATTTTGACATTTCCAAAAGCAGGTCAGTCTTACATGACAACGTTGATCTGCAGCAATAGCTGCAGCAAACGTTCACTTGCTCCTAGCAGCAATGTCAGAAGCTCATTTCCAAATTGGGCACTTGCACCTGCATGTGTAATATTCCAAACATAGTAGGCACTTCTGCCTGTTTTCCTGTGTTTGACTTTGAAAATCTGTTCCTTGCTAAACTGAACTCATTATTTCCCAAATATCTTCTTAAATCACAGTTTTCTTGTGATGTTCACCCAGGATTTCTGAAGGATCAGTTCCATTGTTATGTTTTTCAATGTTATTTGTTTTAATTGCTTCATAACATTTTTTCTGTCCTCCCTTTCATTTCTATCTGATCTCCCAGGAAACTTTTATAATCCCGATATGCTGTTTTCATAGTTTCTCCAACAATCTCTTTGAAGAGACCAGACAAGCTAGATTGTCCCTGGAGTGATGCAAAACATTTCCCTAATGTGGACAACACAGGTGCCAAGAAATTCCTGCCTTAGTGTGAGTGTTTCCATCCTGCATTCACGTATGTCAGCGGCAGTCAGAGAGCAGTCTGCCCTCGCTAGAGACCCCTCACTCCCAGAGAGGCATTCTTGCCCCTCAAGGTCACGGCATCTGCCTCTGCCAGTCCCAGTAAAGGACTCTCCACCCCCAGATGTCACCTGCCAAGAGCGCATCGCAACAGATTCTTTTCGGGAACCAATGAAACAATTGAGATAGCCACTCTTGGTTTATTTTTGTGGCTAAATACTGTCCAGATGCCTCTTTTCAAAGAATGGCATTCTTTTTCCTTTTGTTTGGTGTCTACAGAACCCAAGAAAGACCAAAGCAAAGATGGTCTAGGCAGAGAGGCATAGGATAGAAATAGGATCCTCTCCCATGGCAGCTCTGGATTTCCAGCAGAGCTGCTCCTCAGTTGCTATAACAGCCTTTACACAATCACTGCTCCTCTACTCCACCCTCACAGGAGATCGCAGCCACCTGAGCTCGGCTCCCTGCCTTCCTCATGTGCAAGGGGCTGCTCACAGAGCAAAGGGCTGGTGCCATGCTGTCGGATGGACAGATCCCCAGAGAGCCCCTTTTTGGGCAGGCACCCTTCTTCCTTCCCTCTCAAGGGGAGGGGAGAAGAGAGAGTGTCAGGCAGGGCACACTGCAGCGGCGTCTCAACACACAGTCAAGGTGGAAGGCAGATGTGAGGCCTTGCAGCCCACCACACAGGTGGGTGGGAGGTGGGGGTCTGCCCACGGTGCCCTTTGCAGCCCACCAACCCTGTGTAGTACAGAGGTCCTCCTGTTTCCAGCTGCTGTGGGCTTGCTAAGGAATAAGAATTTGTTCTCCTATCTCTATTTGTGAGAGCGTTCAAACACAAAAGTTAAAGCCAGGCTTATCCTCTCTTTTCTTTACATAAAAGCTCCCACTCAAAGTAGACATGTTCTGCAAACTATTATCTTCTATATTGTTCAGAGTGGTTCTAATTTTTCCCACGTTGCTCAAAGCTCTATCCTCATGTGACTGTTCTCTGAGCTTCTGCAGCTCTGCTTTACCTTTCAAATAAGATTTATCCATTAAAAAACAATTCTACCGCTTTTTGAAACTATCATTTTGTCACATATGGATTTATTCAATAAATGCTTTTAATAGCAACGTTTCTAGCCTTTGTTTGTTGAGAGCTGCCAGGCTTTTACAAGCCAGGGTTGGCACAGGAGCTGAATAGCCTCTTTGTACCCAGGAGAGTTCCCGGCTGGTCATGACAGAGGTCCTGCACACACAACTAAATGAAAGGAAATGAAAAATATGAGTATCTACATAATTCATGGTTGGTAAATGGTGCAGAATATCAGGCTTCCAGCAACATCCGGACCTTGGCAAATCTTTTAATAAAAGCAGAGATGTGGGATTTTAATGTGCAATTCCAAGGTTCACCCAAAGATCTAAAAGGCTAACACAAGTCTGGGCTGGGGGGGGGAACTATATAAAGGCCATCAGCAAGAGCAAATTCAGCCCATCCAAGGACACTGGGAAGTAACAGCTGACAGAACAGAAAGGAGAGGTCAAGACCAGTATGCCAAAAATCTTTGGTTCCTGGGTCAGCCTGCAGTCAAGCTGCACTGCTCCTGTCCATCTGCCGCCTGCTCAGAGTGAGGGGTCTGCAGCACTGTGATCTCAGTGTGTGTGGCACTCACCCCAGCAGGAGCTCGCTCACGTGTCTGCTGGGGAGCTGTAAGAGAAGGAGGCTGCTGTGAAAGGGGGTGAGACTCTTCGTTTGTTCTGTTTTCCCCATCCCTTGCTTTTTCTGAGCTCTTCAGATGTCCGTTGCTAAATCCTTGGCCCAAATTTTCCCCCCTGAAAGTGGTGCAGCACTAAGTTTTGCTACGGTGAAACTGAAAGAGAAAAGAGAATGCATTGCCTAACACTCTTTTTTAGGTTTCCAAAAATTATAAACTGCTTTTGGCGCCTCTTCGGCTTTCCTTCAATTAAATATTTAATACACTCAGACACGAGGAGGATCTCTTTTTGCTCCTCATCCTCCATAGTCCCCCTCAGTCCCACAAGGACTTAATTACGTTCACTCAGTACCCAGTTATCTCCCCCTGACTAACTCTCTCTTCTGCGCTGCAGCTTGTGTACATTGTCGAGAGGAATCAGAGAGAGCAAAGAAGCAAATAAAAAGATCCCTCCAGGAATACAGCGTTCGATTATACAAAGAAAACCCACAGTCAGATTGCTCATCCTTATTTCCCAGAGGATGCCTCAAATGTCTTTGTTCCTCGGCTTTTTTACAAGAATTTCCTGTTCTGGTAAAATCATTTTACCTGTGAACTTCAGGCCAGCTTTTGGTCACATTTACCCACTCTCCCATTACA
Organism: Odontophorus gujanensis; assembly: GCA_013399175.1. Classification (NCBI taxonomy): domain Eukaryota; kingdom Metazoa; phylum Chordata; class Aves; order Galliformes; family Odontophoridae; genus Odontophorus; species Odontophorus gujanensis. Next base: position 27,518 of record VXAB01011187.1, read on the forward strand.
GCTGCTGCACTTCTCTCTGCTTCCTACAAACAGCTTTGAGACGTCCTGTGCCCGGGCTCCAGGACATTCCTTCCAGCAGCTCTGGGGTTCTGGCAGGTTTTTCTCACTGACGACAAAGTGCCATAAATGCATTCCCACTGATAAAAGTGATGATGAGATACCCAGAGAGGTCAGGAAAGGAATGAGTATGGGAACTAAAGTCCCCTCTCACCTCCCATAGTTCTCTACCTGCTTCAGGGACAGAGAGCACCTTCTGCTCCCAGAGTTCAGCCAAAGTCATTCCTCCTTAGTGCCCAAGTTACTATAAATAACTAACTCTCAGACATACAAATGAGAAGTGCAGTAGTATATGTAATTCACCATGCATTTCAAGCTGCTTTGCTGAAATCCAGAATTCCTATTACTCACATTATGTTATATGTGTTTTGATATGTACAGTATTTTGCTTTCATGTGAAAGCTGTGAAATGGAGGGGGAAAATCCATCTACCCTTACACTTTTTGCTGGGAATCTGATCTTACCTCTGGTTTGCTGTTCTCACAGCTGTCTGGGAATTGTATTGTTTACAACTGGAGCTCCTCCAAGATTAATAGCATCATCTGTAGAGTTTTAAAAGCCTCATCTTGCTAAATCTCTTTGTTTTGAGATTTGATCGTGCTCGATCTTCATTATTTTAATTGTATAATGTATTATAATTAAGGCTCAATTAGACCCAACAGATCCCAATTCAGCTCTCCATCCGTCACATCCATCTGCAAGCTGCGGGAAGCATAAGGCAAGAAGGGTTGATCCCATGCTGGTTGTTCATTCCAGAGACCAGGTACTATTTTTCGCCACAGTCTTATGTTTAACTGCAGGCAAGTCATCTGTCTTTCTGCATCTCCAGGGGCCTCCAGCTTGCTGTGCTGACAGCCTAACTGGGTCTCAGTACAGACTGATATCTTTACACACGGTGTTATGGCAATAACAGTGACAACCCACAGCCCGCCCTTATGCAGCTGCCAGCTAACTGGAGCAGGCTCCTGTTTATATGCAGTACAGAAAGAAAGACCCCAGATACAGATGCTTCTAAGTATGCATGCAGCCTCAGCATTAAGCACAGACACCTCCCTTCCCTCCTCACCCACCTCTTACCAAGTTCTGGAATGATTTCAGTGCAGGCATGTGTAGACGGATCCCTTCTGCCTTCTATGCATGATGCAGCCCCATGAGAGCCAAGCCATTCATATCCTGAGCATGCTACTGCTGCCAGGTCCCCTGAACAATGTCAGTGGTGCAGCCTCGGTCCTGCCTGCATCCTGGCACCGGGAAGAGAGCCCTTCTTTGCCTGGAGTGAAGAGCCAGATGCTTCTTCTGGAATGAGCTGGAAGAAGAGCAAGTGGGTATAACATTTTCCTTTCTAACAGTGAAGGAATTGCATAGAATCACAGATTCATAGCATGGCTTAGGTTGAAAGGGATTTAAAGACCCTCCAACTCCAACCTTCTGCTGTGGGCAGGGTTACCACCCACTGGAGGAGGTTGCCAGGGTCCAGCCAGACTGGCCTTGAGTGCCTTTAGAAAGTTGCCTCTCTTTTCTTCCCCATTACCTTAACTCAGCTCTTCAAAGAAGCGAGCATTTACCCAGGATGTGGAAGACCCAGATTCAACTCACTTCATCTTACAGAAGAGAAACCAATTTCTGCAGGGCACGCTCTTGTTACTGGGCTCCACAAGGAGACCTTTAGCTAAAATTTGAGAGAACAAAAGGTTTTGGGCTCAAGCTGTGGGAGGGGAGGTTCAAGTTAGATATCAGGAAAAACTCCTCTCAGAAAAAGTAGTGGGGCATTGCCAAGGTGGAGTCACCACCCCAGAGGTGTTCATGAGTCATGGAGATGTGGCACTGAGGAACGTGGTTAGTGAGTGTGGTGAGGATTTGTCAGTGGTTGTACTAGATGATCCACACAATGAGTGGGTAAGTTACAGAATGTGCACCCACTACTCTGCACTGCTCACGGGCCCTGCTTTTGCAGTATCAGTGCAGATTCCTAAGTCAGCCTTCCCTGAAAACATTTCAGAGAGATTCATTGAAGATTCTCCCCTCAAAATGCAAACAAAATCACAGAATCACAGAATTGTAGGGGTTGGAAGGCACCTCTAGAGATCATCGAGTCCAACCCCCAAGAAGAGTATCTTCCTTAGGAAGCCCTTTGAAAAAAAATACAGGGAAAAAAAAAAAAAAAAGCTTTTTAGCGAACATGACAGTACAATTTCAATTTTAAGGCTCTAGGAGCAAAAAAAATAAAAAAATTAAAAATAATAAAAAAAAACTTTATTTTAAATCCTTTCAAACATTTACTGATCTGTAAAAATATTCTATTAGAACGATGTAATCATAATAATATACTGCGTATTTTTGTAGCCTAATTTGGGGATCCTTTGCAATTCCCCAAACAGAACACAGGGTCATTTCTTTTTAGGCAGAGAAACATTTTTATTTTTGTAACTTATTTTTCCTCTGAAGAAAAGGCAGTTTTAAATTACACGCGGGACAGACTCATAAATTTGGATTGGTTTTCCGAACTGAAAGAAACAATCGGAGAGTTTGCAGCAGCGAGGCCAGCAATTGGCGCATCCAGCCCCTTCAGCACAGCCAGCCCCGAGCACAGCTCGCTGATGAGTTGCTCTTTGTTCTGCTGTCGGCAGAGCTGCTCAGCATTTCTGACTCAGGTGGGCAGAACGCCGCACACCCCAGTAGCCATGACCACAGACTGGGAGGGACCCAGCAGGAGCTATTGTTGCCAAGGGAGAATTTGTCAGAGCAAGGAGCTGGCTGGGGAAGGGAGGAGCAGCCCAAAAGCACCAGCGAGGCTGGTCTGTGGGAGGAAGATTGTGGCCTGAGGAGTTTTTGGTTGGAGCATAAACACCAAGGCATAGAAAAAGGAAGCTGAATGCCACATGTAGCCGAATTAATGCCTTGCAAAGCAATCTGAACTTCCCCCTTGAGTTGCTGTTTCTTAGGTGAGGTCACCTTGGAGAGGTGACAAATCACAGATGTAAATGGCTCTGTGAATGTAGGAGTAGTGCCAGGGACTCAGTAAGAAGGGCATGCCTAGCAAATCCCCAAATCTCACAGTGCACAAGCACCAGTTAAGGCCCGCAACTAACATCTGAGGTACAGGGATGGCAGCCTATTTTCTCCCAGAAAATCTGGTAGAAAAGCCTTCCCCAACTTTGTGCCTGCCTGTTTCAGGGGAAGGTCTGGCGTTGGGGACCAAGTACATGTGCACCAAGTGCTTAAATCTTTCAGCAGAAATCAAACTCTTAACCATGTTTGCTTCATCTCCAGCTATATCTGGAAGAGACAGAAAAAAGAGCCTGGAGAGCTTCCTGTTTGGTCATAGAATCCGTAGAGTTGGAAGGGACTTCTGAGGGCCATCTGGTCCAACTCCTCTGCAATGAGCAGGGACACCACAGCTAGATCAGGTGCCCAGGGCCTGATCCAGCCTCGTCTTGAAAGTTTCCTGGGATTCCAAGAATAGTGTCCACTGTATCTCTGTACAGTGATGTCCACTGTATCTCTGGGCAACCTGTTCCAGTGCCTCACCACCCTCACTTTAAAAGACTTTTTCCTTATATCTAATCTAAATCTACCCTCTTTGAGCTTGAAACCATTTCCCCTTGTTCTATCACCACAGACCCTGCTATGACTTGATGCTAATAGCTGTATGTTTGGTGCTAAATAGCTGTAGCATGGACAGCACGGACTCGTGGATTCAAGGATGCTCCACAGAGCACAGAACCTCCTGCCTGAAGAGCAGCCATAGCTCTTCTGAATATCCACCTCGTCTTATGATCTGCTTATTAATTCCTCTGTGTGCCTCTGCTTTCTGGTAGTTGCAGGATGCACTAAAGCTCTTTCCATCCTGTAAGACCATCTACAGAGTTCATCTGTAGTTATGATTTTTACTACTTCTTTTTACACAGTTGAATTCAGAAGCTAGAAGTGCTCCAGACTTCTTTTATTACCCTCCTTCCTTTTTGTTTTCACAGCAGTGGAACATTTTCAATGCTGCCTTTTGGGAGTTTAGATTCTGTTCCCAAATCCTGTCCCTCCACCTGTCACTGCACACTGACAAAAATGTCCAGATTTTCCTAAGAAGAGCACCCAATCCCTGATAATGAACTTTCCTGGTGCAAAGCACTATCTCTGAAAACTGACATTAGTATTCACCTCGGTGCCCAGCCTAGCAAGTCTTTCTGTTCCCTGTTGTCTCCATGTGGCTTTTTGCATTTGCAAGGCATGAGCCTGTAAAAGCATCACCAACTATGGTGATGCTTTTCCTGTGAATGAAATACAAGGGAAACAAGGTTGTCAACACACTTGATGGTGAAGTTCAGAGGTGTTCACGACATTCTGAAGTTCTTGTACAGCTACTATTACTGCTTGCTTGCTGCTTATCGTATTGTAGAGATCATTTGGTTACAGCCTAGTTGCTCTCTTAATTAGCCCAGCCAGAGGCCTGACAAGTTTAAAAAAATGAATGTTTAACCGAGAAGTGAGACATTAACTATTTGGAAGGTAACAGCACCCATAAACTTGTTAGTCTCCTTCAGTAGTTTAACTTACTTCATGTAAAAACCTCAATGAAACAGGAGAATCCAGAAGTTAGGGGAGAAAAAAGATGTAGCTGCCCTTTGAGACCTAATGCCTGGAGTTTTTATTTCAATTTTTTTTTCCCCAAAGCTTACTGTTTGGTCTGTGCTAGATAAATGATGAGAAAGATTGGTTTGGTAGCTCTGGCCATGGCCTGCAAGAAACAGAGTGGGATCTCAGTCTCTTCTTCAGTCTGGGGTCCTCTATATGACCAAAGGCATTTGCCTGAGAGCTTTGTCCCTGCAGAACCTTATTCTATAGGACTACAAGCGTAAATGTTGATTTGCTGCTGACCTTAAAACAACTGTAAAAGGGTAACGTGGACACACTGCAAGCACTTCCTCTAATTTTACACTTCCCAGGGATTACCTATTATGTAAAACCAGGCAGGTTTCACAAGCAGGGACTGTGCAGAAGAGCAGCTTTTATCACAGGACAGTACTGTAAGTGTACATATTCTCTGTTTTGACATCAACTCACTAGTGTTGTCCTGTTCAGACAACTGATGAGAGAAGAGCTACCAAAACTTTCTCTTCTAGATAAGGTACCCATCTTGAGGAAAAGACCAAAAGGAGACAAGTAGTTTCTCTTTGTTGCTAAACTAAGCTAAGTTGTAAATAATACAACTCTCACGCTGTTTTAGAGAATATTAAAGACCCTACAAGACAGTCTTAAGCCTCTATGCCGTACAGGAATATACTAAAAACTTTGCAGTGTTGGGTTGCATATACTATTTGACCTGCGAGTACAGATTAAAAAAAAAAGAAAGAAAGAAAAAGCACATTTGCTTAATTCTAGTTAACTTCCTCTAAACTAGATTCTCTAGACCCACCACACACTACTGGATCTTTACAACGTTGGGTAGCTGGCAGTGGGCACAATAAGAATCCACAAATATTTAATGAGTGTGTATACCAGAGCAGGAGATTCTCCAGACAGGATGGAAAGGGGTCAGTACCAATTAGTTTTGTTACAGCTGCTGACACGAGCACATCTTAACTGCCCAGTTGAACTTTTTGGATGAAGAAACAGCCATTAACTGACTCCCAACAGGGTATATCTGAGACCTCATTACTAAATCAGACAAAATCCGTATGCCTGTTAAGTTACAGGAGCTGATGCTGAGCCAGGAGATCAAGGGGGAATACAAAGATAGTAACAGGCTCTGGAGATTCTGGGAGGAAAGAAGGTGTTCAGGGAGGAAAGGAGGAAGAAGGGGAAAGACAACATAGCTGAGTTGCTCTGCAAGAAACAAACCAAACAAAGTGGGGTTTGATGTATTGTTTTCATGGACTTGTATTCTTTGTCTTCTACAATCTCCTTTGCCATAATAACCCCAGGTTCTCTTCTGAAACCCTCCATGTACAGCACATGCTATGTTCAATCAAAATCATTGAACATACTCTGGCTGGCTGGCTGCTCTCAACTGCTATATAAAGGCCAGTTTCCACCTGGCTCTTCCACAGTGCCGACATTTCATTATGCTCCTTGTCCTCTGTACAGCTGTAGTTCTTCACAAACCTTATTTATCTTGAGATTGCAGCTCATCTTTCAAATTTGTTGAAATAGAGTACCAAAGTGTTTAAGGGGAACTGCTGAATGTACAGAGAGATAAACAGCGCAATCTCATAAACTTAATTTCAAAGGCAACCAGGCTAAAAACTGCCAGTTTTTAATTTCTGATCCTGTTTCTGCCAAATGTTGTCCAACATTTCAGCAGCAATCTGTGGCCCTGAGAGCCTCTTTCAATACCCTATCAAGAACATAAAATAAATTGTGATAAATGTAGTCAGTATAGAACAAAATGAGTTGAAATTGGTTGCTGGGATGCAAAACTGAAGTTGACAGGCAGTTGAGAGGAAACTTGCATGAAAATGCTTATTTCATGTATTTCTTTGGAGTTTAGCAGCCTGGAGCTGTCAAGATGGTTTTGCACATGCTTGGCAGCAAAAACAAGGGAACAAAGAGATTTTACCAGTGGAAGATGTAAGTTCCTACAGTATTAAGCAAATCTTCAAGGTTAGAAATGCTATTAATGCCTGTAACTTGAATAAAGTCATTTAAATACACACTTAGGGGCCCAAGCTTCCCTTGTCAAACCACATTCTGAATTCATACAGTAGCTTGTTACAACGATTTTGTCAAAGGACTGTAAAAATCTAAGTAAAAGGTATTAGCAAATTTTCCTTTATTCACATCTCTGAGATTTTTCTACTCTAGAAACTGCAGATCACAAAATGATCTTTGAGGTGCCGTATGATTCCATTTTTAGTATAATTATAAACCAATATACAGTTTGCTGTATCAGTAATTCCTTGGATTACCTTTTAAAAACATAGGTTCAACACACTGCCTGTTGATCCTTTCAAGTATATGTTTTCAGTAAGAGTGCATGTGTTTAGTGAGAGTTTGCATACAGCACATAGCAGCTACGCTACTTCATTCCACTCTTCCTTCAGAGACCCTCAAGCAGTACCCCGTGAAACCAGCAACTTACATCTTTATGAATTACGAGCACATCAGCATTTTTTTCTGATGCCTTCAACTCTAGCAGCCATCATATATTTCTAAAGAGTGTAAATAAAATAAATAATTTATCACTTAAAAATATCAGAGAAGCTAACTCAGAATAAATGCATACAAGACAAGAACGCCTGCAATTAAGTGACAGAACAGATATGAAACAAGACAATATGGAGCCTTCATCCTGACAACATTGAAGTAACATCAGCGAGTAAGCTCAAATAAATAAAAAATAAGTCCAAAAATAAATCAAAGTAAGTATAATAGAGTGATGTTAGTCTCAAGTTTGCTTCAAGACATCCTGTCTCTTCTGGTAACACTGTTTAAGTATTATCGTGCTCACTCAAGAACAGTTATACATAAAGGAAATGAATACATGCTAAAGAGACTTCCAAGTTCCCAAATCTCAATGGCTATTGTTTGCAAAAAGCAAAGAACTGTTTTCAGTTGTAAACCAACAGAATTACTCAGGATTTAGTAACTCAAGGTGCAATCTGGGGTCACGTAGAGTACCAGGACAATACCAATGCACGGTGAATTCGTCAATTCTGTATTACATTCACTTGAACTCACACTTCTGACTCCAGAGAATCCAGGTCCAGTCAGTGCTCTCAGCACATCACAGAATAAAGTGTGCTCATTTCAACACCATCCATCTTGAAATGGAGAAGAAAACCTACGTGATATGCAATTCCAATATATTTCAGAAGAAACAAAAATCTCGGCATTAGCCAATCAACTAAAAAAGAGAACATAATAAAATCATGACATATAAAGCATATATATTTCACTTGCAGGCCTCTGTTTAGCCAGGTGGTTTCAAACACTCACACCAAACCTCCTTTTCCTTGTTGTTGTTGGTTCAAGATATTCATTTGATTTCTTCACAGCTCTGATAAGTGCAGCAGCATCCCTAAAACAGTCCTTAGTTACATCTCAAAATAGTCTGATTAATCAATCTTATTCAAGAGTGTTGTACCTTATTCTTCTGTGTAGCTTTTCAGTTTGCATTTAATGTTGCAGAATCAAGCCAGGTCCAGCACGGAAAGAAGCTGAATTTTCCACAGGAAAGTAAATACACCAGTGCAAAGACGTCTGTTCTGAAAACAAGATCTCAGAGATCCAAGAATTTGTGATTTTTATACCCAATATGTAGGTGCTCAAATGTCACAGACACACACACAACAAGGAAAGGAACCAAATGAGGTCTGCCCATGGAGTTACATTTTCCACTCAGGAGCCTGGTCTGTCAGGCCTCTCACACTAACTCACAGCTAACTAGAAAGACACTTGCAATCATGCACTAACTCTATGCACATTTACATCAGTCCGTACCCCGAAGTGTTTGAAGATCTAAATCCAATGTACAACATTACTGAATGAGGACTTTGATTCTACAGTTAGATGTATCATTTTTAATAAAAATGGACTATGGATGGAGAGATGAGGAGTTCAGAGAAGGTTTTCAGCACGTCTTTGATAGAGCAGAGTGTGAGAGCATGTGAGACCAGTAGCTTTAACTGCTTTCCATTCAGTGATGGAAAATAGCAGTCTTATCCACAGTGTATGCTTTTTATCACTGGCACCTGACATGGGGTCAGAATCTGACTCACTTTAGAGCATCAGGAAAAAAAAAGAAGGAACAAAATGAGAAGTCCAAAATTCGTCCTTCTGTCAGTAAAGTCTCTGTTTGGTCAACCTACAAGAATGCCCTGAGGACCTAAGTGTGTCAGTTGATTCAAGAGCCCAAACAGACTACACAAGAGTTGAATGAAACATCTCCTCTACTAACGCCATCAGTAAAGCTTAAAGCTTGACCTGTAAATCACAGGCTTTGGCTATGGAAAGAAATGAAGGTACCTAGGACAGATTCCTAAAAATACTGATGTAAGTTTTATTCCAGAGAGGTGGTAATGCTCCAAAGATTTTGCTTTTGCTAACTGGAGGGCAAGGGGCTAGAAGCCCTATAAAAGGGCTAAAAGGGCTAAAGAAAGATGGCAAAAGGATACTCCTATATACAACATAATAACCTGAGAATCGGCCATAAATGTACATCATAAATTCACAACAGTGAGGATTTTGAACAGCAGCTGTTAGAAAAGTGGCTGAAGACAGGACACCACAAAACAGACATGCCATCTCTTCTCGCACCTCCCCCCCTCCCCCAACGAGAGGCCATAGATTTGCAGGATCATCTCCTGGTCTCCAGAGAAGTGCCCTTTGCTAGGTTGCCTTTCCCCATGTCCCCCGTTCCCAGGAAAAAAACAATCAGTCAGAACATCTCCATTTTCTGCAGCAGCTGCCTTCTTAGCACTGAGATCCAGCAGCACCGTGCCTCCCAGCCCAGCAGCATTCACCAACTTGTAGGAGCTATTCCAACTGACTTCCTGGACTGCTTATCCTGACCAGAGTGAGGATAACCTCCCTCAAAACCCCCACTCTAGTGAGAGGATAACCCTCCCTTGCTACTCATCCACTTTTAATCAGATACAGTTAAGCACGGAGAAAAATGACTAAACATTTCCAGGGAAAAATGATGACAGGGAAGAAGAAAGAACTGAACGCTGTGCTTGAGGGAGAAGGAAAGATATCTGGGGCTGTTTTCATTTTTTCCCTACTCCATTTCTTCCTCTCATGTAAGAAGAAAGTAAAGCGAGAAGCACTGTAAATAAGCATACATATATATACTTTTATATGCTAATGTGTGTAACTCTACAAATGAGTTCTAGCTCCCAGCTGCTGACAAGTATGCCTGACAGCCTGAGATAGTGAAAGTGCAAGTCACCAAACAAAGAGCTGTGTGGAAGGCAGCACAGAAAATGCTGCTGAAGAAAAGGGAAACTGCTTAAAGCGTTTTTTGTTGTTTTTTTTTTTTTTTAAGAGGCCGAATTCCTTTGTCAAAACGGCAGCAAGAAGACAAAATGTAACATTCCACATGGGGGGAAAAGTGCAGGAAATGTAAGAATAGCAGACTGCAGGAGAGTATCTGTTCAAGGGACGGCATATGCAAAGGTGAGTAATGCCTAATTCCTTGGATCAGTTTCAAATGGCAGTGTTTGTGAAACCCAGAGAAGTGGAAACGGTGTTTGGCAAAAATAGCCCACTTAAAGGTGAATGAGCGCAGAGCCCATTGACGTATGAGGCTGTTAGCAAACAAAGCTACGGTTAGTGGCTATTAGGGGTGTTGCGGGCAATGTTCAGTTCACTCCAAAACCAGAAATAATGGAGCGAGGTGATGGAAAGGCCCATGTTTTCCTTCTGCAAGACCACTAGTGCTGCAGCCTGCTTCACTAGGGGTTCCCCTCTATCTCCTGGAGATACCAAAAAGAGATAAGAGCCTGTGTTTCATCTAACATACATTCCAGCAAGAATTTTTTATGCACTTCTAAGAATTGTTATTTACCCAGCATCAGTTAATTTTTTTATCATGTTACCACACAACATTCAAGTACCTCCAAACGTGTATATTCTATATTTGGGTGGTTGCCATTTCAATGAGCTTTTTTCTACAAAATAAAGGTTTAAAGCTTATGTTAAAAATGAGCTCTCAAACACAACTTGAAGCAAGTTGCAGCAAACGCTATGCTATCATGCCATCTGTGTTCAAGTACAGCTCTCAAGCTCTCCTCCTATTCCTTCCTAAAGCGGAAAATAATGATAAAAAAATAAAATCAGGTATGATGAAGAAGCACGGTGCATTGGAGTACATGATAAACCTGCGCCTTACCATGCTTGTTACAAAAATGAACTCCTCTGTATCTGCATACTGCAACAAAGCATCCTCAGAGAAATAAAATTGAAGGTTATATTCTCTTTGAATATCAGTGATCGCCTCGTCTGTCCTGGCCACCAAAGTCTGGTGGGCCCTGCTCTACCCAATACCATTCTGAATGCTCTGCTTTTTCAGCCCCTTTCTCAAACAGCAATGTTGCACATGAAAGTGAGTGAAATTCTTTAAAGGTTGGAGTAGATGGAAGGCACCAGAACAGTTGAGAAAGGAGGAAAGAAGTATCCCAGTGTTAAACCAGCATCTAAGCTAACAGAATATGCAGAAGAAAATGTGGAGAATTATGAACATTGTGACAAACCTCAGCATACATAGGCTGTAAGAAAGGGCAGGAAGAGGTCCAGAACCAGGGCAATAGGTAAACTGTCACGGCATAAATGTAGTGGTTCTTCATATCACACAATTTTAAAGGTAAATGAAAGTGCTATCCTTAAGAAACCAATTGTGTAACGCTGAGCTTAATATAGAGCCTTTCTGACATTTAGTCAAAATGCAGGACCGTTGTTTGTAAGATTCAGAAATAAAATCCCCATCCTGCCCACTTGGTCATACTTTTGGTCTGCAGAACTCCGCCAGGGCAGAGGAAAGGGAATGGAGGAGCGTGCCACCAAGCTCCCCAGAAGCTCCTAGAAAAGGCAGTGCAGCACAGAAGCGTGCAAGGAGGGAGGCAGGCAGGCAGGCAACCTGCGCACACTGTGCCCTAGCAGTGCTCCAGCCCAGCCCTGTCCAGTTACTTGTCGAGAACACAAGCACGCTCACAACTTCCTCTTGCTTACCGAGAAGCACCTCTCGCTCCTCCTGTGCTGTTCCCACACGCTGCCCTACCAAGACATTCTGAGGACTCTGCCTCCATAAACGCACGCCTGTCCCGCACCAGCTGTTCGCGTGGTCGCTGAAGCTCCCGCCTGTGACCCACGCAGGGGCAGCGGGGAGAGCCGCCGCTGTTCTCCATTCCCAGCTCTACAGCTGAGATGCAGCAGCCGCCCACGTGACCGCCGTGTAAGGCTGTGTGTCAGATCTCGCATTGAGAAGGAATAGGGTGGAGTGCTCGCTGGAATCTCCATAAATACGAGAGCCTGGAGGGAGTCCATGGGAGGGGATCTCCCTTTTCCAGCGGGGACGCTCCTGCTCCGTGACAGCTTCGGTGCGGATCTCTAAGGGGAAACCCCCCGACCCTTCCCCTATCCCCGACCACGTTGGACAGCACGCAGGGAGGCTGTCCCGTTACTGTACCCCGAAGGCACAGCGCGCGGGATGAAGCAGCCAAAGTGAACGCAGCCTTCCAACACCTTTATGAACAATAAAAAAGCCTTTCCAGCTCGGGCAGCGCTCAGCATCCCGCTACCCCTCCTCCTTTCCCCCCTCCCCTCTGCGGCCGCAAGCGCCCCGCCGCCCTCTCGTGTCGGACCGCAGCCCGGCGGGACCTGCCCGCTCCTCTCCGGGGCGGCGTGACATCGCGACTCGGGCCGGCTGGGAAACACAAAGGCGGCACGGGGAGCGGAGGAAACGACGGGGTCGGGGGACAGCTCCGGGCCGCGCGGCTCTTACCCCGCACTGCCGGAGTGACGGCGGCCGGGGCCAANAGAGCGCGGCGGCCCTCAGCGCGGCCCCAGAGGGTGCAGCCCTCGGGCTCCCACTCACCCCACCCCCCCCTCCTCTCCCGCTGCCTTCCGCTCAGGGCGGGGAGGCGGCATCCTCGTTCTGCTGCTGCTCCGCCGCCCCCGGCGCTGGGCGGAGGTGAGCGGGATTAAGAAGTGGGCAGGGCTGCGGCTCCCGGCCGCCATGACAAAGGCGCGGGCGCGGCGCTCGGCGACGGGCGGATGCGGCGCGGGGAGGGGATGGGAGGGGCCGCCCCGAGGCGGGGATCGCCCGCGGCTCCATCTTAACGGCGGCACACGGCCGTCCCGCAGCCGCGCTGCTCAGCGCTGGGCAGCCCGCGGCAGCGCCGGACCTCGGCAGCAGCTCCTTAAAATGGCTCCTGAGCGCGGGGCGGATCGCTCCGGGCTCGTGCCACGGCTCCTGCGAGGTCTGGGCGACCGTGCGGCTGAAACGCGATCGTTTTTTTTGCCTTCTGTGGGCCGTTGGTCGCGGTTTCTTAGTGTAAAATGACGGCAGGCTGCCGGGTTTTGTGGTGGAGTGCGTGAGAATGCGTAGAATGCTGTGAGCCGAGTGGGTTTTGATTAGGTGTGCTTTAAAGCATGGTGGAGCCTAAAACACGTCACCGGGGCCTCGGAGAGGACCATGCCAGGTGCATAAAGAAGTGGGGGGTGAGGAAGGGTTGTTCTCACTGCCCCCTACCAAAAAGCCACCGGGATCTCTTATCAGCAGAGCAAGCCTTGCTTGGGTGCAGGTTATGAAGCATCCCGACCGGCTCGTGTTGGCATAATACTGACGTCAACGTAATATATGTTCCCAATAGTAAAATATCTTTTTGTCTCTGAAAAATAACCCCTCAGGCCCACATGCTGTATCTGGGTCACAAGGCCAGCGTAGTCTATCTGGAGAAGGGAGGTTCACCCTGCTGGAGGTGTGATCCTTGGAGCTTAGGGATGTGCTCTGCTTTGACTTTGGGGCATCGGATGTGGGGTTTGATTGTCAGATCTCTCTTCCAGTCCTTTCCATATGGAGCAGTAAGATTCTGTTAAGGTGCAGAGTTGTGTGGTGCTGCTTGCTTGGCCTTCTTTTTGTCTGTTCTTGTGGGGAAGAAATACTGTTGGCTATTTTCTTTATCAATTTAGTTGCTTTGATAATTAGGTGCAGTTAATACCACAGCTTGAATGCATTCTTAAGAGAGAACGATGGCAGGGAAATGGGGTTGTGTGTGCACTTAAGGTAGGAATTATTTGCTTCCAGTTTCTTTGGATGCTTTTGTTTGCATTTCAAAAATAACGTAAACTCTTTAATGTTTTTTTTAGTTAAGAAGCAATGATAATAAGTTTTCAGTTTGTGTGTTTGAGTGCTTGTATGCCTCGTATTTCAGATTTCACTGTACTTCTCACAATTCCAGGCTACTTAGAGAATGGCTGCACTGCTTGTGAAGTTGAAAGATCTTTGCCTTTAACCATTGTCTTAATAATGCCTCACTATTTTTCTTCTTTAGAAATATCAGCATGGATAAAAATGAGCTAGTGCAAAAGGCCAAACTGGCTGAGCAGGCTGAAAGATATGATGACATGGCAAGTTGCATGAAGTCTGTGACCGAGCAAGGAGCCGAGCTGTCCAATGAAGAGAGGAATCTTCTCTCTGTTGCCTATAAAAATGTTGTAGGAGCCCGTAGGTCATCTTGGAGAGTCGTCTCAAGTATCGAACAAAAGACGGAAGGCGCTGAGAAAAAACAGCAGATGGCTCGAGAATACAGAGAGAAAATTGAGACTGAGCTAAGAGACATCTGCAATGATGTGCTGGTGAGAAATAATGAAACTGTTGCCTGTTTTAACTTAGAGTTGCAGGGTGAATAGTACTGGGTCCCGTTAGGGCTGCCTCTATCTGGCCTTTGATTAAAGCTGTCGTGACCTACACCATTTCTGAAGGGCAAGATTTGAAAACTGTCTAACATTTCTTTTCCCTCTAATATTTCAATTTTGTATATACAGGTACAGTTACCAATGGTAATGTATTTGGAGATGTGTTGAAACCTTATGTTAACTTCTCATAACTATTCCTTTATATACAGTATTTGTTTGAGACTGAAGTGAATAAGGTTTGTTTTGGGGTTTTCTCCTCCAGCCCTCTCCCACGCGGTATCTGTATCCTGGATCATGTTGATTTCTGTGACTTTAAGATGCTGCACTAGTTGTAAGAGGTAGTTCTTACTCTACGGAAATTGTGCCCCTCCCTGGGTAAGATGATGTAATGTTAGTTATGACTCAGCCATGCAGAAAGCTGGCTGCAGGAAGAGGCAGTAGCAATGCTATGATAGCCTCTTAAACTTTAGATTTTCAGAAGTAAACAATAAGGGTGGCTCAAAGTTGAGCATTTTCTGCGACTTGTAGTTACATTCAAGTCTACAGATTCTGTTTCTTCATAGGTACATCTTTCAGTAGGAAATGGTTTCATAAAATGTGAACCTCTTCCAGATGCTTATTCCACATTGTCTATTTTTCCAACTGCCAATATCGGTAGCGCTTCAGCAAGCACATGAGGAGTGGCATCCTACCCCGCTGCCAGCTGTGAGGTAGCTGTTGCTGTCAGCTGGACATGGACCCTGCTGCTGTGTCCTCCTGTGTGACAGGCTCACATAACCTGAAAGTGATAATAGCATGTGATAGGAGGGAGTTCTTAAGTAGCTGAGCATGTTCTTGAAGACCTGATGTCAAAGCAAAGTTACCGTCAATGAGTAGCATAAATTTCCTACGTTGTGTAGGGTAACTAAATACCACCAGTGCTGATTGCCTCTAAGAAAAAAAAAAAAAGGTTCTCCAAGGGCATGTGGTAGTTGGCATGGGTAAATTCTGAGCCTTGGCTTCCACAGTTTTGGTAACACTCTGTTTTTTAGGTTTCCTTATTGTTTGAGGATAACGCTTAAACTTCCTCTGTGAAAATGGAAGCCCCAAACTTGTGTATGGGGAGGGGGAAAAAACTTGTTTAGTGCCTTTTATGTGAAGTGGTAGCTCATCTATTTAAGTCTGGAAAATAGAGATCTGAATCTGGTATTGTAATTTCTTCTTTTTAATTTTTATTAATTTATTTTATTAATGGAGGAAGTCCTTGAGGGGTGGATGCTTCAGAATGATCTAAGTTTTCTTTGTAAGCTACGTTTGGGTTGAAGGAATAATTTTGATTATGCCATGGACTTAGAAACGCTTTTTAGTAGAACTTAGTGTTTGCAATTAGATGGGTTTTTTTTCCTGATAATGGAAACCAGATGGCAGCAAAGCTAGCTTGCTTTTGTTGTGCATGCTAAATACAAGACTAAAACAAAAAAAGTCCTACTATTTGAGTCTACTGCAGTAGCTAAAATATCTGGGAGAGGGGAATGCAGGAGGGGAGTATTGCTTAAATCTTTTCAGTCTTAAAAAGACTTGAATTTGTGTGTGTTTAACAAGAGAAGTGTAAACCATTCAAAGAAATTAATATTCTTTGACTT
The DNA here is from genome assembly GCA_013399175.1 of Odontophorus gujanensis. Taxonomy (NCBI): domain Eukaryota; kingdom Metazoa; phylum Chordata; class Aves; order Galliformes; family Odontophoridae; genus Odontophorus; species Odontophorus gujanensis. Next base: position 43,549 of record VXAB01011187.1, read on the forward strand.
GTTACTACTCTTAGGCAGCTAATGTCTTACTCCTTTTCAGTCTTGCCAATCCAGTTTTTCTTAATAGATTAAGGGAAAATTGCTGTCCAGATGAGGCAGTGATTTACAGTAACTACTCCTAAATCAAAGGAGTAATTTTAGAACTGGGGGGAGGGGTGAGATGTTGTGTTCAAGTAATAGAATTTTTAAGATACTCACAAACAGCATGCACTGAATTTGATAATTGCAGTCAAGGGTTAGATTATATATAAAAGTGTACTTTTTTTGGTTGAGTTGTCCTATTCACATACATTCTTACTTGCTTAGAAATGTGACTGTATTGCTTTACTTGAAATCCACTTTGCTTTATATAAGAGGCAAAAAAAAGTAGGGTTTTTTTCCTATGAACAGGAGTCTGCATGTTGCCATATGCAAAGGAAGAACTGGAGTTTTAGGATTTTTTTAATAAGATTATTTAACTTCTGCTCAGTGTAGTCTGGTGCTTAACAGATCGCAGGAGTGAAGAATAATGCTTGTCAAAGTGATTGTTACAAAGTATGCCATTAACGTACCCAGAGGTGTTAAACTTTCAGAGTTTTCATTCATGAAACATATCTATTTCAGTGCAAATGTAGCTTGGAAACTTTTGTATCCTTTTTTGAGACTATGAATCCATTTGAGCTGTTGTCTTCAATTGCTTACTGGGCTCTTAAGTAATATTTATTGCCCTGGAGTGCTAAATCACAGCTGAGTGTGGAAGTGACTGCTGTCCAAACTTCTGTGTTGAGGGGAGGGAAGCAATTAAGAGACTGTTCATGACAAGTGAAATGCGGCCAGGGCTGGCTCTTCTGCAGCTCCTCATTCTTCCCTCACTTGTTGGAATCAAACCACCAGTGGGTTGGAAGAAGCAGCCCTCCTAACCCAGCTGATGTGGAGTGTATAACAAACTGTGTCTGGTTTCTGTTTCCAGCCCTGCAGCTAGTTTAGGGGGTGAATAAATAAGAGTGGTTAATGTTGGACTTCTTGGTTGGTAATAATGAGATGGAATGATAAGAATATTGGCAGTTATATGGGTCAGTTCCAGCTGTTTTTCTTTATGCTGACCTTGCAACAGAAAGTCAGCATCTGTGTCCTTGCCACTTCCTAAATGTTCTCATCCTTGAGGTTGATGTGGAGAATCCTTACAGTTTTCTAAGCAGGTGCACTCATCCTCCTGTTTGCTGCAGCTTTGGTGTGCTACTGCAAAGAGACATTAGAACTCTTGATTCAGCACCAGTTCTCTCAGATGTGTGCTGTAGTATTTTCAGGCATATTATGACCAAATCCAGTTTTCAGTTGCTTTGGTAGCACTGGTAAAATGCAAATAATTGTGACATTGTGTGTAACAAAGACTGGATTTCCAAATACTTCAAGTATAGTGGGGGAACAACATGTGCAGATGATGCTTGAGTATGGCAGTGTACTATATATTTGAGTATTATAGAAAATTTCCAGTCTCAGAAATTTCATGTTGATACAGGAAATTAAACTCTTAGTTAAGTTATTTTCCTCATGTTAGTAAAGTGTGTGTTTCACTTTCTGCAGTGGAGAGAGTCCGTCTGAAATGCTAGTGTAATAACCTCTTTGTCATTTCCATATTAAAGAAGATGTTAATCAACAGGTGTGGATTTTCTTCAAAATGCTTTTTTTGCAGTTAGTGGGAAACAACTGTAGCTGAAGTGATTTGCATTACATTTACAGTAAGGTGAGTTTTTTCTGGATAATGAGGATTCTGAAACACAGAGTGTGTGGAGAGGTCTTTGCATGGCTGGTGTTTGGTATTTCTTACTGCTTGCATGATAGTTTTCAGGAGGTCTAAAATACTATGGGCTTTCAGGCAGTTCCTGATATCAGTTAAATGTAAGTGAAAAATGTGAAATATGATCAGCATTTCTTGGTTTACTGTGAATGCAGTTCTAAATGATTGCCTTCTGTTCTGTAGGCTGGCATGTACAACAGTAGTCCCTTGCATTTCTTTTTATCTGATGTGGTTTGTCCTTGTTTGTCCATGCCCAGTCTCTGGGTGATCTGTCTTCCTCCCCCAGGTTCCCTACAGTTGTACCTTAAGTGGGTCTTTGCTCACTATGCACAATCACTCTTCCACTATTTCTTTTCCCTTTGGGTCCTTCCTCTTACTGTCTTATGTGTCCTCCTGGAACTCTGGCTCCATAGGTACTATGTGACATTCCTCCCTCCTGCCAGAGAAGCTTAAGGGTAATGGTGCTGTTCAGGACCCTCTGAATAAGATGAGTTGTTTACTTTTGTTGCAAGTTATTATTTCATGGACTTGTTTGAGTTGAAAGGGACCCTTACCACTCATCTAGTCCAACCCCCCTGCAATGAGCAGGGACACCTACAACTAGAGCAGGAGCTCAGAGCCCCGTCCAACCTGACCTTGAATATCTCTGGAGATGAGGCATCCATCTCCTCTCTATGCAACCTGTTCTAGTGCCTTGCTACCCTGACTGTAAAAATAATAATTAAAAAAAAAACCTTCTTCCTTATGTTGTCTGAATCCCTTCTTGTAATCTGAAGCCATTTCCCCTTGTCATTCATCCCAACATTATACTCTAAAGCATAAAGTGATGCTCCTTGTGTGCCTATTTGGATTTTTGTTTTCAAAGTAGAATGTCTGTAACAGCGCTTTTTCTTGTGAAAAGAGAAAGCGAAGTTAAGTCTCAACTAAGTGAGTGTAGGTTTGCAATTCTTTCATATGTACTTTTTCTTTTTTGAGTTAGGCTGGGGGGAAATGCTGACGTAACTAGTTTATGGGACTGTTCACGGGGGGCCGAGAGCAAAATTCCATTCAGAATGCATCTAAATGGCTTCTTTAAGAACATACCACAGAATTAATGCTTGTTGCTGTCGTACTGACAAATTCCTGAGGGACTACTTTCCAGATGCCTGCAAACACCTAGTACATTACTGTTTTAACATCTATAAAACCTGTTTCTGTGCAGAATAAGAAATGTAGGCCTCTCACTTGCAGGAAACCATGTGCTTTTTGATGCTTGCAGGCAAGCATGTACATGTGGGCCATTCTTAAAGCTCATGGTGTCCTCCTGATGGTCAGCGAGCATGGTGGTAACAAGCAGAGGAGCAGACTGATTGTATTATACAACCTTCAGATGCTTTCATGGCATTTTTTTGTTAGAACCTCTGCAGTGTTGTGACTGAACTTCTGCATTTAGTTCAGTGACTCCTTCAGACTTGTTTTATTATTTTTTGACTGCACTTCTTTCTCTTTGAGAGACCTGTGCTATAAAACTGATCTGTCTTGGTGGAGTGGAGGGGGGGAAAGTTGGAAGGTTCAACTCTGCTCAAAACAAGTACACTTTGATCATTTGTCAGTCTTGTCTAGTGAAGTTGACATCTTTGAGGATAGAGATTACAGCAGGCTGTCCAGAGAGCTTGTGCAATGTTTGGTTATACTTACAGTTAAAATAAAACCGTATTATTTCTAAAGTGAGAACTCCTCTTGTTCCAGCTTACCTGCTGCCTCTCACACTGTAGACCTTCAGGAGTAGTCTGGCTCCATCTTCAGTAGGCAACTGTCCAGTCCACTGCAATAAACTGTTAGTATTCTCTGGGATGAGCAAACCCAGCTTGGCCTTTCCCCATGCTGTGTGCCCCATCATCAGCCTTGGTGGTCCCCACTGGGCTTGTCTCTGTATGTCTGCCTTTTGCTGTGAAGCTCAAACCTAGGTGTAAACTCCAGATGTCCTCTCCTGTTTCTGAACTGAATATTGAAAAATGTGAACTGGTAACATGTTAGTGACGTGTGAAAATAAGAATTTCTGTTTCAAAAATTGCTTATCTGAATGATTTTTTTTTTTTAAGATACTGCTGAGCAGAATATAGCCAGGATTTTCCCCTTGCCAGAATGATTAAAGCTTTTAATCAACTCTCCAAGTCCAGCTTTTTAAGTTAAGGTTCTGCTGATATAATTGCTCAAGCCTATTGAAGTTGAAGCTGAGAAGATTTGTATCAACCTCATGGTTTCACTTTGTTAATCCTTTTAATCACTTTCCTTGTAGTTACACACCCCTTCAGGTGTTTCTGGTTTTGTCATCTTTTTCTTTTGTGGTGCCTAAGCTAGAGCAATTTTTTTTGTGCTTTTTTTTGTTTTGTTTTGTTTGAGGCACAGGTAGTCTATTGTATTGGCTGGAATTAGGTGATTTTAAAGGTCCCTTCCAGCTCAAGCTATTCCACGACTGAAACTGTTGAAGCTGAATTAAAACATCCATGGATTGGTCTGAGTGAAACTAATTCTTGTATCTAAGACATGCAGAATTAATCTGTGGGTTTCTGTTCATGTTACATTGCTGTGTAATGATCTGTAAATGCATAGATCTTCTGCTCTCATTTGAGAGGATTTTTCAGTTCCAGTGTGTTTAAGTAACCTACTGGTGGATGGGTTACAAGAGTGAAGGTGAGACTGTATTTGGTAATCTTAGCAAGAAACATGTCCATAATGTTGATGTTTTTAGTGCACCCATTTATCCAATTTTATGATAAGTTGCTCTGCAAAAATGGTAACAGGAACTTAAATACAGTATAATTTCTGGTACTCATATTTGCATGTGTGTATGTACATATATCCGTGTCCTCCCAATCCTCTTGGATTGGTTGGATGTAGAGCAAATCTTTATTATAAACAGCCTGTCTTCACTTTATGTTAATGCTTAATAATACTTTTTTTTAAAAAAGAAAAAGGTGAAACCTGAGAACTGTATGTAGTGTTTGTACTGTTCAGTAGCTTCCAGTTAACAGCTGGTTGACTTGAAAGCGACCTTGAGTGTTCATATACAGTAATAAGCAGTAAAACAAAAAATGATCCCTTATTTTGTAATTTTTTTTTTACAGAATGTCTGCTCTTGTGTAGTTTCTTATTTTCCATGGAAGTCTGACAGAAGACTTGCAGTGCCTTTTCTAATCAGCAGTAGTAAGTCATGCTTCTGCTGAAGAAAACAGTACATTTTTTTTAATCAGATTTAATGCAGATCAAATAAAGTAGCAAGTTTGTGTTTTCCTGGATGTTGTTACCCCTTGTAATTATTCATGTAAAGAAATATTTAACAGCAGGAATCCCAGCTGATCAGGTCTTCAGTCTCTAATTGATTAGCTTCTCCTTGGCAGAGCAGGCTTACATTGCTGCAATGATATTTCAGCAGTAAAGCACTTTTATTAGTGTTACATGCTATGAAGAACTCCTGGAAGATACGTTGCTTAGTGCAGCATACTACAGGTTGCAGCTTTCCTCAGAGATCAAGTTACTAAATGTAAGTTCATCTCACATCTGATTCTTAGCAAGGATAAAAAGTGTTACATCATGTTTCTGGGGTTTTTTAGTGGTATCTCTTCAGAGATCGAAGTTGCAGAATCTCCAGGTGGCTACAACAGCGTGTTCCAGTTTGCAGTACGACCATGATAGTTCATGTCACTGTCTAGCAGGAATTCTCATCCAACTCATGTGGTTCCAATTCTGTATTATTGCAAGTTTCTTAAATGGAATTGTGGCTTTTTGATTAATTGTTTACCAAAGAACGATGATAGGTGCTTTTGGCACCTTATTACTTTATTGTGAGTCCACAGTATTTGAGAAACTGCTGCAGTGCCAGAGGCATGGGGAAATGCTGCAATTGGTTTTGTTTCCTGGTGAGTTTTAATGCTTATAGCACTACCTTAATGAAACCTTGAAAAAATAATTAGGATTAAAGTAAATTCCTCGTTGGCTGCTGCCTTCTATATGAGTTTTTGCAGATTCCACTAAACTGGAAAGGTATATTTGCTTATGAATCAGAATTCAGGTCCTTCACTGTCATATGTTATTCAATGTGTTTTGGTAAAAAGCTGCAGTAATCAGTATGGGTGAGTTAGTCTTCTGAATAACCTCTGAGAGTATGTCCTGGTACTAAGTACATTTGTTTCCTGTGCTGTAAATTCTAACTGGAAGACAGCGGTAGAAGGAAGGAGCTAGTGACAGGCATGAAGGTTGAGTTGGGGAAGGCAGATCTGCAACGAGAGCTCCCTGTTTGGCTGTGGAAGCCTAGCGTGAGAGGTGCTGTTCCTCACTGCCTCAGTTCCTGTGCCTTCACTGCAGATGGATAATGTGGCTGTAAGTGGCAGATCTTCATGCTGAACACCCTGTAGATGTTTCAGTGCATACACCTCCTTCTTACTGACTTAGTTCCATCCCTCATTGCACATGTGAACATGAGGATGGTTTTTCTGGGTGTCCTACTTATTTCTCCCATGTCTTCCTCCACTTGCCCATATGTGACACTACTTTTATTCTCCTTTTACAGAAACACATTTAGGCTGTTTTAACAGGATCTTCTTGAGCTGAAATGTATTGCCACTCTTTCTGCTACACAGGATTCCTTTTTCTCCATTAGTCCTTTAGTTTTTTTTTTTTAATTGTCTTATTACTCAGGCTTTGTTTTTAAGTTTTCCCTTCTAGATCTTCATTAGGTAAGCAGCTTCTTTGTCATTATCAAGTGTACCTTCTTCCTGCTCTTACTAATGCCAGGTGTCCCTAAGCGTGTCCTACTGTTGCATGAACTCTGCAACTGAATCCCTGCCTACAGGAGGTCTGTACTTTGTCCTGTCATCCCAATAAATCTGCGTTCTTCCTCTGCTCAGGCTCATCATTCTCACCTCGTCTTTTCTTTCTTTGCCTGATTCAAGCTGCTGTTGCTACCTGTGTGGGCAGCCAGTTTGATGGGAAGAGTGGATAATGGGTGTTGAGAACAGGCAGCAGGCTTGTTTTCAGCTGTTCCATCAGAGATCTCGAGTGCTAAAGCAACTGCTGGTATTTGTCAGACTTGTATACCTGTTCTGCTGAGTGTGTGAGTGGGTAAAAAATCTTCAGCTGGCTTTAAACAAGAGGCTTTGCTTTTGGCTGTAGTGGAAGGCTGGCAGCAGAATGGTCCTCTTGTGGTGTTTGTGGGTTGTTTTCCCCCCCTCTCCCCCCTGCAAAGAGTGTTGGAGGCTATCCATGAGGCAGCAGTCCCAGACCCCTGATCCTGAATTCCAAGTGGAACTGTCACCAAAAGCATCCTTATAGGCTGTTTCAAAAATGCTTGGGAAGGGATTGCTTGAAAACATTCCTCTTAAGAATAACTGTCATTTTCCTCTGATGGTTCAGATAGACATGTCAGAATAAAACTTCTGCTGCCCACAGATGGCTTGGTCAAAACCCTTTGTAGTGAGAATGCAGATCTGTGCAGTGTAGCTAATTGCACATATCGTTTCATAGCCTGACAGAAAACATGGACACAAAGCCAAATACTATCATATTACAGGAATGGTAGGTGTCTTGAACTTGTCTGACACACGTGATCTATTTTAATTGTCATCAAAACAGAAGCATGTAAGGAAATACGTGCAGGAAATCTTTTAAGCTACTATTCTAGTTAGTTGGATCTGCTCAAAGTATGTGTAGTTCTTCCTGAAGTGTGTGTACCTGAAATGTTGAGCAGAATCAGTATTTTGAATGTCTACCTGTATATACCTGACACTTCACAGCTCTCAAAAACACCTGAGCTCAGCTGTGCCGGTAAGGCATAACACAGCAAGTCATCTTTGTACAAACATTCTGGATAGCTTTGTGCCTCATGCTACAAATGAATAGCTGTTTCCCTGGGAGCCCTGGAACAGTAGAGAGGCTTGATGCTCTCTTGGCATCAGCTGGTAAGTGTATCAATACATCTATGAAGTTAAATCATAGGTTTCACTGAGTTTCAGTTGGCTGTAACTGTGTTGCTTGTTCTACCACAGTGCTGTGTCTGTATGTTGCTCTTAACAGCCATCACTTCTTGTTCCTTTTTCCCTCCTCACCTTCTTTTTGTAGAATGCAAAGTAAATAGCTACCGGGATGGTATAAAAGTGCAGTGAGGGCTTTTGATTCTTGCTTGGAAATGATGAACTCTTCATATGATTTGAAGTTACCAAGTGGTCTTCCTGGGTGGGGGGGAAGAAAGGCAGACTTGAGCGCTGGAGCTATTTTAAGCTTTTTTTTTTAATTGAAATTGGGAAGTAGATTTAAGACAAAGTAATGTTTCCTGATGCCCAGGTAGTTCAGTATCTGCAGCTTCTTTGACATAACATACTGTGGCCACGTGTGTAGAATATAGACTTGGTGGAGGTTACTAAACTCTTCGAAACCACACTTAGTTCAGGAAGTCCCTACACATGAATGAAGGCCAACAGCAGCATGATATTTTCCTAATGGGAGCTTCTTTGGGGTATTGTTACAGGTGAGGTAGTAGACAGAGTAGTCCTGTCAGGCAGTACAGTCACACTGGTGTTCTTGTAATGACCTGAGAAAAAGATAATGGCTTGCAGCCTGCATCATGAAAATATTAGGCCACTGTCAGTTAATGTGCAATGTCAAAGAAATGGGTTTTCAGGCTGAACTTAAAAAAGATATGCTTTTTTTTTTTTCATGCCTTCTGGGTGAATTTAGGGGAAAAAAAAAAGATCTCTTCCCTGTGCCACATGCCACAAGTTGGTGTGACAAGTAACTGAAATTCAGCAAATGCTCCTGTGTAACTTATCTCCAAGAGTAGAAATAATGGCATAACTGTCACACGGCTTTTGATACTACTTGAAAGCAGAAATCCTGCCATGTTAGTTCTGAGCAAAAATGATAACCATTTAAATTGGCTAATACTTCTGGATGTATTCCTTTCAGTTTTTGCAGGCAAAGTATTTTTTTCTTTGCTATGACTAGGATTTTTTCAACCTAACTGCCTGTCTAACTAAAAGTTAATTCTTGGTACTTAAGAGAGCTGCTTCTTCTCAATACTTGAACAGTGTATTACCTGCTCATTTACAACTTTTATTACTGGAGTATCAGGTGACTTTATTCTTATGATTTGTCAGGAAGGGAATATCTTAAATAGAAAACTAAGCTGTTGATGAAATCTTCAGGCACTTTAGTAATTATGTAAAGTTCCCAGGCAGTAACAGGTACTGAAACTGAGCTTTTAATAGAGGGAAATATGCACCAAAGCAATGGAATGAAACTGAGGCACTGGGGTTTTTTTAATGCTTGTGTTAGTGTATTTGGGAATAGTATTCTGGGCCTAAGGAAGTCATTTGCCAAAGGTACAGATAAATACTCTTGAAATGATATTTTGACTGTAAGAAAAAATCTAATCAAGTCTCTGGGGGTTGGCTTCCTGTCTTATACGGGAGTTCTCATCACAACTTGACAAGCTGAAGCATGTGTGTAAATCACTCTGAAAATAATGCCTCCTATTTATTTCCATAGAAAATACAACAAAGAGCACAATAACAGTATTTGATCGAGCAAATTCTCAGCTACAAGAGTGTTTTTCAGTGTAGTCACTGGTGTTAGTCAGTTCACCTGATCTGGTGGAGCTGCTCTTTGTTTTGTGGTGTGAGAGCTATGCACAGCCATCCAGAACGTGGCTTGTCTTTCATGCTGCTGTTGGCACTGCTGTAATGTACCACTGCTACCTCCCTGGGCTGACATCTGCTGTCAGGTCTCCGTTAACATTCAGCAAGTGTTGGTGAATGTCGGTGGGTGCCATTTCTTCTGCATGGAATGGCATGCTTTTTGTTCCATACACACTTCTTGTCAGATACTGCTTTGTCAGACTGCCCCTCTGCTGCCATCTGTCTCACAGAAACAACATGTAACAGTACTGGTGGGAAGGGTCATGGGCTGTGGCCATGGCACCAGCATCTGCCTCTGATGTCATGGGCCAACATAATAAAATGGGAAGTGTTAGTTTTGAAACACCCTCATATATTTGCAGTAAAAGCTGGCAAGCTTTTTGTATAGGGTGTTGAGTTATAATATATATATATGTATATAAAGACTGAGGCACTACTGTTGTACTTCTCTAATACTGAACCTGACTCTTAAGAGTGGCTTGCAAAACTGCAGTTGCAAGTCCATGAGGCTTTCTATCACAATAGGCCCAAAACTGCTAGTGCTTACATGTAATGTCATTGAGTATGTCCTTCTCTGGCTAAAGAACTTAATTAAAAAAGTAGGAAAGTGAACTCTTCCTGATTTAGTGTTAAGTACAAGCCAGAGTTGAAGTTCACTGGTAGAAGAAAATTATGCTGATGTGCTTTGTTGTATCTTTTGAGACAAAGGCTTTCTCTGTTGTATACATAGTTGGGGGAAATGCACTACAGTTGTGAGATTGCTTATCTGTGGTATGTGTGAGCATAGCTGACATCTCTGAGCCCAAAAGCACTGTCTGTCCCAGTGCAGCATACCAAAGCCTGTTATCTACAATTGTGATTGCTACCGGTTGGGAAGTGTTGAAGCTCGAGTTTTTCATTGTTAGCATAACGATAAGAGTTGATAATCAAATTCAATGCGTGTATGTTTAACAGATAGTGGAGGAAAAATTTAATTTTTCATTGAAAAAAGAAAGAGTACTCATTTGAAAGAGTACTTCCAACTTTGCTGTGGAAACTGAAGCACTTGTACAAGCTGTTACAGGTTTTAGCTGCTCCGAGATGTTGCTGCGTCTGTCTGCTTGACTGCAGTGCCACAGTTTGTTTTACAGCAGTTAACTTGCTGTCAGATTAAAAGCTCTGGTGATTACAGTTGAGGAGTTGTGGGTTTGGAAGACAGGTGGCTTTTCCTTGAGACAGTGTTTCTGCTAGATTTTATTTTGGGACTGTAGCTGCCCATGGCATTGTAGCTCCTGAACACTAACACATGTATCAGAAATGGACAGGAACTTGGCATAGTAGCAGGGATGTCTTAAATGAGCATGAGAGCCTGGGTACATACAGTGTAGGTGTAACATACCCTTGCTGTATGGACTTCCTTCAGTGGTCAGGATGCCATGTGCACTGTGGTGATGTGGCTTACCTAAAGAGCTTCTTAGTTACAGGTGAGCATATTGGTGCTGGACTGGTTGTTACCACGTCAGTGACCCATATGGTGATCATCTCTGCTGATAAACTGGTTCTTGTCTTATCTGTAGGAATCTTATTTTTGGACAAATACTGAGATATGCCTCCTTGTGGAAGAAAAAAATGCATCTTACAAAGCAACCTTGCAGTTAAGTTCTCTTTTATGACAGAATTCCCCAGAAGCTGAAAGGGGAACACCATTAAATAGTGTCAGATGAGTTGATTTTTGTTTTTGTTTTTTTTTACCCCCTCTAGTTTTATGATGTATTCTGCAACTGGATTCTAAAAAGCTACTTATTCAGTTGGTCTCTTGTGTGACTTCCAATAGCCACATCATCTCCATGCGGATTGCTGCTGTCACTGCGGCTCTGGGATGACTGAGTATACTTAGAATTTTCATGCTAAATTTCAAGGTGTTCTGTGTTTATGACTTCATGCAAGTAAAGAGGAGTACATCTTGAAATGAAAAGATGGGTGCAAGTAAGAGAAATTGAATATGTAGAACTAAATATTACTAGATAAATATTAGGAAAAAGATCTGTCAGTGACTTGTATGTTCCAAGTTAGATTTATAAGTCTCCTTTCAGATTTTGCTGTTACTGTTAATAAAGTATGCAGCATAAATGAAATTCTCATGAAGATATGTGACCTACCAGTCCTACATAGTATTTGGGTAGAGGAGTCTTCCTTCATCCAGATAGGAGTGAGCTACCCCATGCAGCCCAGGAGTTAGAGACTTGGAGTTGGTTGTGCTGTGTGAATTTTCCTAGGTTGTCATTCTTCATTGTTGGCTTAGAACACTTTTCACTGATTCTTACTCACTTTCCAAGCAGCTGTTGCCCTGCTAGCATCTATCTGATAATTAAGACTTAATTGATAGCCTTTTCTCATCCATGTCTGCTTGTGCAATTAACTTATTGAGTGAATTCACTTGAGACTTAACTGAAGTTCAGGTCTGGAAATTTGGTTGCTGCAGTGGAACTGAGCGGAGCTGTACTCTTCAGTCAACTGTTCATACAGATGATGAACAACTTCTGTTTCTTGGATCACTGCAAATACCTTGGTCAGGCCAATTAATGGAGTATGCAGAAGGAGGGCAGCTCCCCACGGTGCTGGGAGGGTGGGTGCAGTCTGCACCTGCCTTAATTGCAGTCCTGCAGTGACAGCCTAATAATAATAAGCCTTACTCTCAGTAGTTAAGAACCTTCAGTTGTCATTGAAGTCACTGTTTTGGTAAGGATGGTAAGTATCATAGCTGTGAATGTTGAAGTCCCATAAGGGTGAGAGCAGAGCTGTAAGTAGTTACAGGGAGCCAGTGTGTGCCCCATGTACCTGGCAGCCTTATGTTTGTGGCAGCAGTGGCACTGAGCCTTCCTGGTGTAGTTTTTGCCCTCCAGAAGGATGCCCCTGGCAGCTTGGCAGCCTGTTTGGCTCGGTAACAGTGCTTCAGCTGCCTTGCTTTTGTTACATTCCCTTTGCTGCCAAAGGATCATCTCTGCTGTCGTTCTGACAGGAAGGATGTTCACAGTATTTCTTGATGTATCCCTGTGTTGTTATGAAGTGAGGATATAGGCCAGCCCTGACCATACTGGAAATACCAATTAATAAAGATGACTCTATCCCCCATTATGTTGAAACAAATGAAGTTCATTTAGTGTGGGTTATTTTAACATAACCGGAGCATAAGCGTGGCTGAAGTTTGTCTAACTGCTGTTTCTGCCAGCCTGGCTTCTTCATTACCCCGTCTGCTGACAGAGATGTACTGTAATAGGTCACTTCATTTTGACAGTTTTCACATGAGTTTGAGTCTACTAGGCTAAATATTCATGATCTGTATAAATAAATCAGCAGTACTTGCTCACTTTTGTCCTTTCTGTCTCTGAGAAAGCTTTCTGTAGCTTGATGTCAGCTGGCTGATTGACCAAAGCACTGCTGCAGGTGCTGTTGTGGCACAGTGGTTACAGCTTGCTGTATTCCTGTTATGCCCATTGTTGCTGACAAGCAGTTAACACAGGTTGCTATCTAGAAGGAAGTACCGTAAAACAATCATAATTCTCTGGGCTGGAACTGCATTACATCCACCATTTCTGTGGTGTCACTGGAAAGATGAGCTGAAAACAGTAAAGGAAAACTGAAATGTCCTTTAATTGAAAGTGGGGGTGGGGAAGGGGGAAAGACATCCAGAAATTCTTAGAGGAAAATAAAAATTTAAATTGCTACATAGCCTTAGTGAAGCTTATGTAACAGCTTCTGATTTTATTTTGAGTAGTCAGGAGCACTTCTGCACTTATTCTGGTTTTTAAATAACTTGCTTTTCTTTCAAAACCTGACTTCAAGCACTCACTATCAAGAAGTTTGACAGGCTTGTGCCTTAATTTGACTAAATGTGTTGGAGCTAGTAATTTTTTTCTTCTTTTCATCATAATAGAACTCCTGTTAAATTACGTGACTGCCTCGACTGATAACTTGCTATGTTAATTTAATAAGCAGTTAGAACAATCTAGGAAAAAAAACCCTGTTCTTAACTGGTGGCCCTCAGGGGGATTTGATGGGGTGACTCCAGAAGCCTGCCTTTGCTTTGGAAGGGATGGGCAGCACGTAGTCACATAGCTGAACCTTTACAGTGTTGCACAGCTGTTGATTCGACTGCCTAGTAGGGCAGGAATCCAGATTCACTGTGCAGTTTCTCCTTGTCTATTCTAATGTTCAGTTCCATTTAATACTAATTAAAAAAAAACCCAAACCTCATTAGCCTGGCCTAGTTACCGTTGCCTGTGTATGTAAGATATTTGGGTCTCTGATTTAGCCACTGATATTTTGAGACCTTTTATCATCTGAGGATGTGAACTTCATTCCATTGTGTCCGCTCTGCCCAGACTCTTTGGATTACCTTATTTTTGTCAGGGTCTACAGAAACCCTTTGGCTCTTCAGCATTCATCTGCTAAAGGACCAGTCTTCTTTCCTGTTCTCCCTGCAGAGTCACAGCATGGAACATTCCTTTTAGTACCCAGAGTTATGATCCAGAACACGTTTTTCCTTAGCTGAATATGCTATGTAGGATGTGACAAAAATAGGCAAAAAGTAAAAGCTGCCTTGACTTTGAAGTAGACAGTAGCATAATCAAACTGTTGGTTCAAAAGCTATGAAAGCACGCATGTTCAAAACACTGTTCTCTGCTTCTGTTTTAGTCTCTGTTGGAAAAGTTCTTGATCCCTAATGCTTCGCAAGCAGAAAGCAAAGTTTTCTATTTGAAAATGAAAGGTGACTATTACCGTTACTTGGCCGAGGTTGCTGCTGGAGATGACAAGAAAGGTATTGTATGTCAATTGTCTCTAAATTTTTGTCAGACTGTATAGCTTATAGTGGACAGTGACACTGCTGTAACTTTCAGGATACTTTTTCAGATGTAAACTTCTTCAGTAATAACCTTCCTGTTTTCTAAAAAGAAATCATAAGCTGCTGGCTTTTCAGATGAGTTGGGAAGGTTTGTGTTACCTCTGCAGTCTGAAGCAGAAAACAGATGTCCAGTCAGAAGATCTTGAAATGCACATACAGGAATGTGCCTTATCACTGAAGTACCAGTTAGTGCATTTTTTTTCCTGGATATCTGAGTATTGTTTTTACCTCTTTGCAGGGGGTCACTGTAAATTTTTGAAGTTTTTTTGGTGCTAGTTCTCCTGCGTTTCTGCAGCACACTAGAGAGTCTGCATAGGTTCAGTGAGCATAGAATACACCTGAGGAAGAAAAGGATTAATGAAACAGATGTGAAGTAAATTCCTTTCATAACCATGGTAGTTTGATTTCTAAATTGTTTTTATTATTCTCTTATGTAGCTTGTCCTAGTAGCAGGTAAGTTGCCTTTACTCATGTTTGTTAAGTAAAGTTAATGTCATAGTTAAGTACAGTATTTTAAGCCACCTAGTGTATAGAAGAGGCACCCAAATAACGCCTTGTCCTTGTGCAGCCACCTTCAGTTTGGGAGGATATGTTACACTGTTCACAACAAAATCCAACCATTTCCTGGAGCCAGTTCAGGTTAGCCCAGTCTCTACAGTGTGCCAGATAGTAAAGTTATGAAGACTAGTAAGATAAGGCTTAGGAAACTAGGGCTTGATTTGACTTCTGGGGTTTGCTGCACACAGGCTGACCTAGTCTTAGTGACTGCAGAATCACATGTGTAACAAATACTTTAGTTACTGTGTCCCACAGCAGACCTTTTTTTATTCAGTAATCTCTCATTTACAAACTAGAAGGTATAGTCAGCAGCTGTCCTCACAAGAATATAAAGTTAGACTGAAAATCTTTGTCAAAAGTGATTTTAAACTTCATTTTTATTCAGGTCTGTATCCTAGCTCAGCAGTTACCAGTGGGTTCTGACTTGTCAGATGAAGGAAAATAATTTGAAAGCCCATCTGGTTCGTAGTTGCTATGGCTCCAAAAGTCTTTTATCTTGGAGGTTTTTCCTGTATGCAATGTGTGATGCCTAACCTTGAAAAGGAGCAACTGATAATGACTGTGTAGCAAATAATGGCTGTTTAATTAAGCAGTTTTTTACAGCATCAGTATAAAGCTCTTGGTTATAGGAACTGGATTTTTGCCTTCATAAATCAGCTTATTGTATTGACCGTAGTTTTCTTATGGCAGAGGTGTCAAGCAGGTAGCCTCAGCCTGCTGCTTTGTCCTATAACTGATAATGTTATACACAGCTGCACAATGCTGTCTGAGGAGGGCAAGGTTGAAAATCCTGCAGGATTCCTATACCTGATGACTCACTTTAAAACAAACAGAATATACCTGACTTTGTTCTAAGTTCCATGAATCAGTGTGAGCGCTGAAGAAGCACTCAGAAGGTAATCCTTACCTTGTCAAGCAAGGGAAAAAAAGCACACTTTTTGGGAGGTTTTTTTTCTTGAATATAAAATGAAATGCTGGATTTAATTAATTGAAGCTGCTTATTTTTCATGCTGTTTGTTTTGGCTTTCATAAGCAGCACCATTTTCTAAGACTTTCCCGTTATGGAAATAGTAAAACACCTCCCACCATTTCTAAATTTAACTTCCTGTAAAACCAGTTCTTGTCAGCCATAGTGTACTGAGTGGAGTGCTGGTTGTTCCCAAGGCAATGCAGCGGTTGTCTGACTTCTCTGAAGCACTTGAGTGTTAGCAGTGAATGAAGGGGGCCAGCCCTGCATGGATGTTCAGGGAAGAGTGTCCTCCCTTTTCCACGTTGAAGAGAACTATTTGATGCTTTAATGTCTATACATCTTCAAAGCTGAAGCAGTAGATATTGTGTAGGCATCCTGAATATTGGTATCAGTACTCAAAATCTGAAAGTACTCAAAAGTATCAGTATTTAACCTAAAGATTTTTTTGTTGTTGTTTCTGAATACATGTGACTGGCACTTAGAAATCACTCTGGATTTATTTTGATCCAGAAACATCAGGATGTGAATCCTTTTGTGTCTGAATCGAATTACTTCCTGCCCACCTTTTCCTCAGATGGTATAACAGTCTTTGAGAGTGCAGAATAATGGTCCCTTTGTTCTGAGTTCTACCTCCTGTGGTCATCAAGGGCATAGTCTGACTTCTGAGCTGTGCTGGGCCATATTTACTTCAGGTGTAGGTGTGCCACACACTACTGTTGCCAAACAATTTGAAGGAGAATTCACAGATGACTGTTAAGGATTCAGCAGGATACACAAAGGTCATCAGGACTTTCTGTGCATCTGTAATGCTTTGCAGGCATTGAAGTTGCATTACATCAAACTTGTGTGTAGTTAAACCTTCAACACTGTACCTTGTACATTGTGTATTTTGTGTAGAGTGTAGGTTTTATGTTTGTGAAGCACTGTGAAGGTGTTGCAAGCATCTCACCTGTTGTAAATACAAGCAGTCACAGGATAGCAGAGATTTAAACCTGTGAAAATGTGAAATGTTGTAAAGGTAACTTAAGTGCTCATTAACAAATGTTCATTCTTAATGTGCTTTATTTGCACAACCATGAATGTAGTCCTGATTGTGTGTCAGAATACAGTATTTGAATTACTTACTTGCTGTGGGTTTTGTTTTATCCTAAAGGGATTGTGGAGCAATCACAACAGGCGTATCAAGAAGCTTTTGAAATCAGTAAAAAGGAGATGCAGCCGACACACCCTATCAGATTAGGTCTGGCTCTAAACTTCTCCGTGTTTTATTATGAGATTCTCAATTCCCCAGAGAAAGCCTGTTCCCTTGCGAAAACGGTAGGTCTGGGAGGGGTGGGGAGGGATTTCTGCTTGTTATTTGCATAACCTTTTGTTGGATGGCTAATGAGCTTTGGGTGTCTCTTTTGTCTCTAGGCTTTTGATGAAGCAATTGCTGAACTTGATACATTAAGTGAAGAGTCATACAAAGACAGCACGCTAATAATGCAGTTACTGAGAGACAACTTGACAGTGAGTACTGTTAGATTCTACAGACTGTTCATAGTAGAAGTGGTCTTGACAGCACTCAGAGTTGTCCTGTTCATCCCTACCTGTGGAACTGTCTATCTCTTACAGACAACTTCACAT
Organism: Odontophorus gujanensis; assembly: GCA_013399175.1. Lineage (NCBI taxonomy): Eukaryota > Metazoa > Chordata > Aves > Galliformes > Odontophoridae > Odontophorus > Odontophorus gujanensis. The sequence continues at coordinate 61,032 of VXAB01011187.1, forward strand.
CGTATTTGAGTGTATCTCTCTTTCTCCTGCCCCATCTCCTGTATCTTTTTTCTAACAGAAGACTGCAACCAAATTTTTCAGTCCTTTTATTCGAGTAATTTAGCATGTTTAATTTATGTGGTTTGGAAACAAAACTATTGCCTTTTATTATAAGTGTTAGCAAATGCAATTGCATTTGCGACCTTGAAACATCTGCTCAATTTCATATAGCTTGTTCTGTGTGCTTGCATGTACAGGGGACAGATCCTCCATGGGCCTATGGTTGAGGATTTGGGGCTGAAATTGGAATTGTTGCCAGTCAGGCTATTTCCAGGACAGTCAGAGGACAGTCTTACGCCATCTTACTTGGACTCAGCAACCTGTGGTGTAAGATGGGGGCTGTCACTCTATCAGAGTAATCAAAATCTTCATCTTGTGGCAGTGGTTTTTTAACCTATCTTGAACTGTAAAAAAGGCAAAGATAAACATCTAAATGGAACAGTGAACTTAAGCAAGCATGTGGTGCTGTAATTAATGGCATTGTTCACTTCTAGTCATCTTGTGGAGGAAAGGGAGAACTGCAAGCAGGAGTAGGAAAATAAGCAGCTCTTTTGTTGCCGAATATAACTCCTCATTGGTATGCTAGATGCATCTGGTGTTGGAGACCTTTGCAAATATCTGGACCTTTCTTACCATAACCAAAGTGGTTCAGCTATGTAAATCTGGTGCTGCCATATTTTGTTTGTTTGTAATGCTTTGTCTGTTTCTTGGAACCTTTTCCACTAGCTGCTGGAATGGCAACTTAACATTTCTGGAGAACTACTTGCAATAGTTCCAGCTGTTGCTTACAAAACAAATGGGAGAGATTTCTGTGTCTGTAAGGAAAACAGATACAGAGTTGGCTTTGCTGTGTGTGTTCTGTCCCTTGGGTGTGATTGCTCAAGAGCTGTCTCTTGAATGAGGGATCAGCTGAAACAGAATGGAAACCACTTCAATTGCCAGCTTCCTAGCGAAAGCAATGTAAAGAGCATCATAGCACTTTGAGTGTGCTTTGCCTCATGCAAAGGGTTGGGCTGAGCTACCACAGTGTATGTATTACCTTAGTAGGACCTGATAGTTGATGTCAGGTTTTTAGTGTAAGGGGGATTTTGCTAGATAGCTGCAAGATTCCACATCCCTGTTAGGTGGATACATCTTATATGCTTACTGTGATCTGCATGAGTATTGCTCTTAGGTTAATTCTGTGTTTTTCCACAACTTCTGATGTAACTTCTGACAAAGACTGCAGTGAATATTGTAAGTGTAGAAAGGTCTGGTCTACTAGCTGTGCAAGTCCCTTAGTCTTTTACGTGCAGGCTTTTCACAGTGATTTGATGTGCTGATCACTTATGTGTGGTAGCAGTTTCCTCAGTTGTTAATCCTTTCTAGATTCTTTGTGTTTCATCTGGCTGAAGAAGTCTATTGGGGACTGAAGGCAGAGAAGTGTTCAGAGGATTTTTTTTAATATATCGGATCAAAATTTGTTTTGCTGGGATTGCTAGATATTTCATCTTTGCTGTGTTAAGAAATTGCCTTGTTTGGTTTGGGGGTTGTGGGGAATATTTTTGCCTATTCCTGTTTCCCTGAAGGCTTTTCTTCCCAGCTGATTGTTTGAACTGCCCTCTCAATTGGTAATCCTTATACCAGGCAGTGAATAAAGGTATGTACACGTGTCTAGATGTTCTAGAGGTAAAGTTTTAGAAATGAAGCATCTGAGTGGATGCTCCAACATGGTTGGACTAGATGATCTTGTAGGTCCTTTCCAACCTAATGTATCTATGAATCTATGAGATTTGACTTTAACACTTCTTCCTGCACTTCTTAGAAATGCATCCCATGGGATGCATGGGACATAGGTCCCAAACTGTGCTAGAATGTGTGTAGACAAAGATTTAGTTATTCTCAGGTTTTACCACTCAATACCTTGGAGCATGAAGGACTCGGTTAAAGCTGCTGAAGCTCCACAGGGAGACTACAAACAGCATTAGGCTGGTAATAGTTTGTTCACATAGTAATTCCTTTGCTCCAGGTGTTGCCTTGGAACTGATGCTTAGTTTCCTAAGTGATGCTTAACTTTGATATATGGCTCCTTAATGTGTTTTTATGAAGCTGAGAATAGGATTTGGTGCACACAGCATAATCTAGCCAATCTTCCTTCCTTCCCCTGCCCTCCAGGTCTCTTTAAGCAACTTTGTATCTGTAGCCAAAGGATAGTGATTTTAGTGACACATTTTGTTGTTTTGGTTTTTGAATTAAAACCTTTTAGATGCCTTTTCTGAAGAAAAGGTAGCATTCAGTCTTCTGCTGGGCACAGAGAGAGACCTTTACAGGAAGATGCATAAATCTCACTTGAAGTCACAAGGAAACAAATACTGTTAATTCCTTATTCACATGCATCTGTTCTGTATCTGACCCTTGCCTGCTTGTGGTTGTAACATACTGAGCCTTCTGAATATGAAACTTTGGTTTTGACTGGTTGTGAACTTCCTCGTTAAAAGCAGTGTAGGGTTAGTCCCTGTAGGACCAGATCTACATTTTCATGTAGAAGTAAGAGCTGTTTACCTTTTCTGCTTTCTGCAAAGAGCAATATATGGACGTTCTCTTTTTCCCTGTGGTGCTTAGTATTACCTCTTACAGTATTATTAACAAGAAAGCCAGCTTATCAAATATTTGATTGCTAGTTGTAAATATCAATGTCTTACAGATTTCACTCTGTTTTCTTTCCTCAACAGTTGTGGACATCGGATACCCAAGGAGATGAAGCTGAAGCAGGAGAGGGAGGGGAGAATTAACCAGCCTTCCAACTTCCGTCTGCCTCATTCTGAAATTTACACAGTAAACCATTTGTCATCCATGCTGTCCCACAAATAGTTTTTGTTTACGATTTGACAGGTTTATGTTACTTCTATTTGGATTTCTATATTTCCCATGTGGTTTTGTTTAATATTAGGGGAATAGAGCCAGTTAACATTGGGGGAATTTATCTGTCTTCATCTGAGGTGGCCAATATAGGGTTGTGAAATTTTTATACGAGTTTTACATGTTTGGCATAGTACTTTTGGTACATTGTGGCTTCCACAAGGCCAGTGTTAAAACAGCTTTCTGTGTTGAGCAAGGAAGACTGCTTGCGTATTGGTCTGTTGTGGTGGGGAAAAAAGGGATCATTGGTTGCAGCCACAGGTGTAGTTAGCATGAATAATCAAGCTGGAGCACACATGGCTGTGGACAAACTGATGTCCCATAGATATTGCATGTCAGGTAAACATGTGAAATCTGTGGAATATACCAATCAAGTGTACATCTCCGATTGCAGCTGAAGTGTTCCTTAAGGCAGTTTGATAACCCAGTCAACTTTCTCTAGAGAAGAACAGAGAAACGGTTCACATTCCATTATTTGTAAAGTTTCCTGCTGTTGCTTTCATTATTTTTGCTACACATTTTATTTGTATTTAAATGGTTTAAGCAACCTAAGAACAAATGTACAAGTAAAGATGCAGTAAAAATGAATTGCTTGATATCCATAATGACACTGTATATCGAGCACAGCAGTAAAACAAAAACCCATGTATTTAACTTTTTTAGGTTTTTTTGCTTTTGTGATTTTTTTTTTTGATACTTGCCTAACATGCATGTGCTGTAAAAATAGTTAACAGGGAAATAACTTGATGATGGCTAGCTTTGTTTAATGTCTTATGAAATTTTCATGAACAATCCAAGCATAACTGTTCAGAACATGTGTATTAAGTTGATGTAAGTGGAATAAAAGTTTTATGAATGGACTTTTCAACTACCTTGGTAGATTTCATGTCATCTCTTCCCACTCTTTAATAAAGTAGTAGCAGTATTATTTTCCATGAACTAAATATGGAAGTATTTCTCTAAAGGAGAACCTTAATGCACGTGTGAGCATGTAGTTACTTTAAGGGAGATCAACACTGAGTATTCCACATCAGATTTGTGGTTGCTCTAATGTACAGCTTTTTTTGGTGGCTGTTGCTTTCTGACTGGCACTCTGGAAAGGTCTTAAACATTCAGTCTCCAGACTTAAGGCAGAATGCATAGGGAGCTGTTAAAGAGCTGACCTTTGAATTGGTTCTAGTCAGTGGAAAGCCCCCAGCTTCCCTTTTGGGCTCTTCAAGGGATAGCTGAGCTTCAGCCTCCATTGTGTTCAGGAGGTTCAGACTTCGTAGTTCATCCAATAGAAAGGCTCCATGGAGTAATAGTGCTGTCCTTCCTTCCCTTGTCCCTGCTGTTGCCTGCACCTTGGTATTCACAGAATCACTATAGCATTTGAGGATATTTAGTTTAAAGCTGAAGTAATAGCAGGAAAGTAGGCTATTTTCAGATTGTAACATGTCTCTGTCAGGAGTTGAGACTGTTAGGAAATGGTTGAGCTTCATTAAATGAATTCAGATATTGAGATTGGTAGGAGAGGTGGGTAGGATAAGTTAAGCTTTAAAATAAAGGTAATTAGAGACAATAGTAACCATTCCCAGAATGGGAAGTTGATGAACTATTATAGGTAACAAAAGTTTGAATCTGGTGAGGAACAGGAAGAAAGAATATAGAGGGTGAAGGTCAGTGAGGGGTGGATTTGTATATTCCTCAATTACCTCTGTTTGGGTTGGGGGGGAAGAAACAATGATGTTTGATACTTGAAAGTACCTGTCAAAAGGGAAGAGTAGTAATTGGATTCATGGACAAAACAAAAGGCTGCAAAATTCCAGCCTGGAAGCAAGGCAAGTTGGCAGTCCATGGCTGAAAATTCGGTGGGGATATTGAATGTGCTATTAGGAAGGAAGAACCATCATTTGTTCTGTAGCACGAGTGGGATGTGTTTCTTAGGAAGCCCTTCATGGAGATGTTGCCTGCTTCCTTTCCTGAAAGTGCTTCCAAGCTGCGTGCTGAACTGCTTCTACCAAACATTTAACTTCGGAGCTGTGCTAAATAGCTTGACCTGAAATTACTTTTTTTTTTTTAATCCAACTGTTAAAGTTCTGGGTTAATAGGATTCTGTGAAATTATCCCATGTGTCTGGAGAAACCAAGTATTACTAAATGCACACAGCTAGATGGGGACCTGTGGGATGTAGCATAAGAAGTACTTTTTGTCTTTAATCACTTAACTATGGAGGAGCCTTTACACAGAAGGTCACTGGATTTTTGTTTTTTGAAAGCCTTTTCTTACTGGAGTGCTCGAGCTGATCTGTTGTGGAAGATTCACCCTCAGATCTCTATGTCCCTCATTCCACTGCTGGAGAGTGGTCCTCAGTGTCTGATAATGGAAGTAATTTCCTGTGTGAACGATCTGACAGCCCGTCTAGCACCTCCCTGTTACTCTTCAGCCCTCTTGCTTCTGGGCCTTTTGGGTGGTAGGTAGCTGAGCTAGCTACGTCCTGTACTGGTAAGGCTTGCTGGCAGCATGGCTGGGTGTGCTTCCTTGTTTCTAGTAGCTTACATCTCATGGGGATCCTGGCAAGCTGATGGTTCCACGTTGTAAACAGAGGAGGGACAAGGAGCCCCACAGATAACAAAATGGGTTGGAAATCGAGATTTAGCCTCTGTGCTCCACCCTTTCTTAGGACTTGTTATGGTAAGTAGCTTTGCTTTCTTGAGTGGCACGGTTAAAAGTTGTTGGAAGGCTGAAGGTTCCAGCGTTCTGAAAATATGTACTCAAAGTATTTCAGAGAGGGGAAGCTGTTTGCTGGTAATAGATCTTTAAGTGCCTCCAAATTCATGTAGGGAATCTCTTGAAAGTGAGAACTGTTGTAAACTTCTGTAGCCTTCAAGCTGCATTCAATGGTCTTTGCATTAATCGTGTGGATGTGATTGAGAATAATGTCTGCCCTCCTCATCTTCAGAAAAATTAGTGCTGCCTGGAGTCAAATTAGTGCTCAGCTGGAGGAGGAGGAGCTGCTCGTTGTGGTGAGTAAGTTCCAAGCTTTTCCACTCCTGAATTGTATAGTAAAGGTTGATGCCCCAGTGCCCCTAAACTCCACTTTGGAGAGGTGGGTGACAGGAAAGTGCTCCAAGAAACTTCCCATCCCACGTTTGTGCTGAAAGCAGGAGCTGCCCTCACACTTGGCTCTCAGTAACATGGTCTGTGGGTGAGAGATGTTGGCTTGGTGTGATTTTGCTTGGAGTCAGCACTTCACTTTAGCACTGGTTGGTGGAGCTGTGATTGCAGTCACATCTTACGCTCTCAGCAAGGTGGGCATGGAGCAAAACTGCCATCTTCAAATGAGTGCTTCATGTAGTATTGATTGTAGGGGAGTAGATTCTCTTTGAAGAAGAGAGGGGATGTGAGGACATGCTGGTCATCCTGACTGGTGTGGGAGGACCCTTGAGTTACGGGACAAGGGTGTTGCTGCACATCCTTCACCTCCACTATTTATATCAGGTGCATCTGCAGATAGCCCCGAGACATCCCCGGGGACCACTAACAGTTCATCAGCATGTGTAAAATTGCAAAGCCAAGTTCCAAGCTGCTGGGAGCTGTAAGAACCTTAAAGAAGAAAGAATTATTAAAATATAAATCCTTATCACAGTAAAAATACCTTTCTTTATAAAAGAATTTCTTTGGATTCATTCTTTACCTTTCAAAGGCTTAATGTTCACTGTTGAGACACATTCTGATGTGGGCTGAGGATTTCTGCTGGCTTTGTAGCCTCACAGTGGGGAGGAATGCTGATCCCCACCCAAGTGCCATGTAATATGGTACTTGTCCATGGCACTGAGTGTTTTTAAAGGCTCGCTGTAGTTTAACCTTCTGGTACAGGGTAGCTAAGCTGTTCTGCTGTTAATGTTAAGCCATTGAGCATCAGCATGTTTAATTTTCACTCCCACTGCCAAGAGGAGCTGGAGAACCCTTTTAGGTCAGTGAGGTTGTCTCTGGAATGCGCACAAGTAGCATTTTTATTAGGGACAATTTCTCTGACCAAGGACACTGATGTACCATTGCCTCTGGCTGCTTTATGAGCCCTCAGCTGTCCAGAGGTAGCGGGGAGGTCTGTATGCTTCAGACAGAAAACACCAGACATCAGCGAAACATCGTACCAGATGACCCAGTGTGTAGAGTGTTGCTTCTAGAGAGGAATAATCACATGCACAGGTACAGGTTGGGGGATGAGCTGCTGGAGGGGAGCTCTGAGGAGAGGGACCTGGGTGTCCTGGTGGATGACAGGTTGGCCATGAGCCAGCAGTGTGCCCTGGTGGCCAAGAAGGACAATGGCATTCTGGGCTGCATTAAAAAGAGCGTGGCCAGCAGATCAAGGGAGGTGATCCTCCCCCTCTACTCTGCCCTGGTGAGGCTTCACCTGGAGTACTGTGTCCATTTCTGGGCTCCCTGGTACAGAAGTATTAAAGAAGTTTTGCACAGCAAATTTGGTGTACTCTTCATCTTTTCTCCAGTCTCTTTGATTGGATTCAGAATTATTTATGTGCTGAATGCCCAGCAAAACGGAAGGTGGCATGGCTGGGGCTATGGGAACAGCTTACAAACGTGAGAGAGGATAAGCCTGTGGTGTTATGCATTCTGGAATTAATTCTTTTATGAAGAATGCAAACAGATGCGGTGGTGAGGAAGTGAGCCAAGAAAATTCTGCTAACAAGCCCACAACAAAGGGAAGCAGGGAGGCTGCTGAGGGAGAGGGAAGTGAGCAGCAGGACACCAACCTCAGAGCACGTTGGGGCTCACACCCATGCATGGTGGTGAGGGCAGTCAGAGCAGCACATCCACCAAGATGGTTCCTGTGTTGTGTAGGACTGCAGGCTATTCACATCTGACCTTCTGAAATGAGAATCTTTAGAAAGAATGTGGCCTATCTCCATTGGAAACTCGGGTCCTAATTAAGGCTGTATGGGTATCTGTGAAAGGTTATTGTCAGACTGAGGAGAGAGAGCGCTGCACAGATGAGGGTTTTAAAGGAAGCTCCCAATTGACTCTGATTTTTCTTAAATAAAAAGACTGCTGGTGCCTGGCAGGCACTGGGGCATGTCATCAGAGGTTCAGTGCTCTCTCATTTTCTATAATGGCGGAGCTCAAGATGATTATCCTGAGGGGTCGCTCAGCGAAGAGAGTTTTTGCTTCAGTGACCATTACAGTGATATAATACACACAAGGAATAACTCTTCCTTGCCCCTAAATCCACAATATAAACAAGGCTAGAGATTTTTCAATATGATTGGAAAGTAAAATCAAAATCAGCCTTGGCGTTCCCAACTGCAGCATGTGGGAGCCCAGGGCAGCCCCACGTGCAGCTGGAGGTGAGGATCGAGGGGCTGCCTCCCAGGGCTGCCATGCCCACGTAAACTGTCAGTGGTGGCAGAAGATGTGCAGAGGGGCAGTGGCTTTTAACAAACGCAGTTATGCAGCCTGCAATGAGCTCTCAGCCTCACCAGGCTGTGCCTCGCACCTCTGAAGAGCCACGGTTATTCCTGAGACAGCTTCTCCTGCATCCCAGTAATGCCCTGGGACTTGGAAAAAAAGGGAAGTGGAAAAGACATTGCTGTGCTGGTTCCAGCCAAGAAGTTTTCTTAAGAAGAAACTTTCCTGGCTGTAGATTGGAGTCTGCAGGGCTGCCGGGAGGGACGTATGTTCATAACAGGGGTCTTTTAATTGGAACGTTTGATTAAAACATTATTCAAGCAAGGAACTTCAAAATGTAATTTAAACCTTATAAAAAGCCTTGTTGAGGCAATGCGAGCGGAGTTGGAGCAGACTTCAGGCCACGTGCAATGCACACAGCAAGAATTCCATCATGCTCTCCCTAACAAGGTTCCTGAGACAAATTAAAGAATCAATTAAATGTCTTTCAAGAGGAAATAAGATATCCAGGAGGAACAAGCTGGATGACCTTTTCCTGATTCAAGAAACGTCTGTTATGCTCTGATGATGCGTTTTTATTTTAGCTGTTAACTCTCCAGAAGGAACAGCGATGTTGTTTTTGTGATATTAGGTTCTCATTCATTGCATCTTTCATGTGGAGTGTGGTGGGACTTCCCAGGTGTCAGAGGCTTAACCTTCCTTACAATAACACTATGTGCTGCAAAAGAGAAAACAACAAGGCCATCAAGAGGCTTTTGGCTCTTACAACGCGATGCAGAGGCATATCACAGCAAGAGGTGCAATTTACCTTTCAAAGGATTGAAATGCTGATTTGTTGCTGGTGGAAAGCCCAAGCTGGTGAAGGTGTCTGGCCTCTGAGCCTCAGCTGCAGCCCTGGGGGAGCCCGAGCTGCTTTAAGTCTGAGCAGGAAGCACCAGGGGCTTCTCACATCTCAGAACTGCCAGAAGAGACAGCATTATCCAAGGGCAAAGTCTCCACGGAGGTGGCTGTGCTGCTGACAATGGCAGCGTGTGCTGCGTGGGGCTGGTATGCAAAGCTCATGCTGGGGGGTGGTTGGGTCAGACTGCAGAATTCCCCCTGAGGATGGGCACTATCCTGGGGTTACGTCTGTCGGTCAGTGAGTGGCAGCCCTGTCTGGCACACGACCTCGGTGGCATGTGGCCTCACGGGACAACTGCCTGGAGATGACATTTCCCTTAGTTAAATAGGAACTTGAGCTCTCATAGAGAAGCAGCTTGTGCTTTCTGTCCAGACATATGTGTAGTCTTCCTTTTTGCTTAACTTGTAGGACAGCATGTTATCTGTCTCATGACGGCAGGTGTGTGGTGTGCCAGGTCATGCAGCAGAAGGGCGTTGGGCTCCCCACATCCAACACCACCTTCAGCTTCAGAGACATCGCATTCCTCAGCATCCAGCCACAGAGTTGAAGGGTCAGTGTGCAGAAATGGGCTTGGTGCTGTAGGTGGAGAAGGCCAGTGGGAAGCTCCCTCCTGCTGCTCTCCACCTGCTCTCAGGATTAGGCTGCATGCACCAAAGGGCCACGGTTTGGTGGCTGAGTTGTCCATGCATTGTGTCTGTGCTCAGGAGTCTGTATCCTGGAGAGTGGGCAGCTCTGAGCTAACATGCATGGGAGGGCTCCTGGAAGAGGCACTCTATGCATAGCTGGAGGTGAAAGTTTGCACTGTGGGACGATTCCCAAATCTTCTATTTCATAGCTAGTTCCCTTGCAGCTGGCAGCTCCTACAAAACCCTCTGGGTTTCTCTTGCTTCTGTGCTTGTCCTTGGAGTAGATGAGGCCGTACCCCTCTTTGTAATAGCTCCCCTGGCAAAGAACCAACAAAAGCTATTTCTTGCCAAAATCTCTGCCTAAACAGAGGAGCTGTGCAGATAATAAACCCCTTGATGTTTCAACCTGTCATAGGCGTGAAGCAGAGCACTAAAGCGAAATGATATGCAAAGCTGCTGGGAATGAGCATTCAAGCAGAATAAGCATTCAAGAGCCCTGCAAATGGGACCTGGGCACGTTTCTCTTTTTGTTAGTTCAGAGCTGTCAGCAGCATGTTGATGATATCTGCACAGGCACTGCCCTCATCTCGCTGCTGGCGAAGGGAAGGAGCCACAGACCCCAGAGCCACCTGCCTGTCCCACAGCCACAGCCTCCTTTCAGGCAGTTGTAGAGAGCACTTGCTGGATAAGGAATTGGCTGGATGGTCACACTCAGAGAGTTGTGGTCAACAACTCAATGTCCAAGTGGAGATCGGTGATGAGTGTGTTCCTCAGGGATCAGTGCTGGGATCAGTGTTATTTAACATCTTTGTAGGCAATGTGGACAGTGGGATCGTGTGCACCACCAGCAAGTTAACAAACTGTGCAGTTGACACACTAGAGGGAAGGGATGCTGTCCAGAGGGACGTGAACAGGCTTGAGAGGTGGGTACATGCCAACTTCATGAAGTTCAACAAGGTCCTGCACCTGGGTTGGGGCAATCCCAAGCACAGATACAGGCCAGGTGGAGAACAGCATGAGAGCAGCCCTGAGGAGGAGGATTTGGGGGCGTTGGCCAACAAAAGATTCAATATGATCCAGCAATGTGTGCTTGCAGCCCAGAAGGCCAACCATTTTGGGTTGCATCAAGAGAAGTGTGAGCAGCAGGTCGAGGGAGGTGACTCTGCCTCTCTGCTCTCATGACACCTGGAATGCTGTGTCCAGTTCTGGGGTCCCCAACGCAAGAAGAACATGGAGCTATTGGAGTGAACCCAGAGGAGGGCTACGAAGATGGTCGGAGGGGCTGGAGCATCTCCTCGAGTAGAACAGGCTGAGAGAGCTGGGCTTTTTTGCCTGGAGAAGAGAAGGCTCCTGGGGGACCTTATAGCGGCCTTCCAGTGCCTGGAGGGGCTACAGGAAAGCTGGGGAGGGACTTTTTAGAAAGGCACATAGCAGCAGGATGAGGGGAAATGGTTTTAAACTGGAAGAAAGTAGATTTAGACTAGATGTTAGATATTCTTTACTGTGAGGATGGTGAGACACTGGCACAGGTTGCCCAGCGAGGCTGTGGATGCTCCCTCCCTGAAAGCATTCAAGGCCAGACTGGATGGGGCTGTGACAACCTGGTCTAGGGGGAGGTGTCCCTGCCTACAGCAGAGGGTTGGAACTAGGTGATCTTAAAGGCTCCTTCCAACCCAAACCACTTTCTGATTTGTCCCCACTTGGTGTCATCTGCAAACTTACTGAGGGTGCAAATGGACTGGAAGCTTAATGAGGTAGAAAGAACACAGTGCCTTAAAAAGAGAAAGCAATGATGGCAATAGCTGTGATTTGCAATGGAAACAAAGATCCACAGTTCTGCTGTATTTCTTTCCAGGGAGCAGCGGGCTATCCTGGGAGTCCTTTTGTGTAGTTTCACAGTCAAGAACAATGGAGCCAACACCTAACTTACATTTGCAGCTGAATCAGCCTCCGGTCATAAGGTGATACAAACGTTGGTGCCAACTCAGGGGCACAGGACAGGCCCTTGTGCAGGGCTGGAGCCCACAAGCTAACAGCTCCCTGCAGGGCAGCAGAGGTCCCAACACAGCCACACCATTGCTGAGCTATTGCTGAATGTAACTGAGGATGTGTCATGCTGAGTCCCACACCTTGTGCTTGCTGCTTCAGTGTCAGATATAAATAGTTATTGAGTCTAAAAATGCTCATATTTTTTTCTATATCTGGAAAGAAACTGGGTTAGGCAGTAGAAAACACATTGCTTCATCTTCTTTTCCCTAAAGAGAGGGAAATGTGAACTCTGCTTACAGCCAGCATGCAGAAGGTGCTTTCATCAGAGAATTTATTGCATCCCTGTGTTGTGTTCTTCTTCTGCAGTAAAAAATGGGTTGATGTGATCTCAGTATTTGCCACAAGATTCTGGTTATAGTAGCACGCTGCTGTAACCATGATGAGCTGAGCATACAAGCTAAGAGAACTTTCTAAGGACACACCAATAGGTTGTATCAGACAATGTTTGGACCATAAAGTTGGGCACAGCATTACTCAGTGTCTTCTCACTTGATGGAGATGGGGACACGGAGGGCATGTAGCTTCACTTGCCATTGCTCTGTGATGTTTTCTCTTAAGACATTTCTTCACTGAAATCAGAACACTGCCACGCTCCCTCTATGGAGCTTTTTCCCAGCCTGCCTTCAGAAGCAGCACAGGGCTGCTCACACTGCTTTCATCGTGTCCCAGCGTGGGCGGTGGTCCCAACAACCATCTGCAAGTGGGACCCTGTGGTTAACCATGGCAACCAGAGGGAAGAAAGCTGCTCTGGGATTTCCTCATATTTCAGAACTGATGATGTACATGTGCAGCGAGATTAAAAAAAAAAAGAAAGCTTTTAAGTCCTTTGGTGAGGAATGTTGAATTAGGCAAAGTATCACCAGCAGGTGGAGGGAGGTGATCCCTCTTCAGCACTGCTGATGCTATACCCAGAGTGCTGCGCCCAGTTTACAGCCTCCCAGTAGGGAGAGACCTGGACACACACTGGAGGGAGTCCAGCAGAGGGCCATCAGGTGCTGCAGAGCCTGGAGCACCTCTCCTGTGGGCAAAGGTGGAGAGAGCTGGGCCTGCTCAGCATGGAGAAGAGGAGGTTCAGTGGGACATGGTCAGTGCCCATAAATACCTGAAGAGAGAATGCCAAGAGGACTCAGCCAGGCTCCTTTAGGTGGTCCCACTGCCAGAACAGGAGGCAGTGGTCACCAACTGGAGTACAGGAGTTCCCTCTGAGCACCAGGCAGCACTGCTGTGCTGTGCAGTGCCGAAGCACTGGCACAGGTTGCCCAGAGACTGGGGGGTCTCCTCCTTGAGGTTGTTCAGAAGCTGTGTGGCCATGGGCCTGGGCCCCCTGCTCTGGGTGTCCCTGCTGGAGCAGCGGTGGGCAGGAGGAACACAGAGGCCCTGCCAGCTTCAGCCATCCCGGGGTTCTGGGATTTCTCTGGAAAAAAAAAAAGATTGGGAACAACACTGAACCAGTGAGGCTGTGGCAAAGCTTAGCAGACTTGCTCACCTGAGATGAAAAGAGAAATTGCTTTTACTAACAAAGTGCTGAAGGGAAAAGTACAATGTGGGCATGTTTTTGTGGGCTGTGGTGCTTCAGGATGAGCCAGAGCCATCGGAGTTTGGCCCTGGAGCTAGGCTACCATGTGCTGCTGCCTGCATGAGGCCTCTTGCAGCATCATCTGCCTCCACACTGCCCTCCACAGCCTTCCCATGGACAGCTCTCAGCTCTCACAAAGCACATCTTCAGTCGTTTTTTCCTGAGACGAGCCAAAAGATTGCCGCTGCCTTCCACAGCCTTCAGAGCAGCCCTGGATAAATGGGACTGGATCACAGCTCGTGTCCTCCCCACCTTGTGCCTGGCTTGGCTTTGGATGGCCTCTGTTTTGGACAGCACACCAATTAGCTTGGAATGAATGAGACGGATAAACAATTAGACACAGGTAAATCTCATTTCAGAGAGGCTCCTTAGAAAGTCCTCTTCAGAAAGCCAGTATACCCGATAATTTATTGAACCTCTTCACAGTGCAGCAGCAGCACTTTGTCCTCCCCCACAGAGCCACACGGAACAGGGCACACTCTGAACTGCCCGCATTTTCCTACTGGAAATGAAATCCAGAGTGCCTTTTTTTTTTTTTGCTCTCATTTCCTGCTTGGGCTTCCCCACTACATCACAGCTGTGCCAAGGCTGTCGTGAGCATTCCCACCCTGCACGAAGCCAACACTTGTGCTCAGAACAGCCCTGGCACCGTCCCAGCCCCGTGTTTGGGCACCAGAAGGGCCAGGGACAGCCACAGGACCCCTGCATCACCCTGCCCACATGTGCCAGGGGCCGTGCCAGGGCACATCCAGCCCTGGTGCTGTTGTGCTGAGGGGTGCATGGGCCTCTGTAGTGTCACAAAGCAGCTAATGACTGAGTATTCTTACAAGGTAATTACAGGGTTATTTTTGCCTTCTAAAATCAAGTGCTACCTCATAATTAGAAATAAAGAGAATGGCAATCCTAATTATCAGGCTTTAATTGGACTGGCAGACGTGTGCCAGGTCTGTCTTCACTCTGCTCCTGTCCACACCATCTCATAGGGTCTGCGCAGCACCAGGGCTCTCTCCATCCTATGGCCCAGGACTGGTGGAGGTGGGGACACTAGCACAGGCACAGGTGAGACCTTGGGGTGGGCAGTCCTGACATGCCAGGCAGATCTGAGGAAGAAGAGCCCTTCGAGCATCCCTCAAACAGCAGTGCCTGCTGCAGACTGAGGTGCAGTGCAGGGTGCTGCTGGCACCATCTGCAGACAGCTCAGCAACTCACACGTTGCCATCATAAGGTCAGAAACATTGTACCACCTCTCACCTGCTCATTTCCTGGTGGAAGAGAATGATGGCCAGGGATGTCTTTGTGCTTAAAATATGGCACCAATGCGCTTTGCTCACCCTCTCAGCCCACTCATGCATCCTTGCTGTGTCAGGCAGGGCTAAGCAGGGCCATGAAGGCCCAACTGGGTGCAGGCAGGTCCTGCTGGGCGCAGCAGGTTGTAAAAGTCTCTATGGGCTCAGGGGTGCCGCTAAGTCCTGCTCTCAGTTCATGAAAAGTCAGATCAGATTGCTCATCTTGCCACAACGTGTGCCCTTGCCTCTCCTTTCTCCATGTATTTCAGAGGGCTGCTTCCTCTCTTTTCTACCAGGCAGTAGCCATAGCCAGCAGTAAGACCCTGCTTGGCCTACTTGTCTCCAGCCTGGACACCCCCAGCTCCCCTCAAACACCTTGTTCTCCAGCTCCACAGCTATGTCCACAGCATCCATGGGATGCATTCTATCCATCAGACTCTTTTCCGGAAGGCCCCAACATTGGGCAGAGTCCAGTCTGAGTTTTGGGAGAGAGTCAGACCTCTGATGTTCTCTTGTTCCAGGAGGTCCAAGGTGGGCAGAAGTCACTCAGTGCCTTGGAGTCAGGTGAGGAACAAGGACATGCCTGTCCTGCAGCTCCTGTCATAACAGGGCTGAAGCGTTAGATATACTTGGGATGGAAGTGGGAAAACCTTCCCAAAGGCGAGGTGATCTACTGGGACTGGTGTGGGGGTTGGAACCAGACAGGATATCCTGATGCATTTCAGTGCAGAAACCCCAGCAGCAACCTGCAGGCTGAGCCTGGGTATTTAGGAGTAGGGCTGGGGGTGCTGCAGAGCTGCCTTTGCCACCATGCAGACCAGATTGCTGAAAAGCAGGGAATGAGGAATTAAAACAATTCAGTGCAAATGCCTGAGAATGGGCGAGTGGTGAGACAAGGTGCACCCCAAAGGCAGAACCGTGTGCCAGCTCTCCCTGCCCAGAGCAGAACCAATGTCCACAGCACTGCTCTGCAGGGTGGTCCCATACCAGCAAGGGCCCCAAAACCCTCTTCCTGGACCTCGACCCTTACCAACGCCTCTAGGTGCTGCCCAAGTGCCCTGGGGGAGGCGGTGGTGAGAGGTGACAGCACAGACAGAAGGAGGCCAGAGGCTCCCGCCCACTTCGTGGGAAGGAAGCAATGGTTTTTATCAGCAGCAAGAGGGGAAATCCAGCAAGGCGGCTGCTTCATCAGTGCCTGAGCCTCCCGGGAGCACGTCATCTTGCTAAAACAGGAGCTCATGTGCTGGGAAAGTTAAAAATTGAATTGGGTTTATTTAGTCACTGGTCACATGCTGACAGTGGGAGTAGCAGTTCCGGGAAGCCCTCAGCTGAAAGGGACGTGGGAGTCCTGGGTTGCACTGGGCAAAGTATCACCATGGGTGGAGGGAGGGGACCCTTCCCCTCTGCTCAGCCTGCCTGGAGTACTGATATACCTGGAGTGCTGTGCCCAGTTTACAGCCTCGCAGTATAGGGCACAGCAAGGCCCAGGAAGGGGCCTTCCAAAGGCAGCAAAGGAGACCAGGGCTGGCTGACCTCCCCTGTCCTGCTCTGTACTGTTTAAAACCTCTGTGTGAAGCAATGGGAAGGAAGTCAGAGAAGCAACAGAGACTGTGTCAATGCTCAGAAAACAGCTGGCTGTTACCTGTCGTGTGATAGAGATGTGTGGCATGGAGAGACCAAGGAAGGAGCAACCAACATTACTTCTTCACATAAAATCAGATGTTCTGGATTCCTGTGGTCAAGTACACAGTGCAAGACAGTGTGGGACAGAAAGCTGATGCAGAATACTTTCTTAAACTCCCTTTTAAGCTGCATAATCCAGACTGGCTTTCTGCTCTCCATTGTCCTGAGGCAAGGAGCTCTCCTCCTCCGCAGGGAGAACCCTGTGGCTTCCAACAGAGAGGAGCTCCTGAGGTGTGTGCTTCTAGCACGCAGCCTGAATCCAGCCTGCCAAATGAACACGGACTAGATTTGGGCCAAAGCAGATGAAGTAAGAGAGGACTCTGGATTCATGCAGCTTAACCTCCAGGGAAAGATGTGATCATCCTGACTTATTCAGCCTTGAGATGCAGAGGAGCAGAAACCAGCAACAAATTTTGATTGTGAATCAGCCATTTCCTGCTGCCCTTCTCCTTGTCCTCCGTGGATGGTCTTCCTGAATATGTTAGCTCCTGGCTTGTGTTTCTGTTCTTAAGACTCTGAATCCCAAATATGTGTCAGGACATATTCCCCTGCAAGCATGCTCCTGTGGCAAAGCACATGGGACTGCAGAGAGCATTAATTAGCTATAAAGCTCTTGAGCCAACCTTCTGTAGATGGCGTCATACAGCTGTAAATCTCTGCTCAGCTCTCCAGGAACGCTGCTACTGATAGGAACTCATTCCCTTTTGGCTTATTATTGGATTTTAGAGAATTGTTTCAATTCCTGCTGCTTCTAGAGAAACTCAGCTCTGCTGAGTGTCCCACCCTCAGTCCACCAAAATGACAGTGCACCCATACAAAGCACATGGAGATTCATGTGGAAGTCAGCACGAGGGACCAGCATCCTCACAATCAGGCCACCAGAAAGAGGAGAATTCAGACGGCCAACACTGGCATTGATGGAGATGGCTCTTCTGAGCAATGAAGTGGTGGGCCATGGTCCAACTGGCCAGCTCCCAGTCTATGGGCCTCTTGTCTATACACTGGTTGTCACTGCCAACACTTTATGTTCAGTTTGTGTCTCACATACTACATGTGTTCTTATTTATAGGAATTACGGAGACACTTCCTGAGTTTCCTATTAGAGCAAGGAAATGATAACAAAGCGAGAGATATTCATAGGGAAAAAATACAGCTTGCCTAGCAAAACTGCTATCCTATTATCTCACCAACATAGCACAAATAGGAGAAGTTATAAATAGCTTTTGTGGCAATTCCTGGGATTGCATCTTGGCACTGCTGCCCCTGGCCACCTCTCTCTGGCTCTATCCCAAAGTGATGCAAGCAGGCAGGGATGCGGCTGGCAGGAAAGTCCCTGCCAGTGTCCTGACCCTGTTCTCTAGGGAGCAGCAGGCAGACGTAGCACCAACACATGATCCTACTCAAGGTAACTGGAGAACAAGACTCTTTTGTTAGGAGATTCGGGTTTTCCTGGTGAAAATAGCTGAAAGGCACAGAGGGAAGAGCAGGGAAATGGAGAAGGTAATTGGTTTTAATTGGTTATCCTGATATTTGAGTTGACACAGGGTATAATGTAGCCTTGACTATGATAATCCTGGTTCACAGCAGGAAAAAAGGCTTTGTGCCACTGTGGTTGATATCATTGGACAGAAGAAAGGCAGGGGGAGAGTCAGGAGAGCCCTAGGGGCTGGTCTTACCTCACACTCCAGGCAGCATCATTTATTCATTTATAACGGGAGGATTCCATTAGCTGTTTGTGGAGAAGAGTGAAGGAAAAAAGCCCGTGCACCATCCTGTTGCTTGAACATTTTTTTTTTAAGATGTTTGAGATAGAGATGTATCTGAGCATTTCAGTGCACAACCCTTGCGATAACAGAGCACACAAACCCCCAGGTCCAGCCTGTTCCTGCACAGTGGTTGCAACGGGCTCCAATCCTCTGCGCTTCAGACTACCCACGTTGTTGGGGGCACGCGTGGCAGATCAGTCCCAACTGATGGTTCAGCTGTTGGCAGTAACTTGGAAACCCTGGTAATCTGAGACACCTCACCTTGCTCTGAGCCAGGTCACACTCAGCCAATGGGTAGGAACTTGCTAATTTAACCTGATTGATTGCCTCAGATTCTGCATCCAGCATAAGGGCTGCATTTAGCCCAAAGACTGCCTGCTCCATAACAAAGGCAAATTTCCCTGCTACCTGTGCCTGCTGCCTGCACAGGCACGGGAACTTTATCTCTCAGGTTGAGGGAGAAGCACTGACTGCATCTTCTCCAACTCACGGAGCCATAGCATGGCCCAGCAGGACTCCAACAGCACCACCACATGCATCAGAGAGAGGATCTCAAGCACTGTGTGCAGTTTTGGGCCCTTCACTACAAGAAACACATCAAGGCCCTGGAGGGTGTCCAGAGAAGAGCAATGAAGCTGTGAGGGGTCTGGAACACAAGTCTTATGGAGAGCAGCTGAGAGAACTGGGATTGTTCAGTCTGGAGGAGGCTCAGGGAAGACGTTATTGCTCTCTGTAATTGCCTGAAAGGAAGCTGTGGTGAGCTGGGGGTTGGCCTCTTCTCCTGCATAACTGGCAATAGGACTGGAGGGAATGGCCTCAAGTTCTGCCAGCAGAGGTTCAGGTTGGATATTAAGAGAAATTTCTTCCTCAAAAGAGTGGTCAGGCACTGGAACAGGCTGCCCAGGGAGGTGGCAGAGTCACCGTCCCTGGAGGTGCTCAAGAAACGTTAAGATATTGTACTAAGGGACATGGTTTAGTGGGGAAATAGTGGTAGGTGGACAGTTGAACTAGATGATCTCGGAGACCTTTTCCAACCTTGGTGATTGTATGATTCTATGACAGTGCCTCTTACTATATTGCTTGTTATATTTTCTTTGGATAGCTCTGGAAATTACAGGTTTAGTATCTGTTATTGCTTTATTTTCTACTCTCCAGTTTTAACTGTACCTGTGCTACTGCAATCAAGTATTACTGGCCATTTAATGGTTAACATTTTACTTCAAGCAGCAATACATTTAGCAGGGACCATGGTGGAATAGTTTGCCCTTACTTTGTTTTTAAAGCCCTTACTTTAAGCTAAGCATGCAGTGCTAGGCTAGACATAGTCCTCTTCCATAAGTCCTCCCATCAGAAAAGGTGTATTACCTTACGTTTTGTGACTTGCCCTTCAGGGCTGAATGCTTTAGGCTGCACTAGGGGGGGCAGGGTCATTGGCCCAGATGCTGTAGTTATTTGGGTGGAGAGGAGAGGCCTTGCTTTACCACAGCCTAACTCACCCCTCCCAGGCTTTATTTCTGAGTAAACCCACATGAAACCTAAGAAGGAAGCTGACCGAGCAAGAGGCAAGGAGGCAGCTATGGGAGTCTCTGCCAGGCAAAATTGATGCCCTTAAAATACACTAAAATGTTTTATCCAATGCTGATGACGTGGTGGCAGTGGCAGGTGGATCTGGGTTTTCAGCAGACCCCCCCATGAACTTCCCACAGCAGCTGCACCATGTTTTGTCAGTGTGTTAGATGCCAAACCCTGCCTCAGGCACCTCTCAGGGCTCTTGTGAAGTGCTTCATGCTCTGGAGGAGGGTCTGCTCCCCCCTTTTGACATCTTCCTCCCATCAGACCTATTCTCAAGCTCAGGGTCTCAATCCCTTCTGACACGTCATGTCTCTTTGCCCTCTCACCAGTACTCAGCCCTTTTACCTCTCTCCTTTTCCTTTCAGGTAAAAGAGTGAACAAACAACTAGTAATTATTCCTCCAGAAATGTGCTCCAAAAGAGTTTCACAGGAGGCCATAAGGCCAATTAACATTTTATCAAGGCTGGAGCATACTCCCTTTGTCCCCAGACCTCGCACCCTGCTGCTTATCTTTGTGTCAGCTCTGCCTCTGTGAGCAGGTGTAGGTCACTGAGACGCCCAAACTAATTCATTGCAAAAACAAATAAACAAAACCCTTAAGAGGGAATTAGTTGGGACTGTGTGGGCTGCAGAAGGGGAGACAGCAGCAGGGAAGGAAGCAGGAGAGGGGAATAGCCCTTCCCTTGGTGGCAGCAAGCCACTGTGTACATTCAGTCACTCAGTGCCCTCTAAAGGATGGCTGTGCAGCACTACTGTCTCCAAAAAGACTAGGTTTGGCCACACTGTGTTCCCAGCTCTAATCCAAAATGCACTGAACGTCACAGACACCACAAAATAAACCTGTTACGATACACAAAGGTAGAAACCTACTTCCCACCTCTGACAAGTCACAGCTGTACTATAAGGCAGTTATTAATTGCAGTGTGATCCCTTTGAACTGAGAGAAAAATTCTGTTGTGGTGGGGGGTCAGCCTTGTCCAGACACTCATGTCACACTATGGGAAAGCTGGCTGGAAATGTAAGTTAATGATAATATAAATTGATCTGTAGAGTTCAAAAACTGGGTTAAAAGCAATGTGTGACACGAAGCATTAAACTGATGTAAACTCCTCACGGCAGATTGGGTTTGGCCAAACAATTTAGATGGGTTAACCTTGTAGCAGATTTTATGCAGGTTCTGCCCAGGCCAGGGCTTCAAGGCTCCTAGTCCATCTACCTTGCAGGCTTCGTCAACTGTTCTTTCTTGCCCTCTACCTGCCCCCTCAAACAGAGCCTTTTGACCCTCTGCTTGAACCTTTTCTCTGAGCACTTGCAATAGCAGGTCTTCTCCTTCCTCAGACCTTAGGTCTTACGCCTGAGTCCTACCACAGAGGTTTGCCTGGAGTCTCCTGCAACTGATGCAAAGTTTTCCAGTCACCTTGAAAAAGTGGGCAAAACACAGCAGGTGCCCTAGCAGCAGTACAAGGGAGCTTGGTAAGCAAATGGCAATGAACAGAGATGGATCCAGAGTGGCCACCTTGTTGCTATGCCGTCTTGTTCATCTCCCTAGCTTGGTTTCACACAGATCCCATTTCATTTTGCCTCTTTGTACATAACTTCCAGTCCTCACACTTCTCTTTGGCTCCCCGTGTGAACTGAGATAGAGAGTTGAGGGCTGCTGGGGCTTGCAGGGCTGTGCTGGAGGTGCTACATGCTGACATTTCAGAGACAGAAGGGTTTGGCACCAGGCTGGGCTACTGATTCCAAAGTTGCAGGACTACATAAATGGCTGAAGGGCCTGGAGTGTGACCTGTGATAAATGTTCAGGGTTAAGCAGTGCCCAAGGAATAAGAAACACAGAACTATGTCCTGCATATGGGCAATCTCACATCACTGTAGACCAGCTGTGATTAAAATCCGTGTTATCTCATAGGTACCATATCTTCACATCAGCCTTCTGTGAAGGGAATATACACACAAAGCCCCCGCAATGCATAAAGGCCAGCACACCATCATGCCCATGCTGAGCATACAACCAAGCTGTTGGGACTTGCCCTGGAAGAGAGAGCAACAGACTCCAGCACAGGCTGGCACAAAGGCATCATAACACATACATGCTCGTTCAGCAATGCCCATCTGAAACACACTATCTGATCATGCCAGAACTCATTCCAGCCTGACCCACTTACTGAGCCAGCTCTGTGGGACCAGTATAAATGACCCCAGCACAGGCCCCGCAAGACAGACATGACTTTGTTAGGAGAAAAGATGTTGTAAGGAGAAAAATAAATAAATAAAAAGAAGTCCTGCACTTCCACTGGGAATAGAATGAGAAGAACAGGAACTTAGGTCAGATGTTAGGAAAAACATTTCCAAGCTAAGAAGAGTACAGCCCTGGAACAGAGATCCGTGGAGATTACTGAATTGCCATCCTTTGAGGAGATCTATGAAAACGCCTGAAAAATCTCAATCAGGGGTGACATGGTGTCCTCACTGGGGAGAGAATGGACTAGGACACTTAGCAGGCTTCCTTCCTGCCTGTTCCTTTGTTGTTTTTTTTTCCCTTCAACTCTGTATCTTAAGGAATCTGACATGAAGTAGGTGTTTGCATAGAAATATGGTAATGTTGCTGTACCCCCAAATGCACAGCAATTACCGGTCACCGTGTGGCACTGTGAGGGTACTCAGAACAGCAGCACAATGCTCAAACACATTTGCTTCAAGCACTTGGGCTCTTTAGGAAGAAGTTCTGTAACTACTGATGAAGGGAGCATGCCCCTCAGTTAAGCAATTCTGATCCAGAGCAGCAGAGCCTCCAGACAGAGCCTTCCCAGCACAGCTCTGCAGCCAGGCCCCACTCCAGCATCTCCTCTGTACATCTGTCCTTCCGACCCTGACAGTATTTGCAAGGCTCTCCCCAAAGCGAGGTGTGGGAGTCAGAGCACACTCCTGCGACATGAGGGGAAAACGGCTGCTCTATTCCTCAGCACCTTCACATTCCCTCGGGTGCACTTTGCACTGGAGAAACAACTCCCACTACACAACCTGCTGCTTTGTTTGCTCCAGGCACATTACAGCATTATTAGCCACCTCCCCCACATCAAGGCCGCCGAAGAATGACGCCTCTTTCCCTGTTCACTGCAAAAATGACTTCTCCTTCACTAGTTCTGTAAAGGAAATGGGCATATGGTTCTTTATGTGAGAGAATATTTATTGAATAGTCACTGAAATAAAAAAGCAAAACTGCTCTCACCCATGCCCAAGGAGATCCAAAATACATAGCTATGAGGTCTCAATCTAGCTTTCTTTTTTCATTTTTATTAAAGAAAATACTCAGAATGACTCTGCTGAGTTTATCTAAGCACTGAGAGCACATCTGGCTGAAGTTAGCAAACAGCATTATCAAGTGGGCCCTCGGTTTAAAGAAAGCGGCGCTCCCCTTCTAAAGGTACACGCTCTTCCTTATCTCTTTGACACAGGCCACCAAGGTTTTAGCTTTCACAATGCAATGATAGCACGCAGCGTTACACTGCAGCTAAACTGAGAAGGAAAACACTGAGATGTGAAAGAGATCCGTGCAGTTCCCCAACTCAGCCACACTGCAGGCAGATTCTAAACAATGAAACTTTTTTGAAATCAAATATCAGCAGTGTTTGTTTTAAAAGGTGTTGCTCTCCAATAGTTTTAAAAGGTGTTGCTCTCCAATATTAGCACTTTTCAGATACAATTTAAAAATGCTTCCTTTAGCGAACTGCAAAGCTGGATTCGCATCATTTCCACCAACTCAGTGCAATCCATCAGATATCAAAAAGCCCTAATTTGTAGGCAACAGAAATCCACTGAGGTCTGAACACATCTCAATAATTCCACGTTTCCATGATGGAATAAATATAATTGCATTCACAAATTGTTGCTTAAGGGAATGTGAAAAAAACAGGGAGCCTGCTTTGGCAGGGGGGTTGGACTAGATGATCTCTAGAGGTCTCTTCCAACCCCTACAGTTCTGTGTAATACTGTTGGCAGGGAACTAAGAAACTTCTATCTGCATAGAGTTCTAAGTTACTAAGGATCTTTACCCAGCTTTTGTGGAACACTTTATAACAGGTATCCTGCTAGTTTAATCTGTTGCTCTTAGTGAAAAATGATGCATGAAGTTTGGTTGTTTTTCTATTTTCTATGAACGTTTAGCTGAAAGGAGACAATGTGCCCATCAGGTTAAGTCTTACTATCTGGATTGTGTGACACTTTGAAGATTTATAATTAAAGAATGATTACCCCTCATTCAATTCCTGTTTGGCTTGGATTCTCTGAAGCTAACAAGCACTGAGTTACATCCTCCAGCCACCAATTTCTGTAAAGAAGACCAACTCTGAGCTCAGCTGAGCATGTTTAACACCCGCAATGGAAGCCTGGCCGTAGAGACAAACGTGCTGCAGGAGCTCCCACCGCCAACACGAAGCACTGCAGAGCGGCAGAGCTGAAACGCATCTCGGAAAGACCGAGAAGGGCAGAGCGGGCAGCAGCACCCAGAGCCCTCCTGCCAGGCTCCCGTCCTCATCCTGGAACAGGACAGCTGCTGTGGGCATCTGTAATCCGAACTCTGCCGGATGTCCGCCCGAGGTTAGGGCTGCGCACCAGGAACGCGGGGCAGGGGAGCGGCACAGGAGACGATTCTTCCGCTTCCTGATGGAGCATTTATTTCAATCAATAAGAAAAACTATGTGAAAGATGAAAAAGAACCACCATAACCGAGGCCCGACTCGGCTCCACTCGGCTCGCTCCGTTCCCGCCGCTGCA